>VZTU01001251.1:286322-337105 GCA_013400835.1 Zapornia atra
GGGCTGGCGGCAGGCACCGCCCCCTCAGCCTTCTCCCGGCACAAGCGTTGGAGGTGGCCCGCAGGGACCCCGCGCACCGAGGCAGCGCCGGAGGCAACCCCTCAGGGAGCCCCGCGGATGCGGACAGGCTGTGCCCGGGGGTAAGTCGGTCCGGCCCCCTCCCCTCATCAGCGGCTCTCGAAGTCATCCGCGGGGCCGGGGGCTGCCTCCCGCTCGGCGCCGGTCTCCTCTCGCTGTTAGTCGTTTCGTCCGTGTCTCCNCGTCGGAGTTCAGAGGCTGGAGTAGCGGAGCCCATCTGGTTGAGGAGCCTCTGGGGAGCCCGCAGGGCCGCCTCTCGACGACGGTGCTTTCTCTGCGCGTCGGGCGAATCCTGGGGTACGCGGCCGGGCGGTGGGGTCCCTCCCCGCGGGTCAGTCGTGTGGCTGTGGTGCGGTTCTGTCCGAGGCGCTCGGGTGGCGGCTTACGCTTCGTCAGCCCGTTTGCACAGTGTTTGTGTGGTGTTTCCACCTCGGATTTTATGTGCCAGCTGTCCCGCAGCTGTCAGCCGGGGGAAAAGGCAGCTCCCGGGATGATTTCCTCAGGGAGCAGCTGACGTTGATCCCTGAGCGGGTCCCACGAGCACACTGTCTAGTGTTGCCTGCTGCTTCGTCTGGTGATGGTTCTATCCAAAGCTGTCAAGGGACAGTTGGTCCTGGATTCACACCTCAGCTTAATTGATGTTATTTCGAAAATGCTGTGTGACTTCATCACACTTACAGATTAGTTCCACCCTGTATTTTCCCTCAAACAGCTTCACTTGAGGTCTAGTAGGTGCCTTAACATGTACTGCTGTGGGCAGTGAATTGGGGGTCCTGGGATGCTGCAGCATGACGGGGGTCTGGCTTGTTCCGGCCTGCATCCTTTGAGAGGACAGTCAAGAGCAAAGGTGGAAATGTGCAGCGATTACCCAGCTCTGGCTGATCAGTCAGTAGCCGCAAAAGGATCAGCACTCTTACCTGCTTCATACATGGGGAAGAAGCTCAACTAGGACCATCTCTAGAGGTGTTCATTCTGAAACTCTTGTAGGTTTTAGACTTTCCTATGTCCTCTGCCTGTGTGTGTGAGAAACGTAGGTCATACTGACTAGATCTCACTGGACTTTGCGGCAGCCATGTGTCTTATCTGTAGCAATAATCCTGGAAGGCGCCTTAGGGACGGGGAGCAGGGCTCTGTGATGCCATGCCAGCATGCCTGGCATTGCGGGCTTCCCCCTGCGCCCTGTCTGTCCAGGCGTTCGAACCATGCTCATCACTCAAGCATGCAAGGGCTTTGGGATCAGTTACAGCAACAGCCCTTGCAGTTAGCGGTCTGCTGGGGAGCCATAATTAGCTGCAGAGATAGCGCATTCGGTATGTAGCTTGAAGCAAAGGCTTGGAAATGCTGTCTTTGGTCGTTCACCACACATTTAATTACTACAGACTAAACTTTGGGAGGTTAGAGAGGGATCCCTTGAGAGAGTTACCTCTGAGCAGGGATTCTGTAATGGGAGTGAACTGCACAAATGTTTTGTGTGTTGAGTGTCCTTTACATGTGGTACCTATTTTTCTGACAGAAAAAATTTTAGGCTACTGTTGTTTTCTGACAGGAAAATATTTGGGTGATCATAAGGGTTTGCTCAAATTAATATAACTTTTTACTATGTTTTGATTACATTTATTTGAAAGGAGAGGGTAGAAGTTGCTTGGTTTTTTGCTTATGGAATTGTTTATTGCTTTTTAGGATAAAAGGAAGAGAAAGGGGATAAGAAGATAATACTTTAATGCTTATAAAAATATATTCATTTTAGTATAAGGGACCAAAACTAGAAGACAATCTAACTTTATTTGGTAGGTTATTGTGTGTGTGGGGGTAACTTCTTTTTTTAAATTACTAATTTAAAGCAGTCCAGTTCTGGTTCTCAATTGCTTTAGTCATTTTTCAGTATTAAAAAATAACTTATAAGAGGATTTGTTCTAATATGTGTTTTGGATTTTCCTTTAGCATAACCTATTGTTTAATAATACAAAAACATGCCACAGGGGAGTTTGGCAAAGGATTTAGTGATTCAGCTCATGTCAGATGTACTTGAGAAAGTCAGATGATTCAGCTGGTACCTCAGTCACTTGAAACTGATTTCCTTAGGGTAGAAGATAACTTAAGGCCGGGGGGGGAGGGAGGAGAGGCGAGGCAGTAAGGCTGGTGACAAGTTAAATGATCCAACAGTTTTGTTCTCAGCTCTACTTTTTATAATCCTCCTCTTATTCAGTGGTGGGTGGACGTTTATCAAGGATTTAACATGTGTAGACCAGTCATCGATTGTCAGATAATTTGGTGATGACAGGCTAATAATGTACCTACACAGGGAAACCTTCATTAAAAGAGAGAAATAGAGCGTGCTTTATTCTGCAGCTCTTCAGGCGAATGCTGTCACCCTCTTCAGAAGAGTGGATTTCTTTTATTACCTTCACACACAGCACAAGCTCCACTAAAAAGAATCTTCTGTACTGGAAGAAAAATATCCACATCCAGGGCTTGTGTGTGTAAATGTACAGTCTGGATCACAATGGGAGGTGGTGTGATTTCTTAGGGTAAATAAGATCCGATTTTATGGTATGATAGAATTTAGGAACGTGAGGAGATTAGACAGGATGTCTTTGTGGTGCCTGAAACTAAAAGGTCTGTGTTCTATTTCTTATTCAACAGCACTTTGCCACCTTGTGATATAGTGTGTACAGGGGAGGTGGATACAGGAGTTAAAGGTGAAGTATCATATATACATACTGTGGAGTATCGTTATGAAAACGCCTAAGTAATACGAACGCTGAGTAGAAGCTGGCCTCTGTATGACAATGCTTGCTGCTAGCAAAGAGACTGATCGAGGAGAGCTGGCTCCACATGGGATGGTTGAGGAACAGACATGGCGTATTCTGTGAAAGAGCACATAAGGCTGACTCCTCTGCACAGCTTGTCTTGGAGCTCCTCAAGCTCTCATCTGTCTCATCTGATCCAAAACCTGCTGCAGCAGGTTCTCCCCTCCTCCTGGTTTTAATGAATTCTGGTGCAGACCCTGAGTGATGAAAATGCCTCTGACTTTCATTGTATTGTTGGGGTACATGCCCCAAAAATGTTAGCGTAAAGAGCGAATGAGTAAAGTAAGTTGACTGTTGTTACTTTCTCAGATCATGAATATGTAACTTCTTTGAGTCAAAGATGAATGGTCATATCTAATTCAATCTGCTGTCACTGGCCAGCATAAGGAAATTGCCGTCTGACTAGAGAAAAAAGGCTTTTATTCATCTTTTAGTATACGTGTGCTCTGTTCTTGCAGATGGAGCGCAACAAAAACATTGTCCTTTAGAATCTGAAGTCACCTTGGTTTCCCAAGATCAGCATGTAATATCTGGGGAGGGTTATGTTTATGCTTGTGAATTTTATTTCCGCTGAATTTAAAGTGCGTGAAGGTTCTCTTTTATTATCTTATCCCCTTTGTGTATTTGCAAATAACAATTGTCTTGGATCATCAAGTATATGATCTATTTTGAGCATCTGCCAACTGTGACTGCTGGGTGAAAGACAGCAAGAGAGATCTGCAGAAGTAATGAGTGCGGAAGGCAGTATAAGATAATGGGAGGTGATAGACATGGGAAAGTCCAGCACCTCAGAGGTGTGACTGGGGGGTCTGAATGCTTTGGGGCAACTTTTTGTTCAGCCTTCAAAAACGAGGCTCTGGTCTGACTTGGACACTTGACTAATTCTGTGCTGCTGAGACCTTTGGTTTGACCTTGCTGGTTTGACCTTTGCAGAGCAAGAGTATTAAAAGTTCAGCAAAAGGGGCGAGAATTTCCTGGTTATTTTGGAGACAGCATCGCATAGCTTCTGTGCATCTGCAGAAGTAGGTGTGTTCTTTGGAGGGTGCTAGGAAATGAGTAAACTTGTCAATCCAATGTAAAGTGGCTGTGTTCCCAGAGGCATCTTGGGTGGGTTCCCCATTCTCAAAGAAGTGTTTTTCACTTGCTTTTCTGAATGACAAGCTCTGTGTCTCTTAGAACAATAGTTTTCTTTCAGGTGTGTTTGCATTAATGTTATTTATAGCAGTGTACCTTGGATTCTGATGAAGGGAGTAGTCAGCTTGAGGGATTTACAGTCTTTGGGCAAGTCTCAGCAGTATCTCTTAATGTGTGAGTATTTTCCCATGCTTGACTTTTGTATGTGTTCAGAGCTTAATCTTGTGATTCAGGATGCGCAGAGGTTTAGGGCTTTCAGCAAGGCTTGGCTTTGTCCTTTGTTTGCCTTTTCTGAAGTCTCTAGGTGTTGAACTAGGTTTTGCAGCAACACTTCAGAAAATCCTGCGCTGAACAATTGCAAGTGACGTTTTATAACCTTAGTATGGAGCCTCTACCTCAGGTATGGCCTCAGACGTGTAAATGCTGCTAAAGCATTTATTGACTGTAATTTCAAGCCTTGAGCAAGATTGGTCAATGAGCTTGCTCTGAGATTATCAAAGTTTGCTTGAGGAGTACAATAATTTGCTTACAACACAGAAGTTGAGTTGTTTATTATCCCTGAGAGGAAAGAAGAGACGTTTTTGTCCCAGGCGTGAACGTGGCTCAGAGAAGGGAATAAATGAGCTGAGTAGCAGAACAGTTCACCTGGCTTCATCTTGGAAAACTCTGAAAATACAGGCCAAGTAAGGATCATCCAAAAAATGCCTGAGAACATACAGGGATGGAAAATGGAATGTGTGTGTGGGAGAAACCTAAACCCCAACCCATGCTGTAATTTATCTAATTGTGGTTCACCAATGGAAGTGTCGATTTCCACAGTATACTTGAATAGCACTGTGGTGGTTCTGGTCTTCAGCATCCCATCCTGTGTGGTTTCTATCATCCGCATTAGGTAGCAGGATAAGAGAGATCATCACTGGAGCACAGTTACAGGTGTGGGAGGCAAATTTTTCTCTGCTGCAGATTTTTGAACCAATTTGTTAATGAAAGTGCAGTATGCCCCTCAGAACCTCTGGGAGAGCCACCATCTCTGCAGTGGAGACCTCCAGTAAGGCTGCTGTGAAAACTGATGTGAGAGATACCTTGCACCTCCCTCTTTTCTGTGAGGTGCCTGCAAGTGTCTGTCAAGGAGTGGGAGTGGTAGCTGCTTCTGAGATGTGCAGAAATGGTTGGGGCTTGTTCATGCAACAGATGCACAGCAGTCATGTCACATACATACTATCCTACGAGGTGTGCAGATGCACACTCTTCAAAGGTCTTGATGTATAGTTGGACTGATTCCTGTCACCTGATAAGAGTGAAGCTGTGGGATCCCTTGGGAGTGGGGCTTGCCAGAATAATGCAAGTGCCCTGTATCTTCTCCCTCATCAATGGAGGAAGAAACATGGAAGAGAGCAGGCTGTAGCCTGGGTGTGGGCCACTAGAAGCTCCGTACCTGATGCAGACATTGTGAAAGGGAAATGAATGGTCCCAGGGTACCCTGGATCAGCTCATCCTGTGGAAATGTCAGTCCCAAAATATACACCATGCAGGGGTGTTAATTTCTGATAAGAGTCATCACAGTTACACAAAACCTCGTCACTGGAGGATGGAAGCACGTGCCTGTTGTCAGCTTGTGTGTTGTGTAACTGGAGCAGAGTGACTAGTAGACAGACATGGGATGTTGCTGCTACCCCTTTACCTAGTGCTATGGTTTGTTGAAAGAGTGAATGTTGTTCCCATCAATCTTCTCTTCCAAAACCAGCACTGATACAATAGCCTTTCTGCTTAGGATAAAGCAGTCAAGTAACTTCTATTGTAACATGTAGGCTTTGCTAACATTAGCCAAAATTTGTATGCAGAAGAGTTAAGGAACTATTTCTTTTCCTTTGAAGCACTAGCAGGACCATATTTGGAAAGGCATTAAATTGATTTTCAACATGTCTCCATATGTTAGAAGCCAATAGTTTATAAAAGGAAGGGGAAAACAAAGCAGCTTTTTTTTTTTTTGAGGCAAGAGAATGACAAAAACTTGGTGTGTTTTGGCAAGTTGTTAGATTATGTTTTTTACCATGTATTTGCTATTACAGTATATACTTTTGTCAAAGAAAATCTTGAAAAATGTGTGTGCTTCAGCTTGGCAGGAACCCTGCAGTTGCTCTTTGGTATTTCATCCTATTTTATAAGAAACCTTCTGATTTGTCAAAACAGCTGGATCTTCTCGCAACATTGAATTGAGCTTATTTCTAAAGGATTGAAGTAGAGCTTTGCTTTGAAATATGCTTCATGATGTGCCACAGTCAGGTGCCTAACACTGCTATTTAAAAACATGCAGGAGCTATGTAGAAACACAGAACACCCAAGTCCCCAGTGCTGAGGGAACAGATGCTGCTGAAGCCTACAGATGTGTGAGAATAACTGTGTGGCTCAAAGTTGTGAGATTTTTCTTGTGATGTTAGAGGACTTGCAGCTGCTTTACATGTTCTGCTGTAAACAGTGAATGTTTGGGCCATTGGGCACAATACTAGTGTTCTGTCTATGCAAGAAACACCAAATGTGCCCTAAACTCATTGGCTGGTTACTGTGTTAAAATCCATTCTGTTAAAGTACCGTATGTTGCTGTGTTGGTATTTCCCATGGAACAATGTGATCTCAGATCTTCTCTTCCAAAAACAGCACAGCATAATGCACTCCCAGATCCTAAAATGCATCAATGTGAGGCTCATCTTTTGAGAAGTCTCAGAGCTTACCAGCTTAAAAGGTTGTGTTTGTCACATGTGCTGTTTGTGCTTTTGCCACTCCAAACACCTAGTATGTCATGAAAGATGCCTTTTTGCAGCTGTTTGCTGCAAAAAGTGCAGATTTGTTTGCTGTCCTGCCTCTGTACTAGAGAAGCACTGTCTGACTTGAGAAAAAGGAAGCTCTGACGTGTGGTCTCCTTGGTTTGTGGTCTGCTTGCTAGGTCTCTTCAGTGTTGTGTGGATGCTTTATTTCTATGTAAGTTTTAACAAATTATTGATTAGTTTCTTCATTTCCATCACATCTATGTTTCAAGATGTTTTCTGTGCTTTTGGTTAAGTACATGCTCAGGTACTTCAGTGAGAGGCAGAAACTCTCTAACACTTAACAGGAACTCACCTCTTTCCAGATTTGGACCCTCACTACTTGGCTCAGACTGCTAAACTAACTCTTTCAGTTGACCAGTGGAAACTTTGGCAATGAAGGAGCTGCGATGGATCCAAAATGACCAAACCAGACATGTGGTTTACTGAGTCTTGCCTGTTGGAAGATTCTAATGATTGTCATTCTCTCTTAATATTCTAGTTGCATCATCTCTGTGCATCAATGAAGAGTCCAAATATGGCTTTGTTCAAGCAACAGAAGGTGGAGGATGTTTATGAAATTGGGGAAGAGCTGGGAAGGTAAGTTTGTAGTGATGACACCGAGTTTGTCTAAAAGCTGACGTGTGGGGATATTTGCCACATCCTAAAACAAAACCTGTATGATAGCTGAAACCAAGTGCAATACGCCACAGAAGCAGTCCTTTACAAATGCTGTACTTAAGATGAAGTGTGCTAACTATTTTTCCTGTTTCTTTTCTTGCAACTAGGACAACAAAAGGTATGTTTGCATTTTCTTTTGTAGATAGGTGTCATCTGTGTCTGTGCTTTAGACTGAGTTCACCCCTCTGTTCTCTGAACCAGCTAGGAAACAGGAACCCATGGTGCTATTGTCGTAGACACAACACTTTAATTCGGCTTGCTGTTGTGCACTGCTGCACAGCACTGTTGTTTTTTCACCTGACTCCAAGCACTGACAGAGCACATGTGTATCTGCTTGCAGGACACTGTATGTATTCCTGAAAAGATTTACCTGTCAAAATTTCAGCTGGACTGGTTAATACCTGAATATAGCTTTTAATCTATAAAGGCTTACCTGCAGGTATTAATTATAGGTGGAGGTAATGGGCTATTACCATGCTTAGCAGTAAGCAACCGCTTGAATGCTGCTGGGTTTGTGAACTGGGTGACACAGGGCTCCTGCAGTCACTTGGCAACATGCAGCGCTCTGGGAGAGGATAGCTGGTTTCCCTTCAGTGGCCAAACCTTCAGTGATTTATTTTTTTTTCTTTTTAATATGCAGATAGCTAGATAAGGGCTTCTTTCCCAACGCCTGGCAGTTTGTTTTGACAAATGAATGTGTATGTGCAATTACCCTTTTTCAAGGGCCAATAGTTTAGTTACATTAAAACACTTCAGGTGAAGTTGCTTCCTTGCCAGATCTTTTTTTTTTCTTTTCACTCCCAGCTATTTCATCTTCAGAGTTGTTGAGAAGGTTCTCTTATGGAGAGATGATTTCTGGGGGTTGGGTTTTTGGGGTTCCCCCCGCCCCATTCCCTCTCAGGTAAAGTTAGAGAAAACTGAATAGTTGAGGCTTTCCTTAGAGGCCCTAGTGAGTGTTGTAACAGTCAAACTCCTAAAACAAGAGTCTTTGGCTTCTGAATTGGATTTGGAAAACCAGTTTCTTTTGAGATGATGAACCTCACTCTCTTCTTCAGGCTGATAGTTATTAAGCCTTTTGAATGGAAAAGTGTAGTTGAAACAACCTAGTAAAGTCTGGCCCTCATGGTTAGAATCTACCAGAGAGGCCTCAGGCTGGTCAAGGCTTGAATAGTCACAGCAGCCTCTCCTGGCTGTTTGTCATGGGAACGTGGCTGGTCCCAGGGCTATGCCATGAGCTGGTACCCACTACATGTTTGGTGATGGGCTGGGTTTAGAGGAGACTACCCTCAGATGTGAAATCTGTACTTGTGGCCCTTTAATCAGTGTATTCTCTGCAAGAGAGAAGTTCCCTAGGTAAGCCAGAGGAAGGAGTAGGTGTACATGTACGCAGGTGCTATCCTCACATGACAAAGGGGTGTTAAACTGCTGTACAAGACTGTGTTCTTGTTCCTAGCAATTCATATGTAGATGAGAAATCCAAGTCTAGTTGGTACTGAAGTCTTTAGGCAAAAATGTTCCATGAAAGACCTGAAGGAAGTAGGCAAATTGTAACAAGCAGACCTCTGCTGCTTGTTAGGATTTCTTAAGGAAAGCCCTATAATTGTCAGTTGTGAGAAGAGAGCAGCAAGACCAGATTTCTTTCCCTTGATCTGAATGTGTTTCAGTTGTATATTCCACATGTGCCTGCATTGTCTTCGTATTTTCACTTCAGGTTTTGTGAGGAGCTCTGCAGGCCTCGTTTCATCTGGGCATTGCATGTGGAGTGTCACTCTGTTATCGTGCCTCTAGATCTGTGCACAGTAGGGACTGATAAGGGCCAGTGACAGATGGTATCTTGCCTTGTTAGAAGAAAAATAATGCACTAGACAGGCGCTGGTGACTGAAATGCAAGAATCTTTTCCAATACTGACTGATACCCTTAGAACCTGTAGGTGCCTTTTATTAGTTCAGTGTGTCTGCAACAAGCTGTTAGTTGCTGACAGGTACAGGCAGGTAAAAGGATTCGAGGTTTGCAGGCAACACCTGGGCAGATTCTGTGCTGTTTGCATCCTTCTGAGTCTGTGACTTCTTGACAACAAAACTAGTCGTTAATACAGGCCTAATGCTTGTTCTAGCTTGGATTCAGCCTGAAGTGCAAATACAGGATCTTGCCGACAGAGCTGGCACCTGACAGTCTTTGCATAGTGTTTAAAGGAGGTTGCTGTTAGATAGTGCAAGCGCTCTTACGCAAGGCTTAGATATGCCTGGCATAGTGATGAAACTCGACCCTTCCTGTCAGTGTGCAGCACTGAAGGTAACTGCAGCAAAACCTCCTCTGATGCAGCTGTGTCAAACCCTGGAAATGGTGCGTTATGGACTCCTCAACCAGATGATTCTCAGAGTCACTCTCAGAAGCAGCTCAATAGATGCTGGAAATGCAGCTGTCTGCTGTGCCAAGGCAATGGGGAGAGAGAAAGCCCTTTGCAGAAAGGGGGAGCAGATTTTACATAGCGGCAACTGTGTGCTGTAGTTAGCTTGCCTAGCCCCAACATTCGCCCAGCCTTTCAGATACTAACCTTAGGTGTGCACCTTTGCTGCTCATCTTCTCCAGAGGGTGAGTACAAAGAACAAGTCAGGCATGTGGTGTTAGGGAAAAGAAGGTGCTGATAGGCTGGTTCTTTTGATGCCTCCGAAAGCCGGAATCAAAACTCAATAGCCAAGGTGACTATTAAGCAGGTATTCTTCATTGCAGCGCCGGGCACACAGGGGATCGCTCCTCCGAATGTGTGTGCCCATTAAAGCCAAATTTCTCATGTTTATACAAATGAACTATACATATTCGTTAGCAGCTACCCTTGAAAAGCTTAGCATGGCCTGTGCTGAATGAGTGCAATACTTTATTATCATATAGGTGTGTGTATATCTACATATCACATAGGCACTTTCTGCGAGATCATATCAGTTAGTTTATAAGTGTGAAGTCTGGGGTACTGAGGCTAGCAGCAGCTGAAAAAAGGAGGAGCCTTTAGAGGAAATTTAGCACGTTTCAACAGTTTAGAATAAAAAAGAACTATTTTGAGCTCTGTGAAACAGCTTGTAGCTAGAATATTAAAATATTAGTTCTTCAAAAAAATTATGATGAGAGAAGGGGGAGAGTTTTAAAAACTTAACTGAAGATAAATATGGTATAGGGACATTTATCTTAAAAGTCCTCTGTTATGCTAGTTACTCTGGAAGTCTAGAAGAGCTAGAAAGCAATGTGGTATAAAGTAATCAGTGCCTGCAGGGGTATTAGAGGATTCTCTTCTCATTCCCCTTCCCCCCAAGGATAGCAGATGGTGTGATTTGGGAGTACTTGATACAGCATTTAATGCTATCACTCACTGAAGTGACTTTCTGGCAGATTCAGTTTCTTCCTGCTTCCAGGGTGTTGATTGAAAATGTATACTTAAATATATTTTTCTGTAGAATGTTTTCATAATGTATCCCTCCTCAAACATGAGTTTGTCTTGCTGAATGTCACTTTTATTCAAGTAATGGCAACCTGCATCCTCTGCCATTGATTTTAATAAACTTTTTTTAAAAACTATTATCAGCTTTGCCTCTTGTGAGGAGGATTCTGCAGTAAGTTATTTGCAGAAATGTGTGTAGCAGATCACTCTAACGTGTGCCCAAGCAATGGGAATGCCTCTTGCAAAGCGTGGGGGAGCAAAGGTCAGCTCCACGACTTGGGAATAGGTGGTAGGGCAAATAACTGCTGGGCTTGTGGCAAGGGAGGAGGCAGCGAGAGACAGCCAAGAATGGAGACTCTTAAAGAGGCTGAAGCAGGGCAAGCGAAAGAGACTGAGATAGCGGTGGAGTTCCCAGGAGAGCTGCAGCAGTAAAGCTCACTGAAGAGCCTTTTTAACTAAGTTTCTCAGAACTTGTGGTTTGGATGGGTAGTTCTGCCTAGCTTGACAAAAGGACTTCTTGTACAAACCTGCAGGAGCCTTTTCCAGGTGTACTAGCAAACACTGATGGTGGTGATAGGTGCACAGGCAGTGCTAGGACTTTGGAGATGTGCAATGGAATTCATAAAAGGTTGTACCGTAGAGTCATTAATCTGTTACCCAAACATGTTGCCAGCCAGACTGCAGAGAGCGGTTGACATTTGTACCTTCTGTGCAGTGTCACTTACATGTTGACTTAGGGCTGAGGGTACAGAGTGTCATGGGGCTTGTGCAAAACCATTTCGTGGCAGTGCCCATTGAGAAAGTGTGTTCCTGAGGGGTGGTGTGGGAATGGGACTGCAGTGTCCAGGGACTGAGCACTGCTCACTGCAGCTCAGCCCTTTGCGATGTACAAGGACTTAGATCATGCTTAACAGACACTAACCTTGGAGGGATGTTTCTGGGTTAGGAAGTCTCCCACCTTCATTTCTGTCCTTTCACTGTAGGGAAGGGGTTCTGCCTTCCTCCACAACATGCACCAGCCTTGCTGCCTGCCATTGCAGTTTCTTGCCTGTCTCGGGGAACAGGAGCTATGCTCATCTCGAGTCTCAACTTTCTTCGGCTTTTGTGTGGCTTTCCTAGATTTTCTGCAGCAGTGGGAGACCTTGTACAGATGAAGATGCATAGTCTGATTAACTGGTCCTCATAGGAAGTCAAAATGAAGCCTGTGAGCATGCACAAGAAACAAGAAAAGTGTTTTGTTCACTTGCTAGGTTGATATGCTCTCTGTTGGGAAATCTCTGATAAGTCATGTTATCTGTCCAGCTAGGTGGACTCCCTGGTAAACAGAAGTGTTTACCTGTACCACACGTCGCACAGTACCTTCATACTGGGAATGCTTTTTCTGTCTATAGAAACTGTTCAGCATTAGGCTTTCTCAGGCATGGGCTTTAACTCTGTTCTTAGATCAATTTATAATTTGAATTAGTTCTTTAAATTTGGAAGAATAACCTTGGATTACTTTGTCTTACAACACACACGAAGTGAGTCTTTGGTTTTGATGCAAAATATAAGTTGAACTATTGAGCAGTTACCAGCACCACTATTAATACTTCTTTATGTGAAAATCTTCTATATCAAGTGTCTGATGTATACTGGATCTTTTGTTGAAACTGTTTTGACATCTGGTGCTTTGTCACCACCACTGTGATTGTAATCGGCTGTCTGATACAAGACACTATTTTTTGGTGGGTTTGTGTTTTTTCTATTTTATTCCTTCTAGCAGAGTAACTGCTCTTAATTTTTCTGTTTAAAACATATTTCTCTGTTAATTTTCAGGGTTCTTTCAGCTGTTTCCAAAATCTTTCATTTGTTACAGACTATGTAGAGAAAATAGTGGGAATTTTTGTGGTTGGTTTGTTGGGATTGTTCTCTAATAACAAAGTTGCTCTACCTACAGTAGCTGAGAGGAACTGGACTTAGTTATTTATAACAGCCTTAGTCTTATTAACAAAGTCCTACCTTTTTTGTCAAGTTAATTCCTTATTACCAGCATCAGTCTTAAGGCTAAGATCACTTATCACTTCCAGCATCACTTTCAAAGCCAGATATCAGAGCTGAGTGACCCCAGTGGGTAATGCTCAGAAAGTTGAAATTCACTATTGTCTTTAACCGCTGAATATTAAGCCTAATCCCAGTCTCTGCTTTGCCAGTTCTGTAAAAATGAAACTCCTTTTCCACTTTGCATTGCAATAGGAAGCAGGTGGAAAGTCGAACAGCTGAGAAAATAGACTCTGCATGGTATTTGTTCCATGCTTTTGCAATAAAAAGTTACCTATGAGTAAAAATACACAAAATAAACAGTGCAGGTCACCACTGGACTGACAGTGCTAAAACACTGGACAAATTAGTAGCATTGTATGCAGAAGAGGGCTTGCAGGTAGGTGTCTGATGATCAAGCTTAATTATAGCTCAGGTGACATCTAGTAATCATTGTTAAAAGTCTACATCGACGGTTTTGAACCAGAGTGAAAACCTGTTATAACTGCTGAGTATGACACACAGTGATGCTTTTGGTGAGAGGAGTCTTAGACAATCGCTCAAGCTAGACTTGTTCTGTCGAGTGCCAGCACGTTTGGGTTGGAGTCACTGGCCTGTTTGGGGTTGCCCATAATGCAGAGTCAGGTACGCCATCAGTGGGTGACTGTGCATCCTAAAGCCAGGACTTGGAATCTTTTACCTACTGCAGAATCTAGAGTAGCTAACCTCAGTACCTAAGTCCTGTAGATCTGTAATCTTCACAAAGAGAGAATCTCTACTGGTCTGTTTCCTATGTAGGATGAGTGGAGGGAATAAATTATGTAGCTTCTGTGCTGTCTTCCTGCCGGAGGAGATTGTTTACTTAAATACAGGGACAATTAAATAAGATGAGATAGTTTCCACCTGTTTTGGCAGAGCAGAAAGATGTGCAGAGAGCGGTGAAAGGAGAGTTTCAGCAGCTCTTTGTAGTTTTGGCCTTACGGGTAATTCGCTAAAATTTTGATTAAAATGCCACTGTGATTTCCATCTGTTTCATACATGAAGAAGGAGAAAAATAGTTTAAACCTTTTAACCCTAATACTGCTACCCTCTTAAAATTTATCCTCTCCCACATATATTAGATTCAGTCCGTATCTAGCTGGATTTGGACCTTTAAACACAGATGTACAGTGTGCTAACAATCTGCATGCATGTTACGTATGAGCTGGTGTTCCACATAGCAGAAGGAACAGCTTATCAAATCAGCCATTCCTGCTGAGCATGAGTCAGCTTTGACCTTCCCTAGGTCTCTGGACTCTGTTCATTACCACTCCAAGAGCTGATATTGAATCTAAAAAGCTAAGTGTCATAAGTAAGGAAATTTTTTTATCATGTGCATTTCATTCTTGAGCTTCAGATTACATAAAATGCTTGCCAAGCTATCAGGAACTTGCCAGAATTGCTGGGCTCATGCTATATCACTGCAGACTCCTTCAACCTCAGGCACTGATAAGGACCACATTGTTTGTCACTGCATTGTTGGGAAGTTTCCAAAAACATCTAATGGCTTCAGGAGATGCTGGTGGTGATTCATTAGATGTTGTGGCTTCCTGTGACCTGGGGCTAATGAACCAAAATGGTGTTTAAAACAATAATTGGCTGCAATGCAGATAATGTTACTTTACTGGTCACGTGTAATAGTTCATAGCAAACATTAGATTTATTAAATCTTGCTTTGCATTTCAAACAGTTAATTTGTTCTCTACTTGTGCCAGTAAACCATCATTCTATTTGCATCTGTATTTGTTCTGGCTCTCCTCTGGCAGTGGACACCGAGATGGTGTTTGGGCCAGGATGCTTTGGTTACCTTTGCATGAGCTGTGAAGACATGTGCATGAAAGGTGTGGGACGGTGGTGTTACCAGGCACAGCATATGCCCAAAGGTGTGCAGGACTTCCCTGTCATCAACACTGAAGCTTACTCTGTAAAGTCACTGTATTCTGGAGTACCACACAGTTGGTTGGTGGAAACATGAGTTGCCGGTGAAAATGACAGAGGCAGCTGGTTATTTTGTTCTGTATCAACAGTGCATCTCAAGTTAGCATAATGTTAAAGTAGTGATATTGTGATATTTCCCTCTAGAACAGTAACTGGTTTGGTTAGAAGTCATCCTGATGTTGCCTGGGCACCTAGTGAGCTGCAAATGAAATGATATTTGTTTCTTACATCATAAAAATTTTCTTCCAGCCTGTATCCCAGGGCTGTGGTGAGGTAGTGATAGCTCTATGACAGTCTTGCCTGAAAGGCTCAAAAGAGAGGCATAGTAAATTGTGAATTGGATTTACCTCTGTATCCTTCACACACATAAAGAGTTTATCTACTTTTTAGTAGCCAAGCAAAGCTCTTGCTCAGTGCTCTATTAAGAAAGTTTTAGATCATTCTGTCATAATCTGGCATCTTCTACAGTTTAGATTCTGTGCAGGTGATTTAGGTGTAGCCACTTTGCTTAAATGTTTTTTTTTAAAAGAAAAGTAAACCAAAACAACAAAACAGGATCAAACCCCGGACAAACCAAAACTCACTCCTTATTTGCAGTTTAAACAAGCAGTACAGTGATGCTTGTGATGACTTTATTTTTAAAGCTCCTTATGGTGAGGTGTCAGGAGAGCATTTAACAGGTAAAGGTTTTTTTTAGTTTCACCCCATAAAGTCTTATGGAAATAGCAAGATGTTTTCCCTCGAGTGACCTTGCCATGCTTGAATTTCTGTTTTGTTGTTTATTGTACTCTACCTTTTTTGTAAATACTGTGCTGTGCCAGATATTGGTTTAGTCGACAAAAAAACCCAAACAAAATTAAAATCTTAAACCAACATAATACAAATTATTGCTGCAGTCCATTTACAGAGGTTTCCAGTTCTTTATGGTTGTGACCACAAACTTCCTACAAAAAACCAGAAAGCAACCTGTCAGGAAAGTGCTTTTATGCAGATGTTGTGTGAACCTCACTTGGCCTTGGGTTGACCTGTGTTTCATAAATGAGTTGCTAGCATACAAATGAATGGTAGAGGAAGTTACCACCAGACCTCTCTGCTGGGAAGAGCATGCCAGCGCAATTACAACTAGCACAAGTTCTCTCTGAAGTGTAAGGAAAGAGGAGGAGGGCATTTGGCTGGATAAAATGACATGCAGTAGAGCAATTGGTCTAAGCACTTCAATTTGAGAGGAAAACAGCTTTTTCAGGCTTAAGGTGTTCTTTTAAAGAAAGGCCTTCAGCAAGAATTCTGAAGGGCTTTGCTTTGCAAGGGAAAGAAAAAATGCAGCCGTGACTGGATAAATTTATTAGTGTAGGGTTTCCAGGAAAAAGCAATAGGAGTGAAAAAGATAGAAAAGTAATAAGATGCAGATTTCTAAAGCTTGAGATGGCCAGTTAAAATCAATCTGAATTGAATAGTGGCAGAAAGGCATGATGAACAAAAGTGTTGACATAGAAGTGATTGCTGTAGCTGAAGAATAAATGACCCTTCATTGCTGAAACTAAATAAACCATCCTGCCTCAGCTCTGAAGGCAGCCTCTTGAATCTAGAGAAGTCCTGCATAAAGGTCTAGCTAGACACTTAGCTGTGATGATGGTTATGTATATTGCCTTAAGAGTTTGCACATGATGATTTTATAATATATTTTAAGGATTTTTACTTGTCTCTAAGTGGAGATTATGCAAAATGAAAGTAAAGGATGCTGTAAACTTGCTCGCTGGAGGAAGGACAGTGTGGTGCTGACAGAAGGTGAAGCTGACTTGGCTTATGACATAAATTGTGAAGTAACTGATTGCTGCCAGTAAACATAAATAAAATTGTTTTCAGAGTTAAAGATACCATATTGACTCAGAACTCAGAGAATGTATGACACTGGGTAGGGTGTCAACTTTATTTTCCTCTTGTTGTCAAGGGACCAAATGTAATTTATCATTCAATTAGAGAAAGGAGCCAACAACTGGCAAACTTGGCAGTCTCATAAACCTGAACTTGGGTTTGGAAGCTGTGTTTTGGCTTCCTGAGCACAGGCAACCAAGTAAGTGAGTTTAGTTGTTTGTCTTTCTTTGGAGTAGGGTTTGTAATTGCAAATGAAACCTTTTAGACTTGTGTTGCCACAACCAAATGCCCTAAATGTGAAAAAGGATAAGTAAATGATGCAGAGAGTAAACACCTTACATAATGAATGCTCATTTTTTTCAGTTTTCCTGTAAGCTCTGTCCTGTAGTAGGCTGTTGGTCATGATACGCTGCCCTGTGTGTGGTGGTGTGCTCCAAATCTTGCTTTTTAGATACATAGATCATATTTTGGGTAGTGGGGAAAGATCCTGTGAGGCTGAAATATTCACCCTACTTTTCTAAAGAAAATCATCTTAAATCCGAATTGTGTGCTTGTAATTTGATGTAAACAGGATTCAGACCCATTTAGTTCTATCCCATGGGTATGATTGCTGTTTTCAAGGTACTGCTGTGAGGTAGACAGATGTAGTGACGTGCCTGAGGCAGCCCCACTTTCTGACCAGGTGGAGCTCAGCACCTCGGGCTTTCTACAAGGAAGCCGTTGTAACTCCAAAAGTTCTCCAGCGTGTTTTCACCTTCCTGGTAACTAATGTCAGTCTGACTTGCAGTCAGCCTTGAGTTTTGTTGTCTTCCTACGTTGAATGGCTTTGAGACTTGTGGTGTGAGTAGTTTCCTTGTCTGGAATGTAATTATACTGTTTCAGTTAGCTGGCTGGCATACCAACTGTTGCTTCTTTTACTCAGTGTCAAATCTTGAGGGAAGTGCACACCTGAGCAAGCGCTGAAGTAGGTTTGGAAGAGCTCTGTGTAGCATTGTTAAAACACAGTAACTAACAAGAGAATGTGTGAGGGAAGATGTGATATGGGGAATGGAAACTCATCTCCACATCCCTTAAAAATATTTGCTTGTGCTCACTCTTAATGTAAAGAACTTTTCCATTTGGTGCCGCGGTATGAAATGTGTTGATGTCAGTATTACTGTGTCTGTGTTGCTGTAGCTTGGTGAACTGTAGGTTGCTGTTCTCTCTCCTCAGCTGTAAAGAGGAAACTTTCACCTCGGTTTTAATTATTTTTTATTTTTACTGCCCCAATATTTTAAAAAAGTAAAATAGACATACATGGCAGCATTCAAGTAAAAAGGCTGCTCGGGCAAGAGCCTGGCTGGGGCTTGATCTGTGCCATGGGCCGTGACCGCACCCTTCCAACAGCCGGGCCATATACTGCTGACAGGGCAGAGCCCAGCAGCTTCTCACTGCAAACTCCAGCCTCAAGCTGGCACCTCCCAAGTGGGAAACAACAGCAATCCCAGTAAAATGCTGAGATCCCCAACCGAGTTGGCAAGTACTCTGTGACCAGAAGGGTTAAACTGTCTTGCGTTTGTGGCATCCTGCATGTGAATCCAGGCAGCTGAAAGGGCTAGTTGGGATCTGTGAAGTTTCTATTTATTTATTTTTTTTGTTCTGGTCATGTAGTCTTCTGCAGGAATGCCTAGTGGATAAAAATATGTATGATTATAATTGCAATTCTGATGATGTCTGGAGACGTGAAATTGATTTGGAAGTCCAGCGGTGTGCTTACCCCTTATAATTTTATTTCATTTTTCAAGTAGCGCTACCTGCATTTTTCAGGCTTTGGGAAGTGAAGTACAAAAGAACTGTGGTGTTATTTTCCATCCAGTGTGTAGGAACCTAATTACTGTTCTGAAGTCAGTGGGAGGTTGCTGCTTAAAATCCCTTGCAAATCTGTTCCAAAGTAATTTGTCCGGGCTCATCGAGGGAACTGAGTGTTGACTCCTGCCTGGCAGAATGCCAGAGCACTGTCCTTTGCTGGGTTCACTTGCTTTTCAAAGAACTCCTTGAAAACATTTTTCAGTGTAAAGTCTATCTGTCAACATGTTCTAACGTATCACCTATTTTATAGGAATTCCACGTTTTAAGAGCTACCAAAAAATATTAAAAATCATCCTTTTAAATGAATGAAATTAAGATGAATATGGACGGGACATAAAGAAATAGACTGAACATGCAGAAACAGAATGTGTATATTTGGTATTTGGGGAGGAAATGGTTTTCTCTTTTCTCAAATGACAGATTTGGCTTCCAGACTTTACCCCTGCTCTGGCCTCAGAGGGCCTGACGAGTCAGGTAACCTGTACTGTCTTCTCTGTCTTTTGTTTACATATTTTCAGCCTTTCATGACAGCTGCTCAGCCTTGTGGTGTTTCTGGAAAGTCAAAGGCAGATTCCTGTAAACCCAGACAGATGCAGAGTTGCCTACAGGCTCTCTTGTCTTAATGCTCTGTAGATACCACTGTTAGGTACTGAGGCATTCAAAGCTGGCTGGCTGCACTTCTCTCATTCTCTCAAGTCACATCCTGCCCCAGACCCTTCCCCTCTGTAACCAGTGTTAAAAATAAACTTGGGAAAAAAGAGCAAGAAGTTACCCTGCTATTCTGGATTGTCCAGTTTCTCGCTTCCCCACATCATTTCCACAACCTTTCCTGAACTGCACAACAATTAAGTAAGCTGAACTTGTGCTCATCTAAAGCATACTTATGAAAATAGACTTCAAAACCATCCAGTACGATTGTCTCTGTGTTCTTATTCAGTGAGAGATCTCCTAGAGGATAGTAGCAATGTGAATAATAGGTTGCCTTCATTAGTAAGGGAATCCATCCTAGTAATGATGGACAGATTGGATGTACCTAATTATATTGTAACTGACATGTTGCAGCTGCTGTTGTTTATATTCCTGAGCTGTTACCACAGTGGAGGACACCCTATGTTGAATCTGTGACAAGGCTGTTGTATGACTGTCCAAAATATTTCTGAAATGGAACAAACTTCATTTCCTTAAAAAAAAAGAAAAAAAAAAAGCATCAGCTTCTGAGCTTAGCTTGTGTGCTGTACGTACTGCTGTTTGTGGACCAAGTCCTCTCCATTTCAATCATCTACTGAAAGCCATGAATTCTGTCCAAGTCATTTGGCTGAAATTTGAGTATCTGAGCTGTGAAATTTAGTTTCAAGTCTGAGATCAGCCACAGACTCTCTAAATGAAATGAGATAAACGGCTTAATTTCCCAGTCCTGTCAACTCAGGTGTCAGAGACATACTTTCTTCCAGTTTTTTCCTAGCAGAGATCACATGTTTTGGGAAGCTGCTGATGCTGTTTGATTCTTGTGTGCCGAATGCAAATGCATTAGGAGTCACAGGAATGCTGTTTCCTTGGTCCATGACTTTACAAGCTCTGGACTTAACAAGAAACCCTGAGTGTGGCTGACTGTGTAAAATACTAGTGAGACGGCATCTTGCTTTTCATGGCCGTATGGGCCTCTATGTGAACTGTTCCTTGTGTCTGGTGGAAAAGTAGAACAATATGCTGCTACTTGAACTTCTGTTCAAAGACTTTCTCCCTGCCCGCCCTTAGCTAGCCTTTAGCTCTTCTCTTGGTATACTTGACTGTATCAGTGCCTGCACAGCACTGGGCTACTTGTCTGGAGAGATATGCTGGCTGCTGCTTCATGACAGCAGTCTTAAAGGTGGTTGGAAAATACTTTAGCATTATGCTGTGGTGCTTTAAAGAAGACCCTGGGAATTCAGGAACAAGCACAGTTAAAGCAAATGTGCTCTGCAGTGAATAGGGAAATGGGTAAGTGTGAGTTATGGACAGCATCATGGGTAATTATGTTGTAACTGTCTTAAATGTCCTAGGCTAAGAAATTGTGTGTTTATCTTTTTCCCTGTGGCTTCCAACAGCTTGCAACCTCCTCTACTCTGTCACAAACTCTCAGTAAGGACTGTCTGCAAGAGCCTGGTTTTCAGGGACATGGGAAGAGACATAAAGCCTGGTTCAGGAGCAGGTAGAGCGTGTGTCTGCGGGTATGCATACAGGGGGGCAACAGTAGGTTAGAAGAGAATGGGAACTGTGGTGAGCAGTTGTTTCAGACTAGAAGTATGTGCAAGGGGAAGATGGGAATTCCTATGCTGTGTCTTTATTTTTATAGGCTTTTAAGTAAACAAAAAATTACAAAATCCCTGGATTTATCACTGGACTTCTTAAATGCAGTTCATTCCCACAAACAGCACTCACGAAATAATATGTTCTCCCCAAACTTTGCTCGAAAAATTTCTGTCTCCAGAGAGAATTCAAGGAAGCAAACACAGCAGCATTAGTGCTATGTCTCTTCAGAAAGTCTGGACCAAGCAAGATGCATGTATCGCAAAAAACAAATCAAACAAAAAAACCTCCATGAAACCCACTATGTTTTACACAATCAGCCCTCACTGCTACAGGACAGACTTTTCTAGCAGAATGTTTAGGGCAGGTTTGGGGATTTTCTAGCAGGAATTTAATTCTCTTAAGTTCTCTTTGAACTCTTTCATTGTTTGAACCCTTTGAAATGAGAGGCTGCCTCTGCCATGGAGTGTTAGCTTTTGAGAACAATCGAGCCCCAAGTGATAGCCTTAATTTTTGATTTGTGTGCTTTTGTAGGTTTAAGATAGATTCCAACCAGACATCTGTGTTAATGAAGCACTGAGCACATTATATAATTATAAGGTTCAGAATGTAATTGCTGTGTATGCTGCATAATTTAAGTTCCAACTGTACTTGCATCTCATTTCCCAAGCCAGTGAAGGATATAATAGTGAAAACAATAACAGCTCAGTGCTTCTGCGGTATAGTCATGGAGGGCTGCACTTAGTGAGTTTGTGTTGCTTATAAAGAGATCCTGGCTGATAAAATCACAGTAGATAAAGGTTAAGGCTCTCTGTAAGATGAGGTTTTTTCCTTGTGGGTTTGGATATGATGCCCTGAGAGGGAAATACCTGATACTAAGTCTGTATTCTGGGACTGGAGACCTGCCAGTTCTTGCAGAGAGAGATCTCAGTCATGTTGTGGATTGTGGCAGGGGAGAACAGTGCTGCTCTTGGGTGTGAAAAGGGGCTCGCTGTCTTGATTTTTCTGCTTGTACAGTGGGTGGACAGCAGCAGAGCTTCGTGAATCTGAGGAGCAAGGGTTTGGGTAAGGTAGTTCTTTGGGTGGCGGGGTATTGCATACCTGTTAGGCTTTACATGTGCTAGGCCAGGCTAACTACTTGCATTGTTCTCAGAGGTTTATTGTTTATTAGGTGGCTGTGGCTTCCTGGCCATGTAGCTTATTAGAACCTCAAAACTTATTTCTGTTCCGTGGTGGAAATGCAGTGAGATGTTTTTTGCAAAAGTGGGATTCTATCAAATACTCAGGGATAAAACCTGAGCCTTTTCTGACTAAGGAATGCTTGGTAGGAAGTGGGGTACACATGTGGTAGACTTGAAATTTCTGTGGTTTTCATTAGGATTGCTGTGAGAAGGGTGGGGCATGGATTCGAGTGGGGCTCCTTGCCTCCAAATCCCCAAGATACTGCCTTTTTCACGAGGCAAAAGTTTTAGCCAAAATTTGTTTACCTAAAGTCCTAGTCTGTCTTTCCAGCTTGCTAGTTCCTCATCTCACTGTTATCACAAGGTGTGCTGTACACTTACACAAAGCAGTCCAGAGCACATGGCTCCATCCACAGCCTCAGTTCTCCAGCTGTCTGGTGCGCCTTGCTGCCGTGGTAGTGTTTGTAACAGTACATATGTGGCTTGTTTACAAGGTGGATTCTATGGTCTTTTCTTTTCCTTTCCCTCTGCCTAAAGGGATATATTTCTCCTATAATCTAACAGTGGAAAAAAACATAAGAAGAAGTAACCCTCAGCTTAGAGTTTCTGGCTGAGGAGGGTTAGGCTAGGGTAGTAATAAACTATTCTTGCTGCTCAAAATCACAGATGTGCTCAGGTGGTCTATAAAGTCCTTGATCTAGTGTCCAAACAAAACTAGTCAACTTTTCTTTCTGCTCATAATCTTGTAGCTTTTATTTCAGAGATATTGCTCTAACACTTGTCAGCAGCAGCCTGCCATAGAACTTCCTGAATAGAATCTCTGAATGCTCCTACTAGAGTGATTTTTCTGGACAGTTGCTCTCGCCACTACAACACACTCCTGATAGCTCCTTGTTTTCCACCAGCTCAAATGCAGTGTCCCATTTTACTGTGTACTGTGCACATAGGTATGTCCAGGTCTCTGCTAGGAGTTGGCTACATAAAGGTAAAGTAAAAATAAATGTTGAATTTCCGTTAGGTAAGAGAAGGTTTGTCAGAACACAGGTACTTGTTTTTAAATGAGTGTAGTTTATTTTAATGGTTTGTATGAAAGTTATTGAAGTCACTGAATCAGTGAAGGTGCTGGACTTCCCATTGAGCACCAAGAGCTGCGAGTGAGTGAAACTCACCCTGAATGGAATGGACTGACCTTGTTTACATTTGGTCTTTCTCTTATTACTTTCATATTACTCAAATCCTGATTTAGCTGCAGGCCATCTTTCTTAATTTTGATAAGACATCTCAGCTTGGCTGCAGTCACTTTTTCAAAGACAATTAAAAGGGGGTAATGCCAACTCTGCGGAGATGGTGCCTTCTCTAAGTTTAAACAGTGCCTCTCAAGGGCATGATGAAGAAGAAGCTCACACAAAGTGTCCCCAGCATTCTTATTGAAGAGTCAGCAACAATTGTCTCATCTTAAAGAGTTCCCACCAGTGACATAAGGCTGTAACCCGCAGGGTTGCTCTTAATCATCTGACCTCCAGCTATTTCCTTCATAGGAGATGAGGGGAAAATTTTACAGTTGGACTGGAATATCTTATTTAAGGACCCACAGCAAGGGAAAATTTATTGGCAAATGGCAGCTACTTGTCTTTTAAACTTTAATGCAGATGCTTTTTGGTACAGCGGGAAATTCTTTGTCCTTGAAGTGCAGTGAGAAAGCTGTGCTTACTCTCATTACATATACAGCTAAATCATCAAGTGAGGTGCAGAAACCTGAATAAACTATTCTCTTATTTGAAAGTTGGTTACTGGAGGCCAGTTCTACATTTCCAAAGGTTTATCAACCCTTTGAGGGTTTTTTTTTCTGAGACATTATTCTTAAGGGATTTCATGCATGCGTGTCCTTTCAGAACATCCAGTGGTGTGTTGCAGACTTGAATGCCTTAAGTGTTACCCAGTGAAGGAGTAGTAATTTGAATCTTTTGAGTCAGATCTTACTCATTTAAACATGAAATGTTTTTTGGAGATTGTAACATTGTCAGACAATGCTTGGTTTTACTAAATTTCAGACACAGCAGGAGGCTACCTTGTTAATACTGTAGTGACTTGGGCTGCAGCACTCTTGACAGTCCTCGCTGTTCTACCAAGAAGCAGCTTGTATGATTTGCAGTGTTCCTCAGGGGTTGCAAGATCAAGCTTTTGGATGTCAATGGCTTATTTGGAAAGCTGTGATTACTGAAAAGCTCTGAGAGTTTTTGTTATCTTCTTGTCCTTGCAGTGGTCAGTTCGCCATAGTGAAGAAGTGTCGGGAGAAAAGCACTGGTACCGAGTATGCTGCTAAGTTCATTAAAAAGCGCCAGAGTCGGGCCAGCCGCCGCGGAGTGAGACGCGAGGAAATTGAACGGGAGGTTACGATTCTGCAGCAGATCCTGCATGCCAACATCATCCAGTTGCATGACATCTATGAGAACAAGACGGATGTGGTTCTCATCCTTGAGCTGTGAGTAAGGGGACTTCCTATCCTCCAGGGTAGGATGAAGTAAAATAGGAACTGGAAAGGGCTGCAGAGGCTGCCAGGACATAGAGACAGTGTTAAAATGGAGCTGCTGTGTTCTTGGGCCTTGCAGATCAATTGACTGTGGGCAGAAGAATTGACTGTGGTTGTTGGTAAACAGGCCCGCCAGTTGACCCATGTCCCCTGGGAATACAGGTGCACCTTAACATCACCTGAGGCTGTTGTTCCTGAGTGTGGTCAGCCTGAAAACTGTTTGTGAACAGAGGGATTACCTCATGTCTGCTTAGTGCTGACCTGACATGAGGAAGCACAAATGGGTGCTGAATGCTAGTTTCATGCTGCTCTTATCTCTTCCAATGCAGGTGACCCCATCGAGTCCTTTGCAAAGTTTGAAGCCATTCTCAGTACTCCCTCACTATTCGCTATTCTCACCACTTCTCTCAAGGGAAGAGGTGAGGTTTTTTTAATCCCCAGATGTTGATTATTGAGGATGATTAGTAGCAGGCTGGGAGTAAAGAAGAGCTGCTCACTCTTCTCATTTCCCCCATGTAATGTGGGAAAACCCCTGCCATTTAGCTCCTGCTAAGAAGCAAACACACCCCTAAACAGGGCATCTGTGGTCTGCTGTAACCTCACCCCCGCACTGTGACCCACTGGATAGCTAGGCTACTGGTTTAGGATGACTACCAGACATATTTGACAATGTAATGCGAACTAGTTTGTGCTGTTTAAGAAGAGATGTAAAACCAGCTAGCAACACCTCTCTGACTAGGCTGAGGGAACAGAACCTGTGCATATCCCTGGCTGGAAGAGTAAACGTGCAGCTCATGGAAGCTGGAGGTGTGGTCAGGAATCATTTTAACAAAGCCTTGGCTAAGGAGCCTTTGCTTAGTTGGAGTGTGAGTTTGCATTTCAGTGAGTCACCTCTAATACTTTTGTCTATATTACATCTTATTCACTGGAAGGAAGCGAGAGTGAAATGAGAGAACCAGGTTAATACGTGCTACTGTGCAGAGAAATGTTGCTTTATTAGACTTGGAAGTAGTATCAAAACTGCCAGTCCGTGCAATAGCTACTAAATTACCTGGGTGAGTTCTGTTTGGCTGTTCCATCAGCCTAGAAAGACTGCATCCCGAAGGCATCAGCTATTTCTTCCACCCTGTGGCCCTTCTTGTATGTTTGGTGGAACCGAGTTGAAACATTTGAGACAGATGCAGATCACAGGCTAATAATATAATCTCTTCTACCACAGCTTGTTCTGAATGTGTTCTGCCTGTTTCTGCTGCCTGGCTTTGAGATTCTTAGAGTTAGCCCTTTGGACAGATAGGCCAGGACTTGTTTGGAAAAGCTCTCTTATCATATTAATGCTGTCTCAAAGTCATTCTGTCTTGGTGATTGCATGCATGGGTTGGTGACGTGACTTTAATCTGAATGTGTGTGGAGTTTACACAGTCCCTTCAGTGCTGATACTAATGTGTGTGTGATGGAACTTCTGTGCTTTCAGGAAGTATAATGTGGATAGAAGCAGCCTGACAATGAAGAGTAATAGGAGGACACTTTTATAAAGAAGGAATAGTTCTTTGTAGTCTGACCAGGAGAGCTTCTCTCTGTGTAAAAAGCAACTTTGCCTCTTGGCTTCACAACCCAGTATCAGTCAAAATGGCACTTGAAGGGTAATTCCTGTTTGTGACTTCAGCCTATATTGTAGAGGCTAAAGTCGAGGTTTTGTGAGCAGGGGCTAGTGATATCTCAAAAGGAGGAAGAGCTGCTTTGGCAGAGCTAGAGCAGGACACACAAACTGGTTGCAGCAGCTTATGAGATTACTAGTGTGCAATACTAAGGGAAGATATCAGACTAACTTGTCTATCAGACTGAATATACTGATGTGTTAGATGCTACAGGAAGTTGTCATCTCAGTAGATCAGGTAATAATTTCATTTTCTCCTGATGAAGTCGGATGCGCGTTCTTCGCTGTCAAGTCAGGAGGGGAACTAAGTTGTCTGCTGCTGTTTGTCTGTCTGTTCTCAGTATGATTTGACTGGTAGCAGCTGGGAGGTCACAGAAACATCAATTGCTCCTCTGCATTTCACCTGCACTTGGGTGCCCTTGAACATTCAGATGCCCCCAAATTTGAGCGTTTCTGTCCATGTGTTGGTTTGAGAGTCATTACAAGAAAACTTTGCAGTTGCCTGGTATAAATTACTGGAGAAAAAAAAAATCTGCCATGATCAAATTCAAGCAATTGTTAACAAAATGAAAAAGAGGAGGCACAAAGCCCTTGAGGCTGTTCATACCTGGTCTTACACTGGGATAATACGTTTGGATGAAACTTGGCACTTGTTGCCATTCCAGGTGTTCCATTGCTGAGGACCAAGACTGGAGTAGAAGTGAGTGACCCTGTGTGTACAAATGATCATACAGACCTATGTCCAGAGCATCTCCTTCTGTACAGTTCATAGTGTCTGCTGTTGGTTTATCCTAAAGAGTTGGATGGGGTGTAAATTATCTTAGTGTGTGTGCAGATTTGTGTCTGGGTGTATTTGTGCAGCTCAGCCTTAGTGATCTCCACTGAGACTGTAAACCTTTGCACTGCCCCACAAAGCAGAGAGGAGTGTGTGCTTGTGTTTGTCAGAGCCAGAAATGGAAGTAGCTCTTGTGAGAAATGGAGCTTTGCTGGTTGGAATGCATGGCCTTGGCCTAAGGGGATGACCTTTGTCATGTAGTGAACGAAGACAGATATCAATTTAAGTTTTTGGGGCAGTGTCCTGCTCTTCTGTGGATCATCAGTATCATGTAGTTTTCAAAGCTCTGAGTCTTAGAGTAGCTGTGCAGAAGATGACATGTCCTTTGTCAGTACATGGTACTAAAGTAAAGCTGTAAGCAAGGAGACAGCCTGAGGTCATCTACTTAATACAATTTTTAGGTAATTAATAAATGATGCAATTTTTCTCTATGTATTGAAGCACGAAATACAGACACGCTGTGGCTGTACTTATGTAGACCATATGCAGGTTCCTAGGGTACTTGCCTTGACCTTGTGTGGAATCGAAGTGGTGAGGCTTTGATCCCTGAGTGAGATGAAATAACCACTAGCTTTCCTGGGGAGTCAGCATTTAGGCCAGGGAGCATTCCTGGAGATTAATGTGACGGCTGGCAGATGGCATATAAGTGATGATAAGCATCTGTTAATTTTTAAGTATACATCTATGGCCAAATGTTGGTATCTGTAGCTGTGCCCTGGAAGAGACAGGAAAGGAGTCTGCTTTTTCTGACTGGCAGCTACTTTGTGCTGAAATCACCTCCCGTTTTGTTACCTTCTGCTTTTTCCTGTCCTCCCACTGCCTGATAACAGTTTGTGTCCTACTGTCAGGCTGTAGCTTACTGCACTTTTATAAGGCTGGGTGCAGCAGAGTTTGACCTGGTTAAGGCTGCTGCATTTAGCTGCTGTATACAAACTGAGGATGATGATAATTTCTAATAAAGATAATTAAATTCTCTCTATAAACAGATGATCTTCTGACAGTCTGATGTCAGAGTCTCATGCTCCCTGCAGTTTATCAAAAAAAGCGTGACAGCAACTGGTCTGTTAATCTTTTGTTGTCACAGTAGACTTCAGCTTCCAAAGAATGTTCCCTAGAATTCTGGATTAATTGAAGGAGCTGCCCTGGTGTTTAAAAGAGGCTTTGGCTGAAATGCTGACCCTCTCCCAGATTCACTGTGCTTGCAGGGATGAGTGTATCTCCTCTTTCCACAGGCCTTTATTCTCCGTGTGCAGTTCCTCCTGTTCAATATGCTCCCCACAGCTTTTTTGTCTCCGTGCTTTTGCTTGGGCCCTGCCTTGAGGCTGCTTTGCCTAAATAAAACCAGCATGGAGGTAGGTTTGGTCTCCCCACTAGTAAGTGTCAAGGTTGTGTACACAAAATAACCAAGAGGTAAGCAGCATTGTTGTCTTACTGGACTTCGAAGGAAGAGCAAAGGTATAATTTGTTTGCCATGGGAATAAGGTGACATGGTAAAAGGCAAAGTCACGGAATCAGAGGAAGGGATTTATCTGTAAGCTAAGGTCCTTTGTGGAAGGAGCATTTGCTCTTTTACGAGTGGTGCTGATTTAGAAAACACACCTCCCTGAATGTGTGAATGTATCTTTTAGTGTTTTACTGTAAAGGAGTTAGTACTGACCTGTTGTGTTTTTTTCCCTGGGATTCCATAATGACTGGCTTTTGGGACTGCTAAGCCTATTGTACCTACAGTTTCTCAGAGCTCAGGTGCATAACGTGGGTAAGAATGGTCGTGCACGAAGCTGTTTACCACTGTGTTTCTGCAGTTTACTCAAACCTGGTATTAAAGCCTGAGTCTTTGTTAATGAGAAGTCATCACATCTCCTCTGCTGAATTTTCATTTAGATTACTCCTTTAAGATCTCTGCAGCTTATACTAATGTCTTAGGCCATGCCACAAGAGACTGGAAGAATGCTCATGTGGTTGTTGTAAGAGGGAACCTTTTGCTGATAAAGTAACAGAGGGCCTTCAGACTCCATAAACCTTCTTTGTGTGCCTTCAGCAACTCACCTAATGGTTTTAAGTGGCCGCTCATGGGGGTGGCAAGAGAGGAGGAGGGCAACTAAGTGCCTTCGGTCTGGGCAGCTGAACAATTTTCTGCCATGCTGTTGTACAGCAAAGGAGACTTCTCCATAGAAAGTTGCTGGTCTCCTTCGGGCTGGAAGGTATCTTTGTATATCCTTAGCACAGTCCTCTGTGCCAGGGGAAGGTGAAGGGAACAGCTTTCACCGAGTGGTTGGGCTTCTGTGCTGTCCTTACGCGGCAGCTGCTTTTGCTGGTGCTGGAGGACTGTGTGGGCTGTTGGTCTGGCTGGCAGAGAGAACTTCTTTATACTTAGTCTTGATTAAAGAGTCCACTTTAAGGAACAAAGAGGAGGAAGAGTAGTGTGCCTACACAATTAACTTCCAGAAAAGTACAAGAAGGTATCCCAGTACAGCTGGCTTCCTGATGACCAGGCTGTGCTGCGTGCCAGTGGTGATTGCTTCAGCACAGTTTGAATAGAAAGTGGAAAGGAAATGGGACTTGCCTGCTCTCAGTACATAGATTTCACCAGGAGACCACCAGGTTTTACTTACAGATTTCTTTACTGGCTTGTCACATTATTGTTGTCAGCTGTAATGATTTTTATATTAATGAACTAAAACCTGCTACAGTATGGAAAGGAGACAGTGTTCCCTGGCTCCTGAAGTGCACAAAACCTGTCCAGCAAGGCTGATGGTAGTGCTGAGACCCTTGGCATATGTCACCTAAAAACAAAATCAAAGACCAATTAAGAGTCTCACAAGCCAAGTAACTGAGACTAATAAGGAAGAAGGAGGCAGCAGTCAGGGACAGCAATCGGAATATGTTCCTGGGTCATATAAGTTTCTGTTTTCCAGCTGTAATAAAACATCAAGTGACTTCTGCCCAAGTTAAGGGTGAAGTGAGGTGACTTCTGCCCGAGTTAAGTGTCTTGCCTCATGGGGCTTAGAAAGTTTCTGACTATGTGGGAGTGGTGGAAACACATCCAGTAATCAGTGCTCAAGTCAATAGGCCCTGTGTAAATCTCTGCCTTTTCAGCAGCAAGGTATGCTGTGACCCAGAGAAACAGTAGATGCTAAGGAATAAGCCAAACGTCTTTGTAGCTTTTGACATGTTATTCTTGCTTGCAGTTGACATCTTTGCAGTTTTTGTGGCTGCTCACAGTAGTTTACTGTGAAAGAGTCAGAGTAGGTGTCCTGGGTTTGGCTGGAACAGAGTTAGTTTTCTTACCTGCAGCTGGTACAGTGCGGTGCTTTGGATTTCGGATGAGAATAATGCAGATAACACACTGATGTTTCAGTTGTTGCTAAGCAGTTGAGGACTTTTCAGCTTCTCCTACTGACCTGCCAATGAAAGGGTGGGGGATGCCCGAGGAGCTGGGAGGGGACACATCAAGGACAGCCGACCCAAGCTGGCCAAAGGGATATTCCATAACACATGATCTCATGCTCCATACATAACTGGGGGTTGGCCAGGAGTCAGCGTAGCTCGGGAACTAGCTGAGCCTCAGCTTTGGGTGGTGAGCAATTGTGCTGTGCATCTCTGGGTTTGTATATTCTTCTTGTTGTTGTTATAATCTTCCTTTTTTGGCCTCTTAAACTGTCTTTATCTCAAACCACAAGCTTTACCTTTTTCTTTTCAGTTGTCTCCCACTAACTCCCCGCTGCATCCCCCCCATCCCACTGTAGAGGGGAGTGAGCAAGCAGCTTTGTGGTGGATTTAGCTGCCTATCAGGTTAAACTACAACAGTGGGGAGTTGCCATCTTGTCACCACCAGTGCTGTGCAGGAGCCTGGGATCGGAGGAATGGTTGCACAAAAGACATCTGCCATGCACAATTGTCATCTAACTTGTCTGTGAATCACTTGGTTAACTCAAACTATTTGAACCCACCAGTGCCTTTAGAGGCATTTCATCAGATAACGGGGCCAAAAGCTTGTTTTCCAAAATGACCGTTGGATCTCTCGAGTTGTGTGCTTGCTCTCCAAATGGTGAGCACAGGCAGATGGTACACCTGAGTCCAAGAGCATCAATGGCATTGTGGGTACCCCCAACAGGAAATCTGAATGACAATAAATCATTAATATCAATGATGTTGTGAACTGAAAACAACAAATGTGAGCATAGTTATGAATAACAACTGCAAACACCCAGTTCAACATCTAGACCATTTTGTTTTGTACTGTATAGAAAACCAGCCCTGGAGCTCTCAATACAAAGCACAAAAATGAACTCGATATGCAGTGTCTTTCAGTTTTCATGTGAAAACTCATAGTAACTAATAACACTTCCTTGTTTTGGGAAAACAATTTTAGGTACTTTCCAAACTGCTGCGATCTGTTTTCTTTTTAAAAATTCATCACAAAATAAGTGCTTTCCTGTCAGTTACATCTGGCAAGCATCTGTATTAGAACAGTGTAATGGCTGGAAAGGGAAGAGATTCTGTCAGCAGCTCTTTCTGCCTCGTATTTCTGATGGAAACGAACAAGAGAAGTAACTCTTTAACAGTTACTGACTATTGCAACTTGTCCTGTTTACTCTGTCTCATCCAAAATGAAAGTGTTTAAAAATAGCAGTTGAAATGGTTAACATCCAAGTCAGCCGATGGAAACACATACATGTCTGTGGATGCATCAAGCAGTGTACCTTTCTTGGTCCTTTACAGTCCTTGATGACTCAAGCCTTGCAATGAATTAAGAAAAGCTAGTCCTTCGTTTACAGGGGAGTGAGGAAGTTTTGGCACATCTGGGACCAAAACACAAAACTCTGGATTGTCTTCAAGAGTGGTCTTTTTCAAACTGTCTGGAGGTTTTTTGCTATTTTATTTTTCTGTGCTTAGGTTTGTTTTAAGTCTCACGGTGAGATAACAGAATATTTTCTGGTGTATCTTGCAGGGTTTCTGGAGGAGAGCTTTTTGACTTCCTGGCACAGAAGGAGTCTCTGAGCGAAGAGGAAGCAACCAGATTCATCAAGCAGATTTTGGATGGTGTGAATTACCTTCACTCTAAGAAAATTGCTCACTTTGATTTAAAGGTAAAGATGCTGATTTACACTTAATTGTCATCATTGTTTTGCAATGACAGGCTGTACCTGCTACCATTTTTGTGATATCTGTGTTTGATAATGTGCCTAGGTGAATAACAGGTGAGCCCTTTAAATGCGTTTCAGAGCTGAGCACTCGAAGGAAGACTGTCTCCTTTATTAGGCCTGTCATAACGTTTGGATGGGCTTATAAGTTTTCTGACTGACACAAAGAAATTGTGTCTTCCTCTTTCAGCTGTTGGCATTTGTGATATCATCCACAGTATGTTGTTTTAAAAAAATAGTGATGTACAGAAGGAAGGCATTTTTGGGAAGAGGAAGGAGGGCCAGGTCCAGCTACAAATAACTGTTGCTACTTCCAATCACCACTGTTTTTAGAATTGCATGAGGAGTATGTGCTGTCCGCCTCAGTTTGGTTAGCAGAAGGACTTCCTGCTTTCTTAGCTACTTAGGACCTTAAAAGGACATCTCAGAATGCACTCTCCCTACCATGTCAGGTGACATCTATAGCTTTGGTGCTTGACTTTGATGTCAGTACAACTGGCCTAGACGATACAGAAGAGACTCTCTTTCTCTCTCTCCTTTTGATCACGGCCGACCTAGGTGAACGTGCTTGTCTGCAGCTGGGAGCCTTCTGTCCTTAGGGTGAAACTCTTGAGACTAGAAGAAAGTGCTTTCTCAGTGGTGGGCTTGCAGTTACAGAAACATTGCTGCTTCCAGAAAGACATTCAAAACATGTTTAGTCCCTAGGAGAAAGGAGAGTAAGAGAGGAGGGAACTGTTGTAAAATGCAGGAAAAAGGAAGAAACTCTACTGCAAGGTTACATGTTCCTTGTCCTAACTTTAAACCCAGGTTAGTTTATTACTAATTCTCTGTGTGCTATACATAGTCTGCTCCCAGATTCTCTGGGTATAAATGCTGATTCCTTGGACTCTGTGTGTGCCCAATACTGTCCCTGTCTTAAACTGCTTGGTCTTGAGTCTGTGTTAATGGTGTATATGTAGTCGTTACAAATCACATCTACCCAAAGAAACTGGCTAGCAAACTACCATCCAGATCTTCACAGAGCACATAGGAAAAAGCATTGCAGGTGTGGGAACATATAAAGGATGTGCACACGAGTTTGAAATTACTAAATGAATCCAAGAAATTATTGTGCGAATGTCGGTGAAGCTTGTTCTAGACAGATCTCTAGCTATTAATTTTGGTATTTGCTGCAGGTAATGTCAGGTGGTCACTGAAGATGTTACAAATACAAACCAGAAATCAGACAGGATAAGTAAAGAATCATTTCACTGGTAGCATATGTCAAATGACCTAAAACATACTCATGGAATGACTCTCCTGGGTTTTGTAGGACAGGGCTTGGAGTTTTGCTGCTGTTAAATTAGATATTTTTAAGCAGTGGTCTGATTATATAGAGGGTGATTCGTAATTATGTCATCACTTGACAGGGCTCCATCGACTGCAGTGGAGCTTCAGTGACTTAACTGCCTAAGGAATAAAACAGTCCAAGAGGTAGCGACTGTGACTTGTTGCCATTTCAGGCTGTTCTGCCTGCTTGCTGTAAACAAGCTTACATCCTGTATCTGGGGTGAACACATATGCCCTAGATCCACGGAAGAAAACCAGACTGGTTAGCCTGAGGCTAAAATTTTCTTGGTCCAGTGACTATTGCAATAAATTATTCAAATAGTCTCCTTCCCAGTGCAGCTCTGTCTGAGAGTACGTGCTAGCAGGAGCTGCTTCCACGTTGACATCTGTTGTGAAAGGGCCGGGCAGCTGCCAGCAGGAAATCAAACTGTCTCACTGTTGCTCTTGAGCTTATGATTAAGTTATGATAAATGAACACATTAAAGCTCTTTGTGGGAGATAAATTGAATCCATAGTTTACTGTGAAACCTGTGAGGTAGGGCCATGGTAGGGAGTAACTAAGGCTGAGAAGTTTAGTTGGAGAAATAAGTTTATGAAATATCTGTTATATCTGGTAAAGAAATTCACAGTCTGTGGCTGAAAACGTTAGCTTCATTTTCACAGTTCTAGCTTTGGCTTTTCCCTACAATGCTGTGAGAGATGTGTTCTTTTAATAGCTTGCTATCATGTATGAGCTTCGACCTCAGATGCCAACTCTTTCCATTTTATGGACTGCTTACATAGTAAGTCTTGGACCTTTCCGGGCCTTGTTGTTGCAGCTGTGAATGTAGCCTGATAGAGAGGAGCATTTTCCTTCTTGAAGTAGGTTCGGATGTGACTTGAATCCCTTAAGAAGAGTTTAATGAGACAACTTCCAGTGGGTTACAATAGAGCATAGGGACAACAGAGCAGAAGTAGTGAGGTTTTCCAGGGTAAATTCCAGGAGCAGTTCAGTAAAATTGCTGTCAGTCAAAACATTCAGTGGTGCAGTTTTTGCTTGGGATCAAGTGGCGGTTCCATCTCTGCAGCAGGCACATGCTCTGCTTCAGCTAGCTGCTGTTATGTGTGCACCAGGTGTAACTCAGGCAAATCCATGGAGTCGGGGGGTGGCATCATCTTAGGTGGCCCTGTGGTGGCCTCTCTGTTTTAGGAGAGAACAAGATAAAATGAGCTTCTACTTTGTGTTATGCCACAATGCTGAGAAATGGAGTTGTATGAAAAACTTCTGTCTGGCTGTGAAAGCAAGGGTATCTGGTTTTCATCCTGGCAATAGCCATCATTAAGAAAATAATCTTAGGACTGCTAACAGGAAAATGGAAAAAGGCAGATTTTGCCTGAAAGAAAATTGAAGGAATGAAGGCATTACTTCTGTTAGATTTGCTTTGCTTTTATGAAGCTCTGGGATGTTCAGTGATGCCAGATTTCTCAGTTGTCATCCCTTTATCAAAAGAACGAATTTTAAATGGTTAGGTACGGGGATGTGTATTGTATTTGTTGATGTGTGAATTTAAAAAAGCACTGTTATTTCCCCAAGATGTTAAGGTGATAGTAACAAAGGTCTATCTTTTGATATTTTTAGCCTGAAAACATTATGCTCCTAGACAAGAATATCCCTATTCCACACATCAAACTCATTGACTTTGGCCTGGCTCACAAAATAGAAGATGGAGTTGAATTTAAAAATATTTTTGGAACTCCGGAATTCGTAGGTGAGTGACTGACCCATTCCTTTGTCTTACATTGCAAGACACATAAGGAAGTTGAGACATTTTTTCACAGGGAAGAACTGAGGGATAGAGGTAGTTTCAGTCTAGGTAACATCACCTTGGTTTACAAAGTTTATTGTAGTTTTCAAGAATAGGTGAAAGGTGCTTTCTGTAAACCAAATATACTACTCCCATGAGAGTAGATTGCTGACAAATAAATATTTAGAGGTGTAAATTCAGGATCAAGGTTGTGAAACCCTGCAAATACAAATAACAATTTATACTTCTTTCATGGAGCAAGTAAGCTCCCTGTGTTGTAGCACACAGGTACGCAATTACATGGGAATTAGATGGAACTGCCTTACACTGCACACCTGCTGCGTACCAAGCCTTCATCTCCCATGACATTTTTCCAGATCATTCCCTTTTTGTTGCTCACTGATCATAATTCTAATCTGTCTTGCTTGGATTTTAGGTTAATCCTCCTCCATTCTACTAGTTTCAGAACTTGCGGGGCTGGGGAGCGGGGAGAAAACTGTAATTCATATTCTAGTTAAGCAGCTATTAGAGATGCTTTCTTCATCTCATTACCTCACCTTGGTCTTTTCTCTTGCATGCAGTCTTACATGGGGACGTTTTCCTGCAAGGAGATGTTTCTTTCAAAGATAATGGGTTTTTTCATGGATGGCAATGTAGCCTGGAATTTATTTTGAGTCTCTTGCCCAAGAGTTGATTCTGACTGGCCATTGGAAACTAGCTTTAATGATGCCAGTTTAAAACAAAACAAAAGCTCAGATTCTTAGGGGTAACACCTTGGGAGGTGGAATAATTTGTTGTTATAATTTGCACTGTAATTAGTATATAATATTTGCTTTACCTGTATTGTTGAGTTGCTCCAAGTTACTCTATGTCATCTCTTCCAGACACCTGTGAACTTGAATTCCTGTCAGGGCTGTAGAGCTATAAACAGAGATCCTATAACTACCTTTCCTCTTCCCACCCTACTTTCTCCCCTTTTGTAATCCATGACCTGTTACTCAATTCAGCCTGGTAAAAATTTGTTACCTTGGTGGCTGATGTTTGATGAAATTTTACTTACAGCTCCAGAAATAGTAAACTATGAACCCCTTGGACTAGCTGCTGATATGTGGTAAGATTTTCATGCTTTGGGTTTGTTTAGTTTTTCTCAGCTTGCTCTTTCCCAATTTGATCTGAACAGAATCTGTTCTACCGCAACAGATTAAAAACAAAGTGAAACAAAACACTTAAGTGCTGCTAATCCCTCTTTGTTCTGTCTTTTTGTTGTTTATACGTTCTCTGTAATTAAAAGATAGGCATTTAATTTCTGCAAACTTATGATGAAAAACTGTAACGATGGCAGGCACAGTGTTAACAGTTTGCTACTGTCCACTGCAGAGGAACACTCTTGAAAGAAAACATGTTCCTCCAGCTTTTGTGACAGCTTTATTTATTACAGCACTGCATGTGGAGGAGACCTGTGTGCTAATTTGATCTGCTGAGAAGGCAGGCAAAAGAGATCTCCCCGGATAAAACATCTGTGCTCCTCTCTGTATTTCTCATGTGTGCTGTGTATCCGCGTTACTTGAAGGTGTATGCAAAATTTTCACTTTTTCCCTGAGACACTAATCTTTGAGAGACATAAGCAGTTACCCACAGCCACGATGGCTCTCCTGCCAGTAGAGCAGCTGCTATTGACTTTTTCATATTGTGTACATTAAGAAGAACCCAGGTCATGTAGAACCCCTGCAATTAATCTCCTTTGTTTTTCAGGAGCATCGGAGTCATCACCTACATACTGTGAGTACAACAGATTCACGCCTGTAGAATCCTAAAGCTTTATTGTTCTAATATCAAACAGCTCTTCCCTTTAGTCATTTAAGAACAGAACTGCACGCACGGGGTGGGCAGTGGTCTATTTAATGGGCAAATGCTACCCTGCAGCCTTTTAAAGTTTAAGAGAAGGGCTAAAAGAAGAGGGCCGCTCTGAGCAAAGGAAGAACAAATGTCTCTAGGATCACTGGGCACTTCTGTTTCTTACAAGACCTCATCAGCTCCAAATGGTAGAGGATGGAAAAATCAAAGCATCATAAAGCAAAGCATGTTGGTTTCTTATAAAAAGGCTATGAGCTACCAGCATGTAGAGAGAATACCGACAGAGTAATAGTACCACTTACAAGGTGAGCTATTCCAGGTGAGAACTCCAGGGAAGTTGTAATTTGCTTGTAAAGGCAGCAGTCTAGATCACTATGCATAAATCTGGTCACCCATATTCAAAATGGTGAATTTAAGCTGAGATAGTAGCAGAGAAGTTGCCCATAGGAGCTGAGAATTCATCTTACAGGAGGAAAAGAGGGCTTGTTAAAGCTGGTAAGGCAAAGGCTGGTTGGAAATGTCATTGCAGTCAGCAAGGGGCAAATACTTCCCATGTGATTACAATGGTGCACAGCCAGCCAGGTGCTCTCTGGGTTTTTCTGTCACATTGAGTTCTGTCCTGGGGGCAGAATAACGAAGTGGATCTCTCTGCCATGTCTGGTGTAAGAGATCTGTTTTACCTGGTTGGCTAGTAACGATTGCCATAGTAATTACGGTTAAAAATGGTGTCCCTGCAAATGATCAGGAGAAAAAAGAGCATGCTTTTTATGATGGGAAGGATCAGCTTGTATGATACACGATTAACTAGAAATCTGTGTGCCTTCAGTACTGCCTGTTAGTTTTAAAGCATTTTGTTCTGAAGAATTCTGAATAACTGGGGTGTGTTTAATGATACTGCCTACTTAAGCAAATGTGGCAGCAATCAAACTGATACCATCATCAGGTAAAGAGATCAAAATGCTTACAGAGCCTTAATTCAGTAACCAGTGGAGTGATTCATTGGGTTGTTAAGGGCAAAGCCTTTATTACTGAGGTCTGCTGTTAGATACTTGCAGGCATTAAGTCAGGATATGACAAATGTTGTTTGCGTTAGGGGTTAGGATTTGAGAATCCTCCTATTTCACAGACCTCAAAACTGAGTCCCAAAGAGGTGGCAAAATAAATTTGAGGAGGGTAGAACAGTGCTGGCTTTGGCCTCCAACCAAGGTCCTGAAGGTGGAGTTCCCAGGAAAAGGGAAAAGAAAGCACAGCTCCAGGGCAGGTTTCCAAGCCTTAGTTCTGAAACACCTGTGGTGGCAAAGTGCCTGCTTGTGGCCTTCTGTGTGGCCAGCAGAAATGGAGCAAGAGCTTAAGAGGGAGTATGTAGAACCTGTTAAGAGGAGAGATAGACTGTGGCTTGTGGCCTGAAAGTTACTGCGTCAAAGATGACAACCTCACTTATGCTGCCTTGCTGTGTCAGCTGCTTGGGTGCCTTTGTATGATACTAGAAACTGTGGAAAGAATTTGTGCACTCAAACATTTGTTCTGTGGATAAAACTGCTTGTGGCTGGGGACTGGGCTGAACAGCCCAGGTGATCTCATGTAACTTTCTGCTTAACCCCAAATTCCCAGTCAACAGTCATCAAGTGGTGATACAGATGGCTTAAAAAGTCAGTGAAGCTGGGCCACACAAGCAAGCAGTTTAGTATTCAAAACCTCCATTGAGATCCCAGGAGCTTGCTGGAGTCCTGTTGTGAACCTGCTGGATGCTGAAATCAAAGCTGGCTATAATACATAAGAATTATAATAGCCCAGCAGATGGGGGGGAAGGGATGAGATCAATTTTCTCTGTATAAGTAACATTTCTCGTAAACCAGACTTGTGCAAGTCAGCATCCCTGTGGATTAGGGGAGGGGAGGCAAGGCAGGAGGAGTCTGCAATGAATCTGTTCTGACACTTGAGTTTTATGGAGCAGAGGTAAATAGTCATCAAAGCCGAAGGTCGTCAGCCACAGTTGAGAGATAGGCAAAGCATGCTGAAAGCTTTTTCTAAGATTGCTGAATGGCATTTTATTATGATGTTGTCTCCATTATATCCTTGCAGTTGGAGCAGAGTGCCAACAGAAGGATAGTTTGTGGTGTTCAAAAACAGTTGGAACTTACTGCAACTAAAGTCCTTTTATTTGTGGATTCCTTTTAATGAGCAGCACAGCCCCACCTCTCCAGTGGAGTCGGCCTGTAGGCAAGGCCCAGCACCTGAGTTGGCATTGCACCTTGTACTTTGGTTCTAGCTGAGAAAAGGTTTCTTGGTTGAACTCACTGTGCAGGGAACTTGTCAGTAGCTTTTGAGGCAGAAAAGCAGCCAGGGCATGACTCTTCCTACCCCAAGAAAACCTACAGAAACACTACTTTACCTGCTTGAAGCTGAAAGAAGCTTCCGCCTGGTAGTGTTTGTGGGTTCACAGGGATAACGACTGAAGGTTTTCCTGCTTTGATTGGCTTCAGTGAGACACTTAGGAGAATCTGTGCGTTTCTATCTGTGCACGCTTTAGTGCTGTACTCATAACCACAGATGTTGTGAGCCAAAGCTGGACCTGTTATTTCCCACGTGGTATGGCTGCTACAACACAAGATCCACAGATGTCCTGAGAGTGTAGTACACAGTCACTGTAACTTCATTAGAGGACTGCTGCTTTTCTTTTCCCATTGATTCTTCTTTCTGGCTTATCTAGGCTCAGTGGTGCATCACCTTTCCTTGGAGAAACTAAACAAGAAACGCTTGCCAACATCACAGCTGTGAATTATGAATTTGATGAAGAATTTTTCAGCAATACCAGTGACCTGGCAAAAGACTTTATTCGGAAACTCCTAGTGAAAGATACACGGTGAGTGACAATTCAGAAGGATCCATCTGTCTCTAAGATAAACCTGGTAAAACGGAGCCTGATGAGTAATCTGCAAAGCCTTCCCTGAAGTGTATGTTGCCATTCAAGAACTAGACAGGAGGTGAAGTTCTGCTGCTGGGCCGCTAGTTAATCACTGCACCCAGAAGCCCTAACAAAAGCAACCAAAACCTCCTCAGTGGAATTTCCCTTTTGGGATTGAATTCTCACCTGAGTCAAGCTAGTACAACAGGGTGTAGGTGAAGGGCTGAAAATAGCCTGCAAAATCTCAAGCGGTGGCTAACGACCACTCCAGTGTGTTAGTCCATTAAGAACTACTTGCAAGGAGGTGACGTAACCCCAGAGTATGTTCCTAGTGGTGCAAGGGCAGAAGAATCTTCACATGTGCTCACAGTGGAATTGCTCCTTACATGTCTCTGCGTCTGTCAGAATCACCTAGAATTTGTGTGACAGCAGTGCAGGTCTTTATTCCCAGTTCATAGGAACCAGAGACCTCTTTTTGGGTTTTCTTGGTGGGGTTTTTCTTATGTGAGGGAGGGGTTTGGGGGGGTTGTTTTTGTTTGCTTCTCTTGGGTTTTTAGTTATTCTTTCTTTTGATAAAGTGTACGCAGATGTAGCGACTCCTTTCCCATAACCCCGTTTGTCATGGAGGGAAGTCAGGCCATTGCAGTTCTTCCTAATGGCTTCGTTCAGGGAGAATGTAGGTATGAGAGAGAAAGAGGCAAGCTGTTCTGTCAAGACTTCTGCAAATCCTCAGGCCTTGGAATAGGTTAGAGTAGGTAGGGTTTAATGAGAGGTTAGCACAGGTCTAGCAACCTTTAAGAGAGGATGAGCAGCGATATGGCTGTTTGTCCCATGTACAGAGGGCCTGTGCAGTGCCCTGTTTCTACCTTTGATTCTCAGTGTTGTCCATGTGCTGCTCGCCAAACTGCCACAATGCAAAAGGAAGTTCAGATTGGTCAGGTTTGAAGTATTCCTCTTAGAAATGTTGCTTTCAGGAAACAACAACTCCTGTGGGGATGTAGTGTAGTGTTCCAAGGGATAGCTTTAATATAATTCATGTTGTATACCTTGATTCACACAGTTGTATTAAAGGTGTGCAGAAAGAATTTATTGTCTCAGCATGTAGGATGAATGAACAAGTGATTTTTTTCACTTTTTATGGAAAGATATACAAGAATACAGGTAGGCTTTGATCAGTAAGAACAGAAATCATGTGCAGTGCAGACAGCTCCTTATGGAAACTTAGGACAGTTGTAAACCACACAAAAGCAGTCTGCCTCATGGAGGAACATAACCCAGAAATTTGAGAGTTAGTCCTGGTGTTACCTTGGCAAATGCTTCTTATGAAGCCTGGGAGAAGTGTGGGCCAATGAACTTGTGTACGAGGTATTTCTCATTCAAGTCTGGGGGGGTTGTGTTGTTTTTTAGGAAACGGCTTACGATACAGGAAGCTCTTTCTCATCCGTGGATAACGGTAAGACTGAACAAAGAGACAGATCTTGCTTTTTACCATGAGCAAAGCAGCAATAATATTCTCACTGTTATTGGTGTGTTAAATGGAAAACCGTCCTCTGAGTCTTTTGAGACCCTAGGTCTCCCAGAGATGCACTGGAAAAAAATTGGCCAAATCCTCGAATTTCTGCAAATTGCTGCTTTTATTATCGTAACTTCCAAAAAGAGGGGCAAAAGGCTTTGAGATTTATTGCACTTGCAGCATCCTATGCTAGACTGGGCTTTGTGTTTTGTCCATTTGCATGTACTAAATCTTGGGTTTAGGGCTTTCTTGAGTTGAAAGCTGACTACAGCCAATGTGGAAAATAAAATTTCTCTCAGGATACAACTGCTGTACCAAGGGTGTTGATTTGCTTACATTTGCGTGCCTGTGTAAATTTTTTTCATCATAAACATTGCTTGCTTTTGTGAGTAAGCCTCTGACTGCAAATGCATTTAGCTAATCTCAGCATGACTGACGAGGATGTTTGTAATTCGGTTTTTGCTCTGCACTGCACAAAACATTAACTGGAGTGTTTTCAGGATTCTTGTTTTTCCTCTTAGAAGTACTGATAGCTATGAGAACTGTTCACTGTGAAAAATTAACATGAAAAGAAATTGCCGGCCTGTTACTTACACTTACCAGATTGGAATGAACGCACCTGGCTTGTCACGTTCATTTTTGTGTGTGGTGTTTGTGGTTTGGTTTGTTTTCTTTTAATCAAATGCATGAAGGAAAATCTCCCAGCATTGTGGAAGTTCAGGCTGCATCCTTTGTGTAGAGTTTTTGGATTACTGCACTGTCTTGTAAACGTTCAGTAACATTGGTTCCTCTGTCTGACGACTCACCAGCTGAAAGAAGAAACAAAAGTCCAGGAAAACAAGAAGGTTGAGAACACACAGCTGAAGACAAAACGTCTGAGAGAGTACACCATTAAGTGCCATTCGAGTATGCCTCCCAATAACACCTACATCAACTTTGAGCGCTTTGCCCGGGTAGTAGAAGACATCTCACTCACAGAACGGGGTTTCAGCACTTTGGCAGCATCCCGTGACTCCTTGCAGGAGGACATTGATGCTCTGGTTTCCATTTATAATGAGAAAGAAGCTTGGTATAAAGAAGAGAATGAAAGTGTGAGGCACAAGCTGTCTCAGCTGAAATATGAATACCGTAAAATTGAATCCCTGAAAAGGCATCTCCAAGATGATATCAAGACTGTTGGCACTAGTCTGAGAGGCATAACTGGGAAATACGCTGATCTGCAGAGTCAGTATGAATCTCTTGGTCAGGAGCTTGCTGAGGAGCTCAAGTGGATACAGGATTTGATGAGTGGTTTTCAACTGGAAAATGAAGTCTGTGTGAATAGGAACTTTGACTCTGTTTTCAGCAAAGATATTAATGAATCACTGATGGAGCTGTTAAATAGATCTCGCTGTGAAGAATTCCTTACAGGGTTGAATCTTGATATAACAGAATCAAATCGGTAGTGATGTAGATGAGGCTCAGTGCAGGGTTTGCTCCCTGTTTCAATGGACAGCAGTTTGAAACACCTTCAGGGTGTAGGTTCCACACACTCAAAAAAAAAAAATTAAAAATCACCAAGAAGTAAAAAAGAAATGCAGGTATATCACACAGGATGCTGACCAAAACTGTATGTTCCTGATGGTTTGTAGTGTTGAAGGGTTTTTTTTCCCCATGTTCACTGTCTGAACTTACGGAAACTGGGTTGTCACAATGCTATGTGGACAGATCTAGCCCTACAGCCTTTTGCATCATCTATATGGTACTTCATGACCTCTAACAGTTCTTGAAGATTATGAAGTAATTAACTTGTAATGAAGAGTTGGTCAGTCTATACACACTAGGATCTGGGTGCCTGGAAACTAATTAAAATCTCATTCTAGCAACTTTGGTTGGATGAAGGAAACCGTTGTCTGGGTCTGCTGCAAGCAGTTCTATAGACCCTGTGAGAGAAATATTTGCAAAGGTTTAATCTGTCTTGTAAAACAAAGTGACCAGTGTAGTAATTTAACATTTAGCTAGTACTGTGGAAATTCTCTGTGGAATGGCTGCTGATGAAGAAGAGTTATGATTATTTTTTTTTTAAGGCCAGTCATGCAGGGTGAAATATGTTACCATCAAAGGCGTTAGCTGGATTTTAAACCAAGTGATGAATCAACATCTAAGTTTCCTCGCCTTTACCAAAGAAATCCTTTTCAAAAGACGCAATTGGGAACTTGAAATGATCAAATAGCTGTGTCTTTGTTTTACACTGCAAATCTAATTTTTGAGGGATAAGTGATAACATAGATGTCTGGTTTGTTTTCTGCAGTAAAGATGATGACAAAGCTACAATTACTGTAATCTGTGGTGTGGGATTTGACACAAGTGTTCTTGCTGTGAAGAGTTTTTTTTCTTAAGTTTTAGAAAGTAAAAGTTGGTCCAAACTTGAATCATGCCCTGTTGTCTTGTATTTCAAAGAAATAATTTGATTAGACTGTATTAATACGCACAGATGTACCCATCTTGTTTTTGGATACAATAATTAGCCATTTATGCAGGATGCAATTGTTCCCTGATGGTGTAGTTAGTGACTGAAAAGGCATGCGGAGCTTCTGTGTCTGGAAAAGAGTTGCTAGCCAAGGTTCTGCAGCTCGTTTACAGCCCCTTTGCTTAGCTGTATGAATTTGCTGCAGGGGGGCTGTTACACAGCTACAGGATTCAGTGAGATATTAGCCAACATCCCTACATTGCTGCTCAAATCCATCCAGAGTGAATCTTTATTTTTGGATATATATTTATCTCTATATATATCTCTATCTCAGAATGTGTCTTTCACCACCCAGCCTTCCTCCTCCTTTTCCAGAGAAGTGAATGTATGAAATTGAACTGTTGCTGTTCATAACATTGAGAATAATGTTTCCTACTTTGAGACAAAAAGATAAAAGCATACTGTCATGCCATTTGTGTAGAGCACCGTGGGCCTGTTCTGAGAACATGTATTCAGTAGGAGTGGTGTTATTCCTGTCGTTGTACTTGGTGGGGGATGGAAACTGGACGTGCTGCCTGTGGCGTCTTCTTTTGCGCATCATGTAAAATTTTCAAATGCTTGAAAGTAGTGTAGGTAGCCAGGATATGTCCCTAGCAAGCTGGTGTTGATGGCTGCAGAGAACAGGCCTCCGTTGTGACCCAACAGTATTGAGAATTTCACTTATGTCCTTTATTTTTTCTCTCAAAATTCTTCAGTCATCATTTCTGCAGGTTCCGTGGAGCTGGAAGCCCCACAAGATCCAGGGGAACTGAAACACAAGGTTTTTTGGGGTTTTTTTTAAGGGAGAGAGTTCTCATTCTTAAAGTAACTTAAAGCTTAGTGACAGTTAATATCTGCAGAAAAGACTCTGAAGAATGAGTCTGCCTTGCCTCAGCCATGATCTCATATTCTCTGTTCCTGTAGATTTTCTTTATGAGCAAATGCACTGGCATGATGAGAAGCAACATGGATGAGGCCACTCTGTTCCTGAGCGTGTTTGGGTGAGGTTAATGTTGTGACTCAGTCCTTGAGGCTAGTGCACTCTGAGCTGAAGGAAGCTACTTACACGCTGCTTTTGGGAAGATACCCTGATGATGGAGAAAATGACAAGGTCATTGGTTTGCTGGCAGTTAAGAAATTGAGAGGCAATTGTGTGAGCTGTTTTGATTCAGCAGTGGTTCTACTGCTGAAAGGCACTCAGGAATTTTTCATGATGGTTGAACAGCTGACATTTAGCCAGTGACATTTTTTTCTACTTGAAATTGATAACTACTCAGTATTTTGTTTCACTGTGCTAGCCATTTGCAGCAGAAGAAAGTGCTATTTAATCCCAAAATGTCCCAGTTCTGTGGTATGCAAATGGTGGATAGCTTGGCTCCTTGAATTACTGCTGAAATAGCTGCTCAAATGCTATACCAATAGCATCTGGTGAGAAAAGTGAATCTGTTGTCTAATAAACATTATCAAATGTTTTGCTGAAAAAAAATGTTTAAAACCTCCATGATGTGATTTCCATTCTCCTTTGGTACTCTGGCTTTGTCAGGTGTCTGGCTTGGCTGCATTCCAGCCAGTTCAGTATAAATATCTCTGGCTTGTGCGCCTCTTCCACAGGCAGATCAGAACTGCAGGAACTGTTGGCACTGCATAAATTCCATAATCTTTAGGGGTTGATTCCTGGTCCCTCTCTCTTCACTTTCACCAGATCTGGTTTGCATCTTCCTTTCCCTCAGTCTGTCAGGTACAATTGTCTGGTGTACCCAAATTTTGATGCATTTTTGGACTTGAAAGGTGCTTCATTTTTCAGAAGAGCCATGTCAGGGTTTTCAAAACACCTGCTCCTTTACACCAGGTGGGCATCCAAAACTTTTAGGCACATGTCTGAGTTCTGATCATGTGAGTTTGTGGGGTTCTCTCTTCCTATTTTTCCATACTTAGGTATTGCAATTCTTTCCTCTGAAGGAACTGGAGGCTAGTTGCTATGTTGATATACCTTTTGTGGCAAGCCGAGTGGCTAGAAAGAAGCAGCAGTGGAACTTCTCAGAGCAACGTGCGCAGGGCCGAGTGTGACCACTGACTGTAGACTAGTTTTAGGATTTGTGTTTTAAATCAGAGGGGTTCTGTCCAGGCACAGTGTGCATTAGATTTAATTATTTTTCTTCTGCTTTTGCCTGTATGAATCCTCAGTTTCCCCAGCCAGCATTCTTTTCAGCCAGGTCCAGAGCACATGAATCTTTTGTATTTCATGCACCAAAGGGAATCAAAGCTATAAAATTGCTCTCTTATCTTCCAGCCAGTGGACAAGCGACAGGCTTTGGTTCGGCAAACATCTGTTGTTAACATGGAAAACTTCAAAAGGCAATATGCTAGAAGGCGATGGAAGGTATGACAGCGAGCCTTTGATTCTTCTTGTGTAAGGCTCCCCGAGCCTGATGGGATCAGAGGGCAAGATAGAGCTTGAATGTAAAATTTTGAAATTCAGTGGGTAAATGGAATACATTGGGATATGTCTGCACTGCACGTGTGGCCAAATTCTCATTCTTCCCTCTCTCCATAGCTTTCTTACCGTATTGTATCACTGTGCAACCACTTCTCTCGTTCGCTGGTGAAAAAGGTCCTGACACAGGATGAAAGTTTGGTAGGTACATTTCTCAAAGGGGAAGAAGGGACATTTTGCTGTGCAGCGATTTCTGGCTGGCTTTATATGGGTGCACAGCCAAACCAGATGGCAGAGATTTTGAGTGAGAAACCAGATGGGACCGTGGCATCCCTTGTGTGTCTGCAATGCTGCTGTAAGTTGTGTTACCATGACAAGTGTTGGGCAAGGTGACTTTATAAACCTTTCAGGTGCTTGCCACGTTTATCCTGTAAAGGAGCACTGTAATGGCTGCAGATTATATTTGGATACTGTGGCAGTGACTGTGCTGTCTGAGTGAGAAATGATCGGCCATGGAGCGAGTCTCCACTGCTGCTCTTGTGACCAGCTGTGCAATGCAGGCGGGGGACCCCTGAGCGCATCTGACCTTCTGGAATGAAACTCTGGGGGATTTCTATTAGCTCTACTTTTCTCAATAGATGACTCACTAATAATAATAGAACATCATGTGTAGGAGCATGGTATCTCATTTACATGGTCTTTCTGTTTCAGAGAAACTGTGAAAGTGACAGTGAGGATCTTTCACAAAGAAAAGCCTCTCACCAGAGGAGGAGCAGTGTATCATAATGTATGGGGAATTCCATGGGCAGGAGACAGAGGAAAATTAGCATCCTTGGTGGAAGAAGCAGCTGTGACAGCAAACCTTGATGCCTTGTCTGAATCCTTGGTATGATGCTTCTCACTTCTCAAACAACACCCACAGCTGGATGATGTTATTAAAGGCTTTCTGAGCGTTTTGGACAATTGGGGATCCAGATTCCCAGGGAAGTGCCTTGGCACAAGTGCCAATATAGGTGCTTTTATATGTTGCGGATTTTGGTGATACTTCAATTTATTTGTGTTACTAGCTGCATTCAGGATGTGGGGTTTCTACTGAGACACTCTTACTGCAGAATCATTCACATTCCGCACAATGATTAAGACTGCATGCATTATTATTATTATTATTATTATTATTATTTCAGGCAGGGAAATTGTTATTGAATCTTAAGGAGATTTTTAAATACAATTTTTGTATTTGTTAATAGCAAAAAATATTTGATGGCAGATTCTGACAGGCTTTGTTAGCTGTGTGCAGTACTCTGTTATTGCTGTTATTGAAGAGAAAATCATAGCATTGTTACGTATCATCACCTTGATTTTGTGAACTGAGCTGTAAACAGTTCTGTGCTGCCACAGACTTCTGCTCTGCCCATTGTCTTTGGCTGAAGACTAATGCAATTGCCGCTGTCAATTTGAGTACAACTGATTCTGGCTGCTGCGGGATGAGATAGGCCAGGACGATTTTGGGATGAAAAAGAGGAACGAAGTCTGTAGTGACTTGCATGCACTCAAATACACAGTTTTACAGAATGATGGCAGGATGCTTCACCAAAACCACGACACTTTGGAACCCAAGGTATACGAAGAAATAGTCTGTATGAGACTGTCACTAATTTATTGTCGGCAAATTGGACGCTCATTACCACCTATTTGGATAGGTGCTGTTTATGTGTAACCCAAACTATGAACAGCTGTGCTTTATTCAGGGGGTTGTATCCAAAATTGATGAGGGTAAGCACTTTGATACTGACGTAACGTCTCCATGCTTGGAAGTTGCATCATTTTAACTACATTAATTTCTAGCCAGTATTGTTCAATTGGTACCAAAAAATGTACATAGGGTTGTTTTTTTCATTGAATATATGAGGTGTTAGAAGCTCGTATTTATTTTATCATTTAATAAATGAAAAATCATAAAGCAAGCCTAACAGAAAAAACTGTAGGTTGATGGGAAACTGGTTTTGTTTGGCTTTATGGTTGTCACCTCTAGGCTGAGGTTTTAAAGCTGAAGGTGTGAACTGTTGAAAACTAGTGCCAGGTTAATTTCACCAGGCAAAAAAATTGTTTCTAGGAAAGAAAAATGTAATTTGTAGCTTTGTGTCCTTGCTTAGGCAGAGACCCGAATGCAGTTGATGAGAAACAATTTCTATGAGAGGAAGGAAATGGGCAAGAAGCATTGGGAGAGAGAGGCAGAGAGTTGGATTTGAGGGTGGAAAAAAGCTAAGAGGGAGAAGATAGTGTGGAGAGAAGAGCAGTGGAAAGGAATGAGTGAGGGAAGCGTAGGGAGCAGACGTGAACCTGGACTGGGAAGGTTGAAGTGCAAGAGAATGTAGATACAGGAATTGTGGAAGCAGGAAAAAGAATGCTTTGGCATGTATAACCCTGCATTTTGTTACTATTTAGTAATTTTCTTTTATTTTTCGTGTCTTGTCCTGCCTTTGAGATGTGCCTGGTCAAAGGACAAGGAGCAAGGCATAGGCTTCTCTTCCAATGCAGTTAAAAGCTGCATTTCTGAGCAACTTTTGAGGTAGAGTCCTTGAAGTGCTGTAGTAATGTATATATTACAAGGGAGGAGGAATGGGAAAAGTAGTGTTTTAGTGTCTGGAGAGAATCATTCATAAGTAGAACACAAAAATTACAGATTTAGATAAAATCTGCCCATTTTACCTACCAAGTTTTGTTTCCTGCTTTCCCTGTTCTATGTGTTACTATTAGTTGATTCTCTGGGCTATGAAAAAACAAATAATGTCTGAGCCAGTATTTTGGGGTTTTCTTCTGAATTCCTGAAGTTTGAAAACACCTTCAGTGTTCAAATTAGAGACTGCAGAACGTGCACATAAATCACACGTCTGAAAATTAAGCCCTGGTTAAAGTAGTTGTTAGGTTGTTGTGTTGGAATTGTGCTCTCACAGAGATGAGGTCATTCTTCTCAGGCAAAGTCACAGTAATTGTTTGAGCAAGACGGGATGCAGCAGAAAGGCAGACGGAGAAGTGGAAGGCAGTGAGAAGCCATAAGCTCCAGCTTATTAATTCTACATTAATAAAACGTATGAGCTGGTGTTTTGATAAAGATATTGCCAGCAGTTTGTGGTGTTTGGTCCTCGGTCATTTGCCCAGGTCAGCTAAGGACAGGAGGTGGTGGCTTAGCAGAGAGCAGCAGAGTCGGCCTTTCTCTATGGCACTTAGTTGTTCTGTAGCTTCACGTGGCTCACAAGTGGTGTGGCATTATTCATGGCACAGAAACCACAACGAGCAGCTCTCTGGTCAATCCAAACGATTCCCTGGCTGTTCCAGATAGGAGTACACTGTGAGAGCGTCACCCCCCTTCTTGGGACTAGTGCTTGTGACTTATTGGGAAGTTCTACTGTGCTTACCCAGATGTGGTGTTCTCTGTATTTATCACCCTATCTACTCATTGAGATGGGAGTTCAGCCGTGCTTCAGGGACGCATAGCCTCGTTAAACTGTTTATGGCATGGGAGGGCACCTTACTCAGTGCATGGTTAGCTTCATACCCTTGGTGGGTTTTTAGGGACAACCTAGAGGTTCCTTTAATTTAGGGGAAGCAAACAAGTTGTGGAAGGGACAGGGTGTGTGGGAGGGGAGTGGTGGGACTGTTAGAAGATTTTATGTTACAGAATTACTGGGAGGGGGGCTATTTTAAGCATACGATTTTTGAGCGGTAAGGTACCTGCAGGGGAGTGATAGTATGAAAACAAACACATATTTTTATTAAAATAAGGGGGTTTATTGTTACTTTAGCGGCGATGTTTTTATATGTTTATGAAGAGGAGCGCGGGTTGTGACGCACTTGGAAATAGCGCAGACTGCCGGGACCAGCGGCGGTATTTGCTGTTGTGACTCGCTAATAAAATTTTGCAAAACAGGACCAGCGTCTTCCCTTTCTTGGCCGGCAGCAGGTGAGCTGGCGCCTCGCCCCCAGCACGGCCGGTTGGCGGTGAGGGGTGACGGGTCGTGCCTCGGCCCTAAGGGGCCGCAGGGCCCTTCGGCACGTGCGCAGGGGCCTGCCGCGCCCCTCAGGGCCGCCTCGGGGGAGCACGTAGGCAGGTTGTCCCGGCGGCAGCGGTAGCCCGCGGCCCTCCTCTCTTCGGGGGTGGGCGGCTGGGGAGGGAGGCCCGAGGCGGGGGGGCTCCCCG
>VZTU01001251.1:339388-355152 GCA_013400835.1 Zapornia atra
AAGAGGAGAGAATGATTGTTAGAGCAAGGAGCTTGCTTTCCTTCGTGCTTGCTGATCCCTGATACAAACGGCTAATGTAAAAGTGATATGAGAGCCTTGGTTGACAGCTGCTGCCTTGGTAGCCTCATTTCAGTCTGGAGCCCTCTTAAGAAGGTGTTGTCAGCCAGAATCCTCTTTTAAACTTTGGTTTTTTTCTTCTGCTAGTACGTGTAACCTTTACACTTCACAGCACTTGAAGGGCAGGAGGTACATGCAGTAGTAATTTATCATTATTCTGTGACGTATCTAAGACCCATTAGAAATTATTTTCCTGTCAGCATGTAATTATGGGAAACCTATGACAAGGTGCTGAAAAGCAGTTGAGAAGAGGGGGTTTTTTCCTTTTTTTTTTTTTTTTTTCAAATGGTGCTGAAAAGCATTCCGTTTCCTCCAGGAACAACACCTCCAGCTGCTCAGCTTCAGCAGGTGCAGTAGTACTGCACTTAGCACCTCAGATCCAGTTCAAAAATTACATCTTCACCTTGAACCATGGGACAGGGACTGCAAGATTATTCTTAAGTCTCTGTTTCACAGGTTTTTAATGTGCTTCAGAGACTGGGCAGTTTGGATATGCTAACTTGTAATTGTAGAATTGCACCAAGGGTTTTGAACATTATATCTCAAAGCTGCTGTTTTGTTTTAGTGGAGGAGTCCTCACGGCCTCCCAGACATGGGTGGGATGTGCCTGAGGTGACACAGACTGCATCCCGTTGCACAGAGTAAGAGTTGGAGATAGCTCTGTGTGTTCATAAGGAAATGTGCCAGCTTCCCTTTTTTATAAAATAGTGGGGGAAAAAGTGATGCAGTGTTCATGCAAATGACAAGTTTGGGTTTGCAGCATAAATGAAGAGAGAAAATATGAGTTCCCTGGAAATGTTCCACTTAGGAATATATTACTGCAGGATGGTCTAGGGCAGGTGGGGCAAGGGAGGCAGGGTCTGAATTGCTTGAGAAACAGCAGTGACCTTCTGAAGAGTATGTGGAAGCAAAAGACCCCTGAACAAAATCTCTAGGGAACAAAGACACACATGCTAGTGCGCTTCTCTAAGTTATCAGTCAGGGAGGGAGTATGTGTTCAAGACCATGTGGGTTCCTTTCTTACAGTCTTGCTTTTGAAATTTATTCCCACAGCAGCTTTTGTGCCTTGTTCTCCCAACCCTAAACTGTACTTGCACTTGGACTTTTCATTTCAAAGAGCACTGGCTGTTTATTTATTTTAAAAGTCACAGGTGAGACTTCCAGGACTTAGTTGTCTTTGTTTTGAAAATCCTTTCAACAGTCAACACAGATTGTTACAAATGTGACTGAATTTTTTTTTCTATTGATGATGGTGAATGCACAGTTTGTTCTTTTTAATGGCTTTGGCTATGCTGAATGAAGCAAATCCTAACAGATTGCTTAGATGGGTTCCACTTTTGAGAAGTTCAGGTAACAGCAAAAGTTAGATGGGCCATAGAAACATGGGGGAATACAGGCTGTTTCACCACGGGATGTCACGCCTTGCCTGCCTGACTTGTTTTAGAACTGTTTGTGCAAATAACCTGGGTCCTGTGTTAAAGGTAGACCAAGCAGGGTGTACTTGCACCACCGAATCTATTTGCTGCTAGAAAACTAACTCTGAATAAAAAAAAATGGGCAACGGAAGTCGCTTGAACCTGAAATAAAAACACAACAGTGCCTGAATATAACAAAAACGACAATGCTGCCTGTGAGTTTGGGACATGACTTTCACTGCCTTTTGGACAGGCAATGAATTTGTGCTCTTCATGACAAAACCTGCACTGGAGATCTGTCATGCCTCAGCTTCAAGCAATTTCTGTAATTAACATTAATTAAAATATTTATGACCTGCTGTGATCCAAAGTGTCTGTCTTTCCCTTTGTCAGCTCTTGTTACTGCTCATATATAAGGGGGTGCTTGATCTTTAATAAACTTTGCAGCCTCTCATCTGCAGGAAGCTGAAAGACCCTGGTCTGAACTGTGTTAATTTGGGGGAGTCAGATCAGCAGTCCAGCTCCAGCAGGTGAATTTTTGAAAGGAAGGCAACTGACCTATCCTTGATAGCAGTATTACTGACATTGGAACTGTGGGTTTGGGCAACGTTCTCAACTCTGCAAGTGCAGAGAATGCTGCCCCCAGGTATGGGGGAATATCCAGGAAAACAAATCAGCTGCTGTTCTACTCCCTAGTGTAAAAATCAGTAAAAACCCCTCCTCCGTGGCTGCAGAACCCAACTTCCCTCAAGAAGAAGTCGTGTTATATAGGACCAAAAACCACCTCCCAATACAGGTAGTCTAATACCTTTGTTTGTATCTCCTACTTGAGCGTGAAATGAGCTTAGTGAGGCTCTCCTGGGAAGCTGATAGGATGCATGGCCCAAAGTGACCCTAAATCAATCCGATTCCATTTCACTCCACTTCCGTAACGCCTTGATACAATAGACTTACCTGTACTGGATAGCTATGTACAACTGTTGCCAGCCAAAAGGAATGTCACATTAATATATTAGTATCGTTCTAGATATATGAAGTAAAGATTTTCTCTCCTTACCATTTTTTCTTTCTAATGACTACTGGAACTTTTATATGCTCTGTTGAAATAGTTTGTTACTTAAAATCTTCTTAGGCACTGTGTGATCGTGCCAGATGTGTGGTTTGCACCTGACCACATGCTAATTCTTAAGGACTTTGGAAGTGGCACACCACTTACTTCTGATTTTTGTTTAGTAAAAATGTAAACAGGACTGTGACTTTAAGGGCTGTTACTTCAGACAGAGTGTGTCTACAGCTACAAAATGGTAGTTGAGATCTCTTCTGATTCAAGCACTAAAGATCAGTGGAAGCGAGACTTCACAGAATAACATTTGTCTGTTCTTCCAATGTTTTAGCTAATCAAAACATAAAAGAACCCAGCAAATACGTTACAGTATGTCATTCTGTGACTGTAACCATGGTATCTGACTACCTTCTAGTCAAGGACAGCTTTCAAAACAGTGTGAAATATCCTCTTAAGGATTAGCAAAAAACTGATCAACTTGACTTTTTTTTTTTTTCACACTGGCTCTTAGAAAAATCACTGACATTCATGGAAAAGACTTGCATCTCTGCTGGCTTGTAAATATGGGCTTGAAATCTTCTTAACTTTTTACTGAACTGTAACTTCAGGAGAACTTAAGCATCTGACCACTTTGTAGCCAAGATGCAGAATTCACTGCTATGGGAAGCTAGTGGGGATTTACTAGGTGTTATTTTTATTCTCTGTTTCAGTATCCTAAAATATTAAGTGACATTGTGTTCAGATGTATCTCATCTTTGAAACAATATAAAGCTTCAGTCCAGATGCCCTGTAGCTATTGTAAGGATAGCTGTTGGCTATGGTGAGCTGGCCACTTTCCTGTTTCAGTAATTGCTTTCAGCATGCCTGAGATGTGCCCTGCTGCTTCAATGGGATGCAATGTCTGCCTTTTGTGTCCTGCCCTATATTGTCCTGCAGTCATGCTCCCCCATGTCACGTTTGTATGTGAAGCTTTTGTGCCGCATAGCCTAATTCCCCATGCTGTAAAAAGTGTTATTTTCAGATAGAGAAGAACCCTTAAAATTGAATTAAACCCTAACTTTGAGTCCTCTGAAGGATGGCATGATGCATGTATTCCAGATGTTCTTCTAAAAGGTCTTGGACCTACACTGCTCTGTCTCTCCATTTAGACCTAAGCATTCCTGGATACTTTGCAAAGCCTGAAAATCCTTCTCAGCAGCCTGCTTCAAGGGAAGAGCCCTTGTCTGTGTTCTTTCCATTGCTGTAGACCTTCTGTCTGTCTTGCCTCAGTTTAGGCATGGCTGTTGATCCTGGGGCATTTTAAAGCAGCCGGGAATAGAATGAGTACTGGTTTGAAGCTTGAAATGCCCCATGTTGGTGCCTGGAAAGATGGACAGGCAGGTACCATCCCTCCTGCCCTCCCTATTATTTGAATACTGTTTTGCCTCACTGTCTCCTTGTTCCATGTATACAATGGCTTAACCTGTTCTCCAGTACTCAACCATGCCACAGCTTCATCCCAGTAGTTCCCTAGAAGGGGATGGGGATAAAATAAACCCAGAGGGCTGGGGAAGTGCAAGGACATGTCCTGGCAGAGGGGTGCTAGAGAGCATCACTAGCAGTCAACACTGGGTCACAGTGTTTCTGCCTCAAGACTTAGCAATAATGGAAAACAGGAATTAGATAAAACTCTTGGCTTGACGTAGGTATTGTGTCAGGGAGCTTCCTCTTTGCCTAGGCCACCGTGACTATGTCTGTGGATTTAGACAGAGATGGTATAAGTGATCTCTATTTCTTTTACTATTCACACCGGTGTATTTTTAAAAATCAGTCTTCCACTATCATGTATTACATGTTTCCTCTTTATACCTTATCTCTTGAAGTGAGGAGGCAAGATTTGCAAATGCTTCTTCTGGCTACCATCTCTTTCAGGTTACATTCTCCCTTTCTGTTAATGCTTTAAAGTCATAAATACACATTTCTGTGAGGCAGCAGCTGTAGGCTTGTGGTTTGTTACTGTGCAGCTGTGTCTGCAGTGATGGTGCTCCTTGCATCTAGAAGTAGTAGTAATGTAAGAAGAAGGATTGAGCAGGATTCTCCTTTGATGGTGATAGCATTCTCAATCCATATGTCCCAAATCACCTCCCTGCAAAACTGCTGCTGCAAATACTACTTCTGAATTACCTTCCAGTCCTACTATGTTGATTCCTAGTTTTCACAGTAGTATTTCAGCTTTTGTTTCAAGGAGGATGCTCTTATGTGAAGTGCACCAACAGTATTGAAAGTCTTTCATATTGCTCTAACTTCCTTTTTGGTTAGGTTGGATCACAACTGTTGCATCTCTTCTAAACGGTGACTAAGGTAAATGATTAGAGGAGTGGGGGTGTTAAATTATTTTCAGTTACAAACTTTAAAAATCATTCTTCTGGTTTCACATGAACCGTAATACTAGATTTGTTTTGTTTTATTCAACTGCTGCATGAAAGGGTGACATCAGTTTTGATTTCAGGTCCTTTGGTCCTTGGTGTATGTTTCTAAAGACATCTGTTACATAGCTATGAGCTAGAGCTAAGGACGCTTGCTTTGAGTGTCTCTCTGTTCTGTACAGTTACACATCCTACAGAAGGCCTGTGAACAACCATAGGCACAGTATACTTCAGCCATTGAAAATACTGCAAACAAAATAAAATCCCAAGCTAGGTAATTCCAGTGCTTCCCCCATCTTCTCTTTTGTACCCAGTTGATGTTGGAGCTTCTCCTCTGCTTGAGGCTGACATGAACTAGCATTAAATTGGGACATGCTGCGTTTTCAAGCAGCTGGATCACACAGTGTTCCACTAGACTTCCTCCTTGCTGGGCCTGAACAACAGACATGACCCCACCAGTGAAAAGCAGTGTCTGCCAGACCGATCATATTGTGTATACTGAGCAGGGGCCAACTGGAATAAAGACTGTTTGCAGGCTGGCTGGCCTTGCACATGAGAGGAAATTGGACAATGTACTTAAAAAGGGGAGAAAGGGTTGTGGATGAGGGAAGCAGGGGAACAACACTGAGGAGATACTGGGAGAGGTGGGGAAGGGTCACTGTATTGCATAGCAGGGGGAGCAAAGTTTAGGGAGATGTAGGTGGTGGCAGTGGGTGTGGACTCATCTGCTGTCCGGAGGCAAGTTCCTCATTGGTACCTTCTAATATAACAGGGATTTTTAGTTCTCTGATACTCCCTAGGAAGAGAAAAGAGGTGTCTGCTGACATTCCCATGTCACCATACTGAAACTAACCGTCCTGGTACTTGTCTTATTAGGATGCTTTATTCTGTGGCTTGAACTTGAATCCTAGCACCAGTATTCAGCCCTGTAACCTCAGGCTGAAGGATGAATGTGAGACCATGACCAAAACAGATATTTAAGCCTTCATCTCACTTCAAAGTCTGGTACACCAGGTATCTAATTGTACATGAATATGGTAAATACATACCTGTACACCAGGTATCTAATTGTACCTTAATATGATAAACTCTACAGGTTATAGCAGTGAGTATGAACTTAGGGAGTGCTTCAGCTGGAAAGATAACTGGCCCGGTGGATTTCTAAGCTTCTGCAAAAAATGCTCATTCCAGAGCAGTCCCCACATGGGATGGCTGGGCCTTCGGGCTCTCTCACTGCCTGCTGCACGGCCTGACCAGACTGCTCCGGTGCCTTTGCGTGCTGTGCTGTACACCTTGCCTGCATCCCAGCCAGCAGCATCCAGTCAGCTATGCAGGGCCTTTCAGGATCTGAATGCTCCTGCTGTGTTTGGCAAGGAGGAAAAATAGGCAGCTTGAGGGAATTAAAAATAACAGTGAGAAAAACCTGTTCAGTAATCAGCTGAATGCTGAGGGAGGGGATGAGGAGGAGGATCAAATGGAGTGTAGCCAGCCGCATGCATTTGCCCTTTAGCGCAACATTTGGACATGGGGATTGATTATACCGAATCCTGAATGTGTGACCAAACAAACACCATTTCTTACCAGATAAGATAGAACTAAAGAATGAAATGTCACTGTTTACTTGCTATACCTACTTTAAAATGTTTATGATAGGATTTTATTGACTTGTTCACTTTCCGAGAAATTGGGAAAAAAATGTCTTAGCCATCAAGTAGCCTGGTTGGCATTTGCTACAGTGCATTGACTCACTTTTTGCCTCTTCCTCCTTGCTGCTTATTCCTCTCTTGCAGCCTGGCAGAACACTTTTGCACTCTGATCTCATACTTCAAAAAGTACTACCCGTTATGAGCAAATACTGCAATTTATCATCCCCAGCTACGTGGACAGAATACATCTTGCACAGCACATGTTCTTTGCCAAGGCACATCCACAGAAAATTGTCCCTTTGGCTTTTCTGGTCCCAAACCCATTATTATGAACCACCCAAAAGTCCATTTGCTTTACATCTATAACATGCAGAAGACCAGAAACACTGGTCAGATTGTTGCCTGCCTAATTCTAGGGGCAGGTGGGGTTTTGATGAGTTTATTTGGGGAGGTGGTGTTAGTAAATGCAGCTATAAAAGAGAGCTACGTGCCTTTAACCAGTAGTGCAAGAACTGAAGATGGAAAACTGCTCCTCTGTATTGGTGCCAGTGACATCAATCATAGTCACTGACCACCATAAGTGGGTTGGGACGGACAAGATTGCTCTCTGATGAGCACAGGTGTATTGAGCTTTTCCTGGCTTGTTAATTGACTGAAGTGTTCATTAGTGTTTCATAATATGTCACAATATTGTTTCACTACCTCACTTGTAGATGATCTAGGACTGAATAAGTGATGGCAGAGAGGAAATGTCTGTTGGTTGTTCTGTGATTCTGTCTGTGAAGTTCAGGAGCTCGTGGCACATAGAAATCCTCATAGATGCCTGTGGGCAGACCCTCTGGGCTTCTAGGTAAAACCTTACTATTGGGTTGTAGAGACTGGAGCCATATTCCACACTCTGCTCCGAGTTACACTCTGAAACTCCAGATAGCCTTGGAAGAGTTGCTTTATCTGTCTAGGCTTCATTTTTTTACCCCTCTGAAACAAAGGTGCCGACAGTGTTCCATGGGAGGAGTTTCTCTCCAGTTCATTTTAAAAGTGACCTTTGTATCCATTGTGTCTTTTGTGAGTAGGAGTGACATATTGTAGTGGTAGCAGCCCAAGAAGCAATGTGGGACAGAAAAAAAAAAAAGCTGGAATTTTGCCAGTCTCTTACTACAAGGATCAGTATGCACAAGGGTTTTCTTGTTAGAAGGAGAATATCAGGTAATGTGCTGAGCTGGAATGCAACCTATGCAAGATATTGGGATGAGATAATTATTCTACTTACACCTTGTTTTGTTCTACTTACATCTTGTTTTATTCTACTTACACCTTGTTTTCCTCATTAAGGGAAAGATGATTGCTTTTGAAAAACATTTTGAGATCTCAGTGAAAGGTGCAGGAGGGTATTATTTATATTGTGGTGCTTGCTGGAAAAAAAATTCAATGCAAGAATAAATGAAATGACAGGAAACACGAAAACAATGGGAAGAGAAAAACTGCTTTTAGTCTTACAGAGTAGTCATTGATTCGTGAAAGCAGAAGGATAATTCCTCATTGTACAGCTTTCAGACAACAGTTAGAATATTCACTTCCAGTTAAAGACTAGAAAAATACCAATGAACTGACAGAAGCTAAAGAAAAGTCACTAAAAAAAAGGGGGGACTGAGGAAATAACTAATAGGAGAAGAGTCAAAAATATGGCTTAGTGATTTGGTGGAATGGAGCATGAGCAAGCAAGTGACACCGCTTGTCAAAGTTGGAAAAGATGACCAACTTGGAGAAAAATGAATTGCTTTTGTAGCTCAAGTTCAGGAAGAGGAATTCTGGGATGAAACTAGAGGTGTTTTCTTTCCCAAAAAAGGGAAAAATCTTTTTTAATCTGAAGAATAATCATCTAGAGAAAATGGAAGAAGTCATTATTGTTAAGACTGCTAAACAATGCATTAGAATATGTACAGGCAAGATGTTTTACAATGTTTCAGGCCTTCAGGCTTCATGTGGTGCTGGGGCATTTGAGTGTTGTCAGTTTTGAGGATAGCTTGACCATTTTTATGCATCAGTATCCTGCAAAGAAAAATAAAACAACTATAAAGAAGGGCTTGTTTCCAAAGCTTAACATTTATTACTAACTTTTATAAAATTAATACTATATTAGTACTATAATTCTGATGTACAAAACTAAATTCCTCTTGCTGAAAGGAATCATGCACAGGGTCTTGCATGGAACAGTTATGGTATAGTCAAAAAAAGTAATTTGAAAGTAAATTATGCATCTAACAAGTGGCATTATGCCCATTTCAGAGAGGAATAAATGAAAAGGGCCCTTACTCAAGGTTAGATCCCCTCATGAAAAAAAGGATGCTTTCTGTTTAACAGAAGAACTTCATATATACTAATGTAAACATTTTTCCATATGAAAATGGAGACCACCTCAGTGCTGTGCTTATGACTGCATGAACTTTAATTTTAATCCCTATTTCTTAAAGTTTTTGCCTCACTAGTAGAATATTAGTGCTTGCTAGAAACAGCTCAACTGTTATTTTGCTGCTGAGTCCAGTTTCATGTGATGCAACACATGTAAACATTAACTCATGAAATACTGTGGCTACTCCTTTTTGGAACAGCAGTGAGTTTACCGTGCATTAAGTTAATGTGTACAGGCGCACATCGCTTGCGTACTATTATTTGGCAGTCCTCCAGTACATCCCCCGATGTCCTGCCAAGGCTAACCAGTCTGTTTGCTTCTGTTGCTCCAGGGCCATGACAGCTGGATAACCTCACCAGTTTAAATGCAGAGGGACAACTAGTCTCAGTCAGTTTGCACCTGCGTGTTCCAGTAGTATGCACAAAGGTGATGTTATTGCTCTGTGTTGTCTCTTTTCCATGTTTTCACCCAGAGGTTTTGGTTTGCCTGGCTCACTGTCTAGGAAAGACTTGAGGGGGAGGAAGCAATTGGTGACAAGTGTTTTTGTGACTGTATTGCTGGAGGGATATGAAGTTGGGGACACAATTGCAGGATTACACAATGGTGGTTCTTAAAAGAAAGCCGAGGACCAAACCTCGCTTGTGGGGCCACTTGTGAGCCACTAGGGAGCTGGCAATACAGCTGAGGAGTAACCATCCTATGAACGGTACTTTAATCATTGGTCATTTATTGTTTAGCTCTTCCTAGATGTGTACACATACGACTATTATTATGACACAATTTTTAAACTGCACTTTGGCTGTGCACTGGATGCTGTCATACCAAGCTAATATGAATTACCTCTGAAGTCCTAATAACCTCCTTGCTATACAGGCTCAAAATGTTTTGTACCCTTGCATAGATTAGTTTGGAACTAGTCTTCTGTATGCATTTTAATATTGCTTAGTTGTTCATGTATAATCCTTTTATTTTCCCCTTTATATTCTCATTCATTGTCTTCCAGTGTGGACGTCTCCTGTTTCCCATGTGTTTTTCCCATTTGCTGTCTGGCACGTTTCCTGTTCTGGCCCGGCCAAGGGCGCTTCTGAGGTGCAGAACACTTTTCACCCAGATTGGCTTGTAGCAGTTTGAAAAAGTTACCAGCTGGCTAAAGAAAAGGAGAGATGGTGATGGACTGAATCAAATCTTAAATTTGAGGTTACTTCAGCCTGGTTTCTACTCTGCATTTCATAATGTGTGGGGATCCAACAGTAGAGGGAGGGAAGCAACACAGCCACCTGCAAGCCTGAGCTCTGAAAGTGCTGATCATGTGGCAGTGATGATTTGTACTGGGGTAAGAGCCAGATGGCCATGTGGATGCGGCTTTAGGTTGCTTTCTAATAAATAACAGTATGGCTCAGCTTGGTATGAACAGGAAGCGCCATGCAGAAGAACTGTCACTCCAGAACATGAGTCACAAGTGACTGACACAGATGCATATATTTCAGTGCCTCCACATTTGGCATCCCTGTACAGGCAAAATGTTCTAACAACAGCTACCCTCATGTACCTTGCATCCACAGCAAAAGAACTAGTGTTTGATGAGTAACATATAGAAGACACAGGCAAATGGTATTTTTAGCGTAGCAATCCATTTTTCCAGACACTTCATAGATTGGTGTAGGCTGGCTTTAGTCATGTTCCTTAGTGTTTGCGACTGCTGCTTCACACCTGATCAGTGACTGACACAGGCTCCTTTCCTCATCTTTCAATTAGCAAACTTGGCTCTCTCAAATATTTTTCATTTTCTTTTGCTTCTTGTAAATTGTGAACTTGCTGGCCAAGAGGAGTGCCTTGCCTTTGGATGAGCCCTCACAGAGAAACGATTGTTTCAAGACCTTTCTTTATCAGGATGAGCATACAATACGGGACCTTTCTGTCATGTACTTCCAAACATTAACCACTTATTTGGGCAAATCCAGGTCCTGGTCTAGTTAAGGAACTGTGATTTTAATAATGCTCAAGAATGGTAAAGCTTTACCTACACAGACCTAATTGCAAAATGGGGTCATAAGTAGCAGTTTGATGTCTCATGTCTGATCAAGGAGCGTACGTTCAGTGTCTTTTGGGCCATTTCTCTTTTTTTCCATTGACCACTTGTTAACTGGTAGTACAAAAGCATCCAGTGTCCATTATTCTGATTGTTGTCCCATTTCTGCATAAAATGATATCTGAGTTGCATCCAAAAACATATAGACTCCTTTCGTTGCCATGGCAACAGTGAGGCATGCCAATGTTAGCAATGACTGCTGGGAAGAACTGTTAGTAAATGAAAAATACCATTAACTGAGATGTTTCATATATAAATAAAATTTTCTGATCCAAAATTATCTTGCATTGTAGAGAAGTGGTTAAGAACAAGCCCTAGCTAAATAGCATAGTCTAATGCTGAACATGGGGTCCTGTCCTAGGCACTGCATTACAAAAAAAGATCCTACAAAAATAGTGATGTGAAATTGGTCATGTTACTAAGAGCAAAGGGTAATTACTAACAGGTTTAGAAAAAGAAAGACCAGATGTTAAAGTGCACATTGTTCTTTCATTATCGTACCTTTCATCATAGCTAAAATTAAAAGTACATTTGATGGGATTACTTAACAATACATTTGAAACTAATAAATAATGCAGCAACTTGTATGCAATAATAGGAAATCAGTAATGTAAAATAGGTCTTGTAGAGCTGAAGGCTAGAAGAAATCTGCCTTAGTCCAAGCTAAGCCAGGAAGGAGGAAAGCCAGAGAGGTGGGACTAGAGAGATCTGCAGTCATCAGAAGGGATTGTTTCTGTTTTTAAAAAAGAGGTGGGAGCACAGAGCTAATGGAGGTAGGATCTACAGCCTCCTTTCCCTTGAAACCTGCATGATCACATGGGCTTTTTCCTGGCCTCCTTGTATGTTTTAATGCTAAGAGGGAGACTGAGCATCAATATGCTGCAGTCAGGGGCATTACCTGCTGGACTCTAGAAATTTGTAGGTTTTGAAGACTCCTGCTTGTGCTTGCTGCATAGGACAGTGAGAGGATAAACAATGTTGCCCACTGAGAAGCTGTGATTCGGGTTTTCCTGGCCTGTCTGGGCTTCTGCCATAGAATTCAACTTTCTTTTCTTATTTTCACCCTGTTAATACGAAGCTGCAGATGGTTGGAGGGCTAATCTTTCCTCTGATGTGTCCTCAGGGTGCCCAGACAAGTCTCAGGAGCCTCTGCAATTTCCAGAGAATGGAAATTCTGTATTTTCATTTAATGATAGTTTTGACTCTCAAATGAGGTGGCTGATTTCTACTGACAGCCATAGGCGATGTCAGAGCAAATGCAGATCTTGTTCCCCTTATTTAGATCCTTATTTTTAGACCTACTGGTACTGCTGTAGAGTAGGATGTTGTTGGTTTCATTTAGGTTCTTGGGAATTTTGACAATACTTGCCGTCTTAGTACATGGAGATGGAATAAACCGTCTCATCCTACACCAGTTGCCATCCTGTTGAGTCAGGAAGGTCCTGAGTGCCAACTGGCTGCAAGAGCATGCAGTAGCTCAGGCAGCATGGCCCCCAGTGAGTGGGGGCTCTAGCACTAAAAGAGCCCTCCTGGACTCCCAGGGAAATGGAAATCACTTGACTTCTATATGCTGTTTGAGACTTACCAAAGATTGTGATAATATAAACTATTAACAGTTGCTCCTGAAAAAAGGTAAATGGCAGTGGCCCTTTTGGAAGTTGGCAGCACTCCATGGGCTGAAAACCTTATTAAGGTTGGGTATGCCAAACTGGATTTTCCTTTTTTTTTGTTGACCCTCTTAGGCCCACCTTTAGTTGGCAGCGTGCTGGTTTGCAACAGCAATGACTGGAAATTATGCGGCAAAGATTTTCAAGGTGTCTTAGAGAATTAGGTACTTTGATGATAGTCTGTATTATATCCTTCATGTATGTTTAAAAAGCTATATATTCTAAAATGATGGGAAGATTTTTAATTTAGAACACTACTATTAATTTGAATCCTCAATTCTTCTTATGTTCTTGGCACCTCAGGTCCTTGTCTCAGAGTAGCTGCATAACATCTCCAGTGTAATTTCGATTCTGAGATCAGTCTGTGGAAACAGGCAGATGCAATTTGGCTACACGCGGATGTAAGATTAAAGTCCTGGACTCTAAGTATTGCCAGGTGATTGATGTGATGGGCTGTGCCAAGACTTGACAAACAAAACAAGAAAACCTTGCAGCTTTATGAACTTAATATCTAAGTGTGTGTGAGACTTAAAGACATTAAACATTTGTAAACAGAAGGAATTCCTTGAGAATTGTACAGTACCTGGTTGCTGGTGGAGCCTGCAAGCTGTAAAAACCTGCAGCTAATGATAAGGTTTGTCTTCATGCTGTGCTTAACAGCAGTCTGTGGGTGTGGGGCATGGTAGGGTGTTGCAGAGTAGTGCTTAGGGTGTCTGTTTATTCTGCTTTCTGTTCTGTGCAGTGACAGATCTGCTGGACAGTTGTGAATTGAATGTATTTTGGTGAATCGAATTTTTTCTTTCTTACACAGCATCCTTTGGCTAGCATGTTTTAAATACTCAATGCTTGAACAAGTTTTTATGATTTACTCCAGCTTTGGTGATGTTCATTTGTACAAGTGGTCTCAACAAAGAAACTTTTGATTTACAGCAGAATTAGCCTATGACTTTAGAGAAAAAAAATAAGTTGGTGCAGCTAGAGTCCAAAACTAAAAAAGGTTAGGTTTCTTCAACAAAAATGGGTTGTTGTGGCCATTGTTTTGTGGGTGGATATTACATGGGTAAGTTGCTAAGAGAGACTTTTTTGGTGTCTTGTGTTTTAGCTTGCTTGGGTCAAAGACTATTTTTCCAAGCAAGGCGTTTGAGTTTTATTCTGCTGTGAAGAATTACAAATCTCTGAGTAGCTTTTTAGGGGGGAAAGATGGGATCTGCCTACAAAGCTGTCAGTGGCATGTCATCTAATTTTCATTAGAACCTGCATCAAGCAGTGTACAGCTCCTCCCAGGAGTTAGGCTCTACCCATAACCACTTCAGACTCTTCAGGATATGTGCTTTGGGCTGAGGGGGGAAGTTTGCACTGAGGAGAGATGCAGTAAAAGTGGCCTGTATGGAACAGGTCTTTCAGTACTGTGTGCCTGAGGGAGAGACATCAGGAGTTGCCCAGGGAAGAAAAGATGAGAGCAAGCACTAAGTGATATGTCCCCAAATACTTTTTGGCCTTCAGTGGTCTGTGGTTTGGGGCATTTTTCAACCAGAGGTATCTTCAGAAATCTAAGGTAGATTTGGTTTTTTCTTTCTTTTCCCCAGCCCCTTGTTGAGCCCAGATAAACTTTTGCTACAGTGTTCTCCTGCAGCAAGGTGTTCTACACCCTAATTATGTACATCTGAATTGTCCTTTCGCTTGTTGTAGTTGACAACTGCTAGATCCACTTGTTAGTTTTTTGCTCTTCTATTGGAAGAGAGTGTAAACAATTGTTCCCTGTTCACCGATTTCGTGTCACCAGTCTTTGTAAACTTCAGTTATATTCCTACCCAAGGCTGGTGTGTGCACATGTATGCACTTGTCCCTTGCACAGAAGTTTTTCTCTTTGGTTCTCTTGTCAGTTTTCCTATTTATTTGATGAAAGCCATTAACAATGTATGCTAATTCAGTTATGCCGTCTCTACCATTGTATGGACTGTAACCGATCAGTGTGGATATAACTGAAATTTCTCATTGTTTTGTTTCCAGTCAGTGTGGCCTGAACTTATTTGGCACATCACTGTTGCTGCCACCCTCCTAGCCTGTAATTCAGTCTTAAAAGTATACTTTTCATATCTTAGGCCCAGAATTTCAATCTCTGTGACACTTCTGCTTCCTCGGTTGTTATCCTGCTCATTTTCAGCCAACGTGTTCTTTTTCAGTACTCCTGCTCATTCACTGGTGTGACCTGTTTCACCTTTCCTATATGCTTTCCAGCCCGGCGTACAGCATCCCTTTCTTTTCCTCTCACCGACTTTGCAGTACATGTGTTCCATCAGTATCCTCACCTAGGTTAGATGGTTTAGAGATTGCTTTTATGCAAGAACAGTTGCCTGCTGCTCCTCACACGTTAAGAAAACAACCAACCATCTTGTAATGTTTTTATTCCCAGTGCTGTGGCCTGCACCCATTTACACTGAGGAAAAAACATCTCTGCTACATGTGCTGCCCCTGCTCCCGCCCTGCCCGGTGCGACGGTTTGGGTCTCTCTTCTGTGCACCGGTGTTCCGTTTCTTGCTCTCTCCACGGCCCTTGCGCCAGAGCCTCTCGCCAGGCTCCTGCAGGCTCGGCAACGGGCTCCGGACACCCCGCCCCGCTGCCTTGCCGAGGCAACCACGCCCGCACCACAGGCATTCCGGACAGCCAGCTGATGCTGGACCTGACCTGGGCCCTCTGGCTGAGCTGCCCCCGGGCTCGCCGGGGCGAGGGGATGAGCTCTCCGTCCCTGCCGACACTTTCTCTTTTCGGGGGCCGCTCTGCAACCTGTCTGCCCAGGTGCGAGGAGATCCTAAGGCCGCCCCTCGCTAGGGAATCCTTCCCGCTCGGGCAGGGGCCCTGTCCCGCCCGCTTCCCCGCACTGCCGGGCTGCCGGCCGCGACGCGCCTCTGCCCGGCGGGCCAAGCCCCGAGCGCGGTACCGCAGCCTCCGGCC
>VZTU01001253.1:0-12559 GCA_013400835.1 Zapornia atra
TCTCTACTCAGCCAAGCTGGGTTTCTTCCTCACTGACTCCTCTCCCAACACATTGGGACAGCCTGTTCTTGTGCTGCCAAGATTTCCTTCTTGAGGAGCATCCAACCCTCTTGGGCTCCTTTGCCCTCAAGGGTTGCCTCCCATGGAATCTTATCAAGCAGCTTTCTGAACAGTCCAAAGTCNTTCTGAACAGTCCAAAGTCAGCCCTACAGAAGCCTAAGGTAGCTGTTTTGCTGTCTCCCTTACTTCTCCTAGTACTAAGAATTCTATCAGCTCATGATCACTATGCCCCAGGCATCCTCCAACCTTCACATCCCCCACTAGACCTTCTCTGTTTACAAATAACAAGTCCAACAGGGCACCTTCCTTTGTTGGTTCACTCACTGGTTGGGTCACTAAGTTGTCTTCCAAACACTCCAGGAATCTACTAGACTGCTGTATTGTATTTCCAGGAGACATCCTGTAAGTTGAAGTCCTCAATAAGGAGGAGGGCTAGTGATTGCGAGACTTCTCCCAGTTGTTTAAAAATGTTTAACAACTCATCAGCTTCCTCATCCTGGCCAACTGGTCTATAGCAGATTCCCATCACTATATCTCCCTGATTTCATGCTCCTCTGATTTTTACGCAGAGACACTCAACCCTGTCTTTACCATAATCCAGCTCCAGGCTGTCAAAGCATTCTCTGACCTAGAGGGCTACAGTACCTCCTCTTCTACCCGGCCTGTCATGCCTGTATAGTTTATGACCAGCCATAGCAGCACTCCAGTCATATGAATTATCCCACCATATTTCTGTGATGGCAATCACATCATAGTCTGCTTGAGTTACAAGTACTTCTAATTCCTCCTGTTTGTTGCTCATGCTGAGTGCACTGGTGTAGATGCACTTCAGCTGGTCTATTGATCTTTTTACACTTTTAAGGGAAGTCTTGCTTCCCAAGTGACAGCTGGTTAAGCTACCTAGCCCATCAGTAATAATTACATCTCTACTCTGAATTAAAGCACTATCCCCCTCGTTTACTAGGGTGGCTGACCAGAGGTTATTACCAGCGCACCATCCCTCAGTACCTGGACGACCACTCCCAGGGGCTTTTCCATCTAGCCTGCCCCTGTACCTCTCACCCTTCTCATCTAGTTTAAAGCTCTATTAATGAGCCCTGACAGCTTCTTTGAGAGTAAACCTCTGCCCCTTGGGGATAAGTGATCCCCATCCCTCGAAAGCAAAGCTGATGATGCTTGAACCAGCCCATTGTCAAAGAACCCGAAGTTCTGTTTCTCACACCATGTTCAGAGCCAGGTACTAATTTCCTGGCTCTTCTCATTCCATCCCTCCCCATTCCCTGTAGTAGGAATGATGGAGGAAAAAACTACCTGTGCTCCAGATCCTTGCACCATGTGTCCCAGGGCGCTTAAATCCTTTTAATGGTCCTCAATTTTCTTCTGTGGATTTCATTACTACCTACTTGGAAAATTAAAAATGGATAATAATTCCTCGGCCTGACCAAGGTTGGAAGCCGCTTAGTTAAATCCCTAACTGAGGCTCTCAAAGGTACTGACTTATTTTCCCACAATTACTTGCTACTTTTAATTACTATTGCTATTGTAGAATTTATAGGTATTGATCAATATTGGTTTTGTTGAAAAGGTGTTGATGAAATAAAAAAAAATCATGTGGGAAGAAATATATATATATTTTAAGATGGCTTATTTAGGTATTTGAAAAGCTTGTAGAGGACCTGAAAATCACATCTCTGAGCATCAGTTTATGTATTGTAAATTTGCAATGGAAGTTTTATGTGTAAGGAAGGAAATTTATAGGGATTAACCATTGTGTCTTGACTCCTGTGGGCACACGGGCTATTCATTAATGATTGTTTTAATAATGCTATTAGTATTTTTATTTCCCTGAATAATTCTATGTAATTTCTAATGCATCATGGCATACAACAGGTAAATAATTCTCATTCCAAATCCTCTCTTTCAGATTTTATCCTGAGGAATTAGAATTAACTTTTATTTGTTTGGAGGACATGGTAAAGTAAAGATCTTGCTTACCACTGTATGGCGAAGCCCCTTAAATTCTGATAAGGGTCATACTGGCATCCGTTTGAATCCTATTTTTGAACAGAGGTTGGAAAACAGAGGAAGGAAGTGAAGGAAAGTGAAGGAAGCTAAAGCTCTTCCATCAGCTTTCGCAACTATTTCCACTTTATCCTCTCATCCTATATGGTGTCCTGGTCTCTTCCATTCCCTGATTATGCTTGAACATATATAAATATACATAATTGGTTTGAGAGAGGTTTTCCTCTAGAATATATTTGCCATTTATTAGCATTTATGAAAACAGACACTGGTTAACTATGTTATTAAATCTGTTAATTTATTATGCCGTACTAATATTTTATTTTATAGCAATATCTCTGCTATTATCTCCTTTTAGAAAGGGCTAATCTTTATTCAGCAGGGATAGCTTAGCCGAACTGCAAAGGGTCTGAAACACAAGAAACTGGTACTGATGAAGACCTATGTAAGCTTCCATCACAAGGAGAATGCCTGATAGAGATTCAAATGTTGTGCCATAAGGGAAAACATGACATGACAGAGCTACCAAGCACTGTACCAGAATTAATACTAGGCATCTTTCTTCTGAGTGGACTGAATATTGACCAAGAGCTGCAGGCTGTTTCCTTCTTTCCCTTTAATATCCAATCACCTTGGTGGCAGATGCTGCTCCGTGAGGACTGCCATGCTCATATTCTAATTACCCAGGAAGCCAGGAGGTTTCCTTTCCCCCACAAAAACATCTATCTTCTCTCTTATTCCCAAGGAACTCTGCCAAATTAATATATGTACAGATATTTCAACTTAGAAAAACATTCCTCAAAGTTTTTATATCATGTTTTGAATAAGGCATACTGGAGAGCTTTGGTGGTATTTTCTTACTCTAATATATACTTGTAATGTAAATGTGGAAAAGCTGTACTGTTTTGTTTGCTCCTAGTATTTAATGAGATCATTTATGAAGTCTAAATAATAAATGCTTTCTCCCTCAACTTGGATATCGTAGAAAACTACTCATAATCATCTAAGACTAATTCATATCCTATGCAGATAGGAAGAAAAATATCTGTATTTTACTTAAAACTGAGTCTGCTAAATGTAAATACAAAATATAACGTATGTGTACACTTGTGTATATATGCATATGTATAAATATATGTTAATTCAAGACTTCGTTAGTGTAATACTATAATACTCTAATCAGATAAGAAATTTATATCCAGTTATAATAATACCAGAACTTAAATTCCAGATCTATACAGACAGATGTAATTGATAATATACAAGAAAGCTTACACTTCCTTTTTTCAGGTGTTATGTTCACCCTTCTGAAGACCCTCTGGGTCAGCTGGTAGACAGTTTCAGCCCTCAACAAGCAAAAAGGCTGGGGATGTTGTAGTGAGACACCCATGTCCCCAGATCTCTCTGGGAGGAGAATGATGCTGATGTTGACATCCTTTCCTCCTCAGTCCTGGGGTTCTCTTGGTGCTTTTTTTCATACATTTTTCTCATTTCTGCCTGATTCCTTCCTCCTGCTCCCAGGAAAGGGGTGAAAGACATAGTGCAGACCCTGGGGGGTGTTTTCCCAGTAGAGACTGTCAGTCCCAGTTTGACTGGGGCTGTTAGTCTCTCCCCCTGCCAGCAGCAGTCACATAGCTGAAGCTCAGACAACTTTGGAAATAGGCACTTGTCCACAGGGTGCCTAATACACTGTATTATTATTCCTATGTGTCTTTTTAAAGTTTATGAGCTGGTTGTCTTTATGATTTTACCAAAAAACAAATGACTTTTTCAGATTTGGAAAGTACCTTTATCATGTCTTTTTTTTTCTCAAGGAAACATTCCTAGGAAATCTCTGTGGGGTCTGATATTAGCTCTCATGTCACTGAGAAGAGAGAAGGAGAGAGACAGAGGGAGACAGAGAACATGAAAAATAAGGAGATGAAAAATTGATCTTTCAGGACCAATTGTTTTACAGAGTCTTGTAAACACTACTATGGTTGAGTAAAACTACACTTATGTCAAAACAGAGCTGTCATGATCACTCAGGTACCTATACGAGATACATAAATAATTTCAATTGCATACACTATTTTCCCTTATGGTTCTTGTTACCTTACACTGGTTTTCTTCATATCAGGTTTTCCAATCACAAACCTCAATAAAACCCCCTGTATTTTCCACTAAAAGGGGCTAATTTAACCCACTTACTATTGCTTCTTAGAAGAAAATCTCTATCTTTTGTTGTATCCTGTGCCTATTTAACAGAAACCATGAGACTGGAGAGACTTAAAGGGTTATCAAGTACTGTCTGTATGTCCACAAGTGCTTTCTGTAAGTCTGCACTTTATACATTAGCTTCAAATTCAAAACTCTATGAAATGCTTTTAGTTTTATTGAATTGTCAGGTTCTGTTTGCAGTTGCATGCATTTTCTTTTTTTTTTTTTTTCCTTTTATATTTCATATGTTTTGATAATTTTCATTTTCACTTTCAAGAGGACACCAATGCATTGTGGCACTTGTTGTAGCTATAGTACTTGCTAAAGCTTTAGTGTAGCATTTCTCAAACCAAGGTTAACAAAAGCAAGTAAAAAGGGCAGAAGTCAGGAGGCATTCAGTTCTACTGGAATCAGAAACCACTTTAGAACAGGAAACTAAAAGCAGGACTTTTGACAGCAAACGGTTACATGAAAAGACTACTATTAATTACTGACAGCAATGCAGTTTCACCAGTAAAGTGAAATGAGCATTACCATCTGCATTTAATAATTACAGTATATTCTCACTGCAGGGCCTTGGAAGGAAATCCATAGCATTCCTCCAGAAAATGTAAGCTGCTGGCAACTAAGAGTCACATCATCCTCATGGATGAGTGTAAACATTTAAAAAAAAACCCTATAATTTACAGGTATCTTTGCAATTAATGTTGAGCTCTTCAGATTACTGCAGTGTTAAAAGACATTTTCTACAACTCTGCTAGATTTAACTAGCATCCAAAGACAGGAGTGTATTTAACCCATACTCCATGCAAGAAACTGATTTTCTGTAGCTGAAGATGGCATGTGTACAGGATTCAGATGAAGACCAACAGTGATCTTGTCCAAGGACATGACAAACTGTCTCAAGATAACACTAAGATATTTTAGTGACCAGTGAGTCACAAGGTTCAGCTGGAATTGGGGTTGGAAGAAAGGATCAAGATCCACTGATTCACAACACACATATTTGTCGTCTAGATTTCACTTACAATTTAGATCAAGACCATGGAGATCAGACTCTTCCTAAGCATACTGTCAGGTTGCCACTCTTACGTATTCTTGACCTGCAATCCCAGTTGAACCACCAAAGGGGTGTGATAAGAGATTCAGCTAAATTAGTTTCACCCAAGTTAGTCTTTTATTTGATGCATACATCAGCATTCTGAAACTTAATCTCTCCATTTCTTCCTATTCTTTCCAAACATTTCTTCCTTTCCTGAAATAAAGGATATGCTGCTGAGGAAAATACAAGAATCAGAGATGAGATGGAAACTTACATATAGTTGGTGGGCTAACATGCCTTCCTATTGATGCTGGAATGAATTTCCAAGGGACCAATTTAATTAAACTGAAAGGTAATAATGCATGAGGACATATTTTATATTAAGGAATACTTAATTCCTAGAATATAGAAAAAAAGATACTGTCACGGTAGAAAAGAATGGAACATTTTGAGAGAAAAAGAAATTATAGTGTCTTCTTCATTTTTTCTTTCTTTCAAATGCAAACAAACAATGACTGATTCTCTCAGGACATTGTCTTTTTTAGATAAATAGGCTGCAGGAATAGACAGATGAAGCTGTTCCGTGCTATCAGAGAAAGAATAATACAGGTCATCTACAGCAGAAGGAAAGCCATTCATGTCATTTGTGGTAAATGAGAGCAAATACATCAGTTAAATACAAAACCAATCTTATATCTCAAGGATGATTTTGTTCTTTCCATTTGCCGATAAGACTGAAAAAGGATGCACTGAATTTTCTCCCTTTGCAGTATTCCGTTATTATCTTTCCCTGTCTTATATCCTAATTAAACCACTGAGAGAATAACATTCTAATTAAGTAGCCTACATGTAAGTGTTTATTCCTATATGGACATACAAATTTCCTACGCAAAATTTCTAGTCTTTGCTTTGTAGATGGTATTGCTTCTCAGCCCACCAAAAATTTAAAAATAGATGCAACATATTATAAATCAAAATGGTCCAAGCAGCACTTCTTCCTTGATTTTGGTGAAAGATGTGTTTTTTCTTATTTTTATATATGCCCATGAACATAGAATCACAGAATCATAGAATTAATTAGGTTAGAAAAGACCTTTTAAGTTCATCAAGACCAACTATTAACTTTGCCCTGCAAATCCACCAGTAAACCATGTCCCCAAGTGCCTCATCTATACCTTTTTCACATACCTCCACGGACAATGACTCCACCACTCCCCTGGGCAGCCTGTTGCTGTGCCTGACAACCCTTTCACTGAAACGTTTTTCCTAATATCCAATCTAAACCAATTTGAGGACATTCCCTCTCATGTTATCACTTGTTACTTGAGAGAAGAGACCAATATCTACCTTGCTACAACCTCCTTTCATATAGTTGTAGAGAGTGACAACCTTAAACCTCCTTTACTTCATGCTAAACAAACCTATTTTCCTCAGCCTCTCCTCATAAGACTTCTGCTCTAGGCCCTTCACAGGTGTACTTTGTCTGTCACCAGCAGGCCTGGTGTTTTGCAGACTAACCCATCATCATAAATCCCCAAATTCTACTGATGACAGCAGGCTCTTAGGTACCAAACCTGGTATTAATCTTCTGTCTCTTCCTGTTTCTTTTCTCATATTCCTCCTAGAACTGAAAGGATAGAGAAGAATATTACTTATTATTACTGCTGATCCCTTAACCAGCCATTCCAAGACCCTGAAGTGTCTCTTGTTTGTCCTTGGACTCCTTGTGACTATTTGTTGCAATTGCTGTCTTCCTGAAAGATCAATAAAGGGTTATAATCCGAGGCCTGTACCAAAGTAGGAAGTTCTCTCTTCATGTCTTTAACTCAGGCCCCGGGGATGCAGCAGACTTCCCTAAGTGGATCTGATTTGAGTATTGGACTCTCTGTTCTCCTCAGAAGGGAGTCTTCTGTGACAATGGCCAGTTTTGATGCAAGGCATAAGTATAGACGTACGTTCTTAACCTCAGCAATTCCTCCACCTCAGATGACCCATCACACTTGTTATCGTTCAGTTCCACTTGCATAGCATTGCACCTGTTATGCAAGGGTACCTGGAAAGGTGGGATATTTGCAGAAGAGACACACTTGCTGTGCCGAGCAGGAACTTGTCGCTATCATCCCTTATCCCTTAAGTCAATGTCTTCATCTATGTGGAGAGAGGATAGGGTATCCTCTAAATCATTTGTCCTGCCTGCCTGTTGGGCCTGTCCCAGGGAAGGAAGGGTATGATTCCAGTAGTCAGTCTGTCTCTCTCACAGACCTTGATGATCCTCAACCTAGTCACCTCCATCTGTTACTAAGTAGAGAAGTTCCTCTACCTGGGCACACCTCCCAGAGGTGTGCTGTCCTGTACTGCCATAAGAGTAGGGCACACCCTGCAGCCTGGCAGTTGGGTGGCACCATGTTCCCACGAGCACCATATCTGGGAAGTTGCATAACTTGTGAGCTTACAGAGGCCATGACTTTCTGTTGCGTGGATACCAATGTTCTGTTTTCAAGCTGGCAGACCTTCAGTGCCCTTCTGGGATGCACTTCTGTTCAAACCATTGTGCAAACTGCCATGCCATGCTTTTTCCGATGTGCCACATGGTTTGCCTGCCCTTTTTATGGCACTTCTGGGACCTAGCATACACTAAGGTTTTCTTTTATATGTGTGTTGGGACTGGGCTGCCATTGCTCCTTGCACCACACAGGTTTTATCAGCTTCTCTTGCAAAAACTGTGAGCTCCTTGCAGCTCTCTTGACTCCTCCTGAGGTTTCCACAGTTCAGGAAACCCCCAGGTGCAAAGCGCCAGTGCTCCACCACTGATTGTGCCTGCACCAGATCCGCTTGTTTTGGAGACTGAGTGCTAGCTTTGTTTACACGTGAATAATTTTTTTTTTTGTTTAATCTTTCTTATTCTATGTCTCTTTATTTCCAGAACTATTACCTGAATAAGTGCTTGTGTGTGGTTCACTTAAGGCTTTCAATATTTCAGAATCAGAAGAGCTAAGCATTATCTACAACCATTGACTCTGATCAGGTTATGGGTATTGCACACTTGTGATACTCTCAAGAAATGTTTCAGAATCCCATTTGTTTGTGAGGAAAATAGTTCTAATTAGTCTTTTTTATTATTAATCAGGTGAATAGCCTATTCCATTAGTTTATAGTCATGTTTTGCTGTCTTTCCTACTGAGATTCTTGGGGTCTTCTTTTAAAGATATCCCCATGTTTCTTAAATGATAATAAACATGAGGAACTACAGATCTGTTTTTACTTGAGGGACTCAAAATTTCTCAGTAGCTTCCTGAATTGGTCCACAGTCCTGCTAATACTATGTCACTTCTATTCATTTTAGGATTTGTTTTGTTTTGTTTTCCAGCTGAGGTCATAAACATGGAACAGACATATTAATTACAGGAGAATAGCAAAATGAAATATTTTCTCATAGAGTAGATAGTAAAACTAACAAATTACACCACAAGTAAATTATGCCAATCACACTCCTCCATGATCACACAGAGAAAAGCAATAGAATTTTTTTTCAAATTAAGACCTATAAATTCAGTTAAACATTATGTTCAGAATTTTAGAATATAGCAAGAAATAGACATTATTATATAATCCATGCTATGTTGCTTTTTCAGCCTTGATTGGCAGACTACAGATGTGTTTGCTGTTAAAAGGCATTGGATAAGGAGATAGGTTACAGCTTACAGTTTTAACTATGACTATTTCATATCTTGGTTTTGATTATCCAATGAACCTTGGTTCTAAGTATCACATATTTGAAAGTCAGTACATGACTGAAATACATTCCTAGGAAGGGCTTTATTAAAAATCAAAAACAAAATGTGAAATACTGGGCCCTGTTAAAATCCATGTCGGCATCACCATTGGCTTTAACAGACCTAGGAGTTTACCCTAGATATAAAAGATGTATGGATCTCTGCCTTGTGTGTAGGAATCAGTCCTGGAGAATAGCTTTGTTATACAGAGCTCTTTTTCCCTGTGAAATTTCATGTCTAGAGTCACTAACTGAATTTTTCATTGTTTTGCTGTTGCTTTAGGTCTAACTTTCTTTTAAGTCATGTGATAGCAGTACAAAACTACCAAATAACATTCTTCTTTTTCTTTGCTTTGTAGTTATTAGTAGGAACATCAATCAGTAAAACCTGACTCATGAAATATTTATGTCAAAATAACCCTCCAAAACTGAGAATAGTTTAATAAGATCACTAAATGTGTTTCTGGATCAGAGACTACTAGAAAACCTTAGCAGTTACCAAGGAAGTTCTACGCACCATGGAAATTCATCAGCACTACTTCAGCTGAAAACACTAGGCAAGATGCATAATTGCAATGCATACTAGGGTTCCTTGGTGTGAACTGCTGCTTATCTATGACTACAGCACAGGAAAACGCTGATTCTGGAAACAGAAATCCAAATTGGTTTATGGTTTATGTTCTTGACCCATATCATACATGACAAAGCACCTTTTTTTTCAAAATCCTGGAGAAACATCATCTTGCTCAAACAGTGTAAAGACAACAGGCATGATAGGCATCTAGCGTCAACTTAAATTGCCTTGCCTTTGTTGAAGTCAGATTCTTAACATTATTTAAAGTAATTTATATTAGTTTAATAGCTGCAATTCAATCTATCCAAGACACATTTTCTAGTTTCTTGTGAAAAAAAAACAACGCTTGGATTAATTCTGGTAATTTCATTTTACATTATATTTCAACCGTGGCTAACTTTAATTAGAAATGTCATACATACAATATACAATACCAGATACATTTTAATTCTCAGAATTAAAATTGTGAACTGGATCTACCTTTTGTCACTTTTACTAGAGTGGAAAATAGGAAGGGTTTATCTTAAAAATATACTTTCCTCTCACTGTTTCCCTTAGCTTTGCTGAACACTAGAAAGACATCACTATAGTTATAATACAAACACCAAACACTTCTGAAAAAAAATGGAGGTATGAATTCAGCTCTAAATTCCATGACACTTCAGTAGGATTATAAATGATAGAAGTCTAAAAGAAATGGCTTGTATTTCACATACTTAAAATGAGAGTGTTCAAGCTGGAAAATTGCCCTTATCTACTTTTGTGTGTCTAGTTATTTCAGTTCTCCTTTTACCTAGCCTTCATTTTTAAATAGACTAAACTCACTGAAGAATCTAGGAATTTTGCCTGCATGAATACCTAAAGATCAGGCCCCTGTGGTGTACTGTATGAGATTCTGCACTGCTGGGACAACTCTTCTAAAGAGCTGTGAAAATATATATATCAATAATTTAAAGCCACGCAGGACATTACTCCCTAAAAAATAAACCTTTTTTTTTTTTTAAAAGTCCCATATTTACTATTAGAGATTCATTAGGTTAATCCACCTGGAACTTCTTTAAACTCACATTATTTGCTCCTCCAGCACTTTTACAGTTTTATAAACCAATATTAAGGTATCCTTTGACCCACCAAACAGTAAAAGCTTTTTCGAACCCATTGCAATCTATTCAACAAATTAATATCAAGAGGCTCTTAAAGGTCATAGTTATAAGTATCCTGAGAATTCACACAATGGTGAAGAGCTTGGAATTTTAATGACATGTTTACTGAAAGTGTAGGGTTTGTTGTTTTTTTGTGGGGTTTTTTCAAAATAATTTTGTGAATTAAATAAGTTAGCTTTATGAATCTTTCCCTCTCACAAACATACGTATGTATTTACACATAGTGCAGAACACAGGCTTTGCAGTTCAGCTCCATCCAGCTACACCAACAGTTTCCAGGAGAAAATTTCTGTTTGAAGAACTGAATCAGGTGGCAGCACATATAGAATGCTCTGTTTTCCATCTATTTCTTTCTGAAATATAACCCTTAGCATTGTTTTTTTATGATTTCTAACTTACAGGATCATTCCATGTCTAAGTTCAAGATTTAACATGCAACTCCGAATTAAGAAACAGAAGTAAAAAAATCATCTCCACTCCATCTTACTGTAATATGCTGCAGCTGTTCTGGTATATTTACATAATATCCTTTTTAACATGGAAATTTGCAAAAAGACCTTTTTCCTTGCTCATTGTTGAGATGCACAAGTGTGCTGAAGAACAATAAATGTTTGGAACAACTGGATCTGAATCCTATAAACTACTTCTTACAGAAAATTAATTTCATTAGGACTGATACAGTTAATGTATATTTGGCATCCTTAACATAAAAATAATTTTATCTGGGTCTACACAGGAGAAAAATATGTTGAATGTATGAATGGATGGAAAATGCCATCTAGACATAATTAGGAATTCTTATTCTCAATGGCATTACTATAACATGGCATAACTGCCATAAAGCATGCCATTCTTTCTCATTTCAAAAACTTTTTCATCTAAAACTAATATTTTTCAAAATTAGAAGTTTTGTGCACTACTCTGTAAATCCTATTATAAGGATTTAAATGTCTTGATTCATATATCTTCTGTGAAAAAGTTAAAAAAAAAACCTCCTTCATGAAAATATGTGCTTTGACATTTTATTTTCTTTAAAAGCCTCCTTTTTAAAAAGAAAAAAAAATCTTAGTCTATAAAAAATATACTGTCTGTGACTGTTACATTATATAGCAAATACCTTTGCTGCCCTTCATCACTGCCCGTTAAATGTTAAAGAAATATCCAGTTTTGACTGTGAATAGACATTAGTTGTTATAATACCTTTAATCTTACAGAATAAAAATACTTGACCATTCTCAGTTTATTTTACATCAGTTTTTTTTTAAACCTGTAACTAAGTCAATACTATATATTATTTTGGTTGAATACACCGAATATATTTAAGAAAATCAATAAATTTAATATTTTGTTTTAAACCCCCTTTTTTTTAAATATGCATTTGCTTTATATTATCTCAAATTTTTAGAATGGTCCTCTTTCAATAGAATTAAAATTGCAGTTCTAATCTTACTGCCTCTCCTCCTTAGCTTGTTTTGCTCTGTTAAAAATACTTAAAGAATCAAAGTCCTAATATCTACTAAAATGAAGTAGCTACACAAGGGGTTCTATGATAGCTATATATTAAATTATAGTTCTTCAGGGATAGCATACAGTGATTTGAACAAGTTACTGGAACCTGAGAGAAAAGAATGAGAGAATCTCAATTCACAGAACAAATGTTTTACCAGTGTTAGGAATAGAGTAAACTTTCTGATTGCCATCTTTAATCTGTGGCAGTTCTACAGCAT
>VZTU01001254.1:0-69180 GCA_013400835.1 Zapornia atra
GGAATTCACATTCTCTAATATTAATTACATAGTCAGAAATGGGATTTTGGTATGTGTAGATTCAAGTAAATCTCTATAGTGATTTTTTAAAAGTATATTTAGATACAAATATATATATTCTGACTGTCAGCACGTTCCCTTTGTAGACTTTAGGGCAAATTCATAATTTCTACAAAAGTTGGACTGAGTAAAAAGGAACAGTAAATTACAGTGCCAAAGAAGAAGGCAGGAAGGCAGGAAGGAAGGAAGGAAGGAAAGAATCATCTAAAATGAAAATTCCATGAAAATTAAAATACTGGAGTGATTTTAGTGCTGCTTCTATTGCCTACTGTCAGCATTTAATGTTGGTCTGAACTGGACTGTAATTGGTATGTAAATGTATTCTTTCAAGTCTCTATTGTGTAACATTTTGTATCCATTAATGTAACATTACGATATGTTCATGGTATCACAAATGTCATTAAAAATGGACAGTTAAAAAATTCTAACTTCTTATTCTGAAGAATGTACTTTTACACTTAGACTTCACATTTGCCTCTTCTTCCACTGTTGAGTATTTTATATCAGAAATGAGATACACTAGCAAGGGTAAACTAAAGTAGCCACACTTAATCTGCAAAGAGAGGAGTCATCTGTAATTATTTCTCCCAAACACATTGCACAAATGTGTAGTATTCTAGAAATTCCACTGCAGTGACAGACACAGTTAAGTACTGAACAGTATAATCCAACATGTTTTGCAGATTTTCCTGTTCAGTTTGACAAACTATAACACAACACTCAGATCCATTTTTGCTCAGGTGGGTGTAAAATTTCTACTAAAATAATTTAACTATTAAATTTGTTTGATACGGAAAAATGTTAGCCAAGACACTGATGCAGCAATTGTAAGTTTAAATGCCATTGTTTGAGTAGATTTAGAAATGTAAGATACACATTCAAATACCCTGAATACCAGTTTGAGGTCTCCTCTATAGATTTTTCTTTACAGACAGGATCTTTCCTACATGTTTCTGCTGCACTGGAATTACCAAGAGCCGTCTCTGGTTATATATTCCAAGTTGAAACAAGCTCTTTCAATTAAGTTTCTTCTATTATTTCTTTCTGCGTTGTGCTTCTGTATTATTCCGAAACATACAAAAAACAGTATAATAGAAAGTACTGTATGAAAACTCTTAACAATTTCTGTTTTAAAATCTTGGACATTTAAGCCATTTCTTTATCTACACATGGTTGTTCTGCTGGTACTGTAAACTATAGTTATAATTTCTAAACCTACAGGTTTTAGAAAAAGATTAAAGTAAAACCAGGTTAGGAATGAGAAATTCTGTCTTATTAATGAGTTTTAGGCAAGTTCTATGGAAAACAGTAGTTTCTGTTGTTATTTGCATAACATATGTTCTAGCTTTCTAAGCAACTTAAATGGAGCTCAGTCTGAAAGTAATTAACAACATAGTTTACAGTAAATAAAAGTCCCAAATCAACAATTTGTTTCTCTGCTTTAAAAACTGAAATCATTAACATGCTTAACACTTGAACGTTTAGAGAGAAACTGATAGTCATGAACTGAGAGTGGGATGGTGTTCCTTTCACTATTCCTTATGTACTGCAGAAATATATCACATAGCAGTAACAGCTGACTAATACAGCTGTTGAAGTCATTATGGGCAAGTTACACCTCAGGAACCAAAACTCTACTTAAAAGTCCAGACAAAATCTATTCTGTTGCTTTTATGACTGCCTAGCCTTATCATACATCAAATCACTAGGCATCCTCATTCTTAGAATGAAATTCCTCTGGACACCTTCACCTGTTCACGTGCATTCAGGTGCCCTTGTAACCCTCATCTAAAATATTTTTGCAATCTATAAGTAGAGAATTCACTCAATACTTTACAAGTGCTAATTTTAGGATAGTGAGTGGGACCCAGTAAACCCTGTATATGTCCTAGGTCCTATCTAGAAGTGGACCTACAATTGTAGAATCATAGAATGTGTTAGGTTGGAAGGGACCTTTAAAGGACCTGCACTGAAGTCCTTTGCTGAAAGCACCTCCTTCACCAAGGAATGCCTTCCCCTAAAAGGCTAGAAAAGTCATTGATAGAAATATAAGAAATGGGAGTTCCATCACAGATGATACAAGGTGATACAATTCAGCCTCATAGGCACTCCTAAAGAAGGAATGCAGTTAAAGTTTTGGCTTCCTGATCCAAGGATTTAACAGTACTTTAAGGACAAATCCATGTACATTCGAAGGAGCAGTGTCTGAGAAAACTAAGCTACATAAGGAGTGCAGATCACAACATAAAATACAGAGAAATGTTGATATAATAAAGAGGACATGCACAAAGGGATATGTATATGGACCAGAGCCCAAGTTTACGAAGAGCAACATTCAAGGAAAGTGACTGACTTTTCTTTGTTTTGCAAGGCTTTAAGTGGACATCTTTGAGGGTTAAGTGATCTCACAAAATGCAGCTAAGGAATGAAGTGTATTTACTTACCACTCCTTCCTCCTGGAAGTCACCACTCTCCTTTTAAAAGAAGACAGACAGATCTGGTTTAGAATTTGTCCCCAGGTTTGTAGAGTTCCTTTATATCACATGCCCCTTGAAGGCTTTTGCCATCACATACTTGATAATTGTTTTCTCCATCTGGTCCCACATTAAAAATCTAGGTCAGATGGAAATTTCTATCCATTTTTGTATTTTCTTTTTCATTTGTCCAGTGAAAGGACAGGTATACTTAGAAACAAATTTTTAAGGGAAAGGGGAAAAGGTCCAGGCAGTGATCAATTTCCTCATGACTCTTGAATGAGATCAGTGAGTGGCCAGGAAAAACACAGGCTTCAATTGCCTAAGTCACCTCACATGCTCTTTTGTGACAGAATGAGCCCAGGGAACGCTGGGCATTTTTGTCTTCTGGCCCACCGACAAATGCATAATCCTTCATCCAAACAAGCAAAGACATTCCTATGATGGGAGGCTGTGATGTGTTACTTACTAAAAATACAGGAAAGTAAAAAAAAAAAAAATGGAGTGTCTTTATAGTACAGAGAGAAATTCATTTTCACTATACAGGTGCCTGGAAAAATAATTTTTTGACTTATAGTATTTCTTAAGATTTATTCCCATGTTATTTTGTGTCATCAGCTACAGAACAGCAACATAGAATTTACCTTAATAAAATTATTCTTTCATTATTTAGTACCTTAACGTAAGTATGTGTATTCAAAGATAATACCTGATTGTTTCCTGAAGTCCTTAAAAATGCATTTCTGATGTCATACTTCTAATAATATTTCATTTTAAATTTAACTTCAAGCCACAAAATAATGTTGATAGTAAGGGGTGGTTCTGGGAATCAGAACTATTAAAATAAGAATACTATACAAAAATTATAACACTGAATATTTTGATTTACTAGATAGAGCTGAGGCTGTGGAATAATTTCACTTATAAGCATTATAAAATACCTCCGGTTTAATTATCAAGGAAATAAGGATAAAAATTCACCCAGTAAATGATCTGACACACCAATTCTACTTAATTTCAAAAAAATTGTTAGAAGTTATTAATGCAGGAGAAATTCAGAAAAAATGGGAGGGTGTCTTATAGCAAATACATAAATATTCAAAATATAATACAAACAAAACAGAAAATAGTTTTATGAGCGGTATGTATCTAAGTCCTAATTTAGTAAGTATCATTGCTTAACTAGATTTTGAGCTTTTAATATGAGTAAAGTTTAAGAATGTTTTTATAAATAGACATATTGAGAGCTTTATCTCTGTTTCATGAAAGCTATGATGCTAACAGAATTTTTAAATCTTACTAAATTAAGCATGCTTCAAATTAAGCATGAACAGTTGTGTTAGCCTCAACAAGAATTAATGACATGCCTAAAGCTTGTCTGAACCCAAAAAAATGTTGCTATGATAATCTACACAAATTTGTCATCACTATAAGTATCTGTGGTGTTTATTTTTTTCTTTTTTTCCCCAAACATCTTTACAGAGTGCACAGCGTGAAGATTACCTTAGATATTTGAAAGAGTAAAGTCAGGATTCAGGATTAGAAATGCTCATATTCTAATATTTTCATGACTGGATCCATATATATTCCTAAAATGTCTTTCTAGATAATCCATATAGTTTTACTAGTTGAAGATATAAAATTCTCCAGCTTCTGCAAATATATAAACTATACTCTAGTGAATATTCAGTAATGTAGATAATTTGAAAAAAGAAAATTACTTTCAGTAAAGGAACATGAGGTCATAATATGTATAGTATGAGGTTCAGATTTTAAAGCTATAGCCTTATTTTTATGTAGGCAACCGCTGTTGTGCTTCTAACACCCTTAATGAAATGCTGAAGGCTTTGAAATATTGTAAACTAAACACAAACAACAAGATACAGATACATAAATCAAAAGAAAGAAAAAGAATTCCATATTTTTGTCAGGTAAAATCCTGTGTGAATTCAAACAAGGTCCCAAACTGCTGTCTCTGCTGTTCTAGGTAATTGAGAATTAGAAGATGTAAATACCATCTGCATACTTTACTACTTGGACTTACTGAAGTTCTGCACTTCCATAGCCAAAAAACAGATCTAAAAGTATTAAGAATCATCCAAACTGATCTGTGGAATATTTAAGCTAAAAAAAAAAAAAAAGGGCAAATAATTCATAAGACAAATATATTTCAATTCCATAAGGATCTTAGATAAGAGAATTACACTTCTATCTCATTTACTATGTTTTTGTAAGGAAATGAAAGAAAATCAGTAACAATTAAATACATTAGGTATAATTTTTTTCTCAGAAAATGTAAAATAAGTGCAACTGCATTGATTTCAGAAGTGTTTTTCAAACCTTCATAGGCTTCACTGTGAGCACACTTGGACTAATTTTCTTTACTCTGCTATTATAAAAGGCAAACACACAAGGTCTTGAAAGTGGATGCTGATAAGCACTTTTTCTGAGTTGATTTTCCTCTCAATTGGTAGGATTGAATTGCAGTATATGTATCAAGAAGACTTTTGTATTAATAGTGTCTGAGATAATATTTGGAGTGCAAGTTTACTTTTCAAGTACTTTGACTTCCTTTCACACATATTTGTGATTTTTATAGAAATAATCTTCTATTTTTGTAAATAATTTTTTTGTAACAGTGAAGTTCAAGGCAGCAATTTGTGCACATGGACAGGCTTAAGAATGCGCAACAAGGAATTTAAACAGATGTTCAAACACAACGCACTCAAACAGCCCTCTACAAAGTCTTTGCATCTATTCACACAATGTAAGGGATGAATTGACCATCATTGACAGTTTTCAGACAACCCATAAGCTGAAAAACGATGGCATGAAGAATCCATGAATCATTGCAAATATCTAAGTTGGAAAAAATCAAAATGTAAATTATGAATGGAAAAGAACAGTCTGATCAAATAAATTACAGTCAAATGAATTTTCCAATCTATTCTAGGGGTGCAGATAGCATCCAAATTCTGTTCCATATTTTTCTGCCATTCGGGTCAGTACAAAAGAATGCAATGAATGCAGCTGACTGGAAAAATGCGTAGAATGGAAAAAACCACTAAGCTACTGAATAAAAATGTTGGCAAGTAAAGTGGTTAGGAAGCTAACCTGAAAGCCAGTATGACCTGATTTTAAGACTGTAAGTCATTCAGAACAGCCATCCAAGCAAGACTCAATAGATACAGGGTTTGCTTTTTCCTCGAACTCTCACATGAAAGTGGCTGATCAGGCCTATGGAATGTCGGGCACCATGTATCAATACACCAAATGGCACAGTTCAGCTCCTGGAGGCCCACGAAGCCGTTGCACTCAGGACATTGACATTTGGCATATAGGGAGAGCAACATTTTTCTTGTACTTGGTCATTCGCACTCTAGTGGAAAAATTACCTTCTATGGACAGAAGATAGTAAATAAACAAGAATGAGCTCTAGGCAGGTCAGACAAGATACTCCATGACTCTGAAAAGCTTGAACTCTGTATTAGCATGAGTTATTCAAGCTTATTTTTTATTACTCTTACCCCATGGCAAATAGATTAAGTTAGCACATGCAGGCCAGACTTGCACCTGTATTTTGGTGGGTAGTCCTCCAAAGTCCACAGGCAGGGCAGGGCATTTGTAAGTACACTTTCTTTACAAGATGGGAATTCTAGTAGTGTCGGGTAAGATCATGTAACTTTGCTTACACAGTCTTTCTGTTGGCAGATTGTCTCAGCTTGATTTCTCCATTATTAATAAAGTTTGAGCAAGAGGATGTTGAGTGAGTTGGTTGTGACTTCTTTTTTGCAGATGATGGTCATTACATAAAAATTAAGACACTTGTGATTCATTCTAGATCTTCTCAGAGCACTTCCACTGAAAAAGAAGCACCTGAAGCATATGTTTTGTTGAAGCTGAAGTGATTCTTTGAAACATGCAGGATTCCATAAAGCTTTCAAAACATGAGCTTTTGGGCTGAAAAGGAGAGATGTTAAAATACCTGTTTGTCTTTACAAAATTTCATTTCAGCATATTCAGAAGTTTTAATAAAATTTCATGCTGTGATATACACATAAGTGGACCAGTTCTGCTTGCTTCATTCACTATGTTATGAACATGCTGGTCCATTTGAAGTGTGTTGAGACTGTAAGATTCTGAAAGAGCCAGTGACATCTCTACAAGGAGACCACACTGTCAGGATGATCTCAGCTTGTCTTCATATCTTGTTCTGATCCAAACCTTTCTCCTTCAGCGTTAAAACTGCAGAACTTCTTCAACACAGCTCCTATAGAGTGGTAAGGTAGACGTGATGTCTTAGGAGCTCTTTCTGGAAGGAACTATTTTTCTGCAACCAATTTGAATAAAAAAAAATATTCAAAACTTAGATCTCCACAGCGCAGCCTGACAAGAAGGAAACTATTATATTTCCCTGAGAAAGGAAAATCTGATCAGTTGTGTTCCCACGAGGAGCAAAAATGGTTTTAGTTGTACAATATGCTGGGTACTTCTTCCTGCTGGGAAGATAGCTACTAAATCCCCATAACATCAAAAATACTACTAGCTCCAAGTATGTTTCTATATTATTGAGCATTTCTGTCTGCATGTGTAAGAGAACATCAGTTCCCTACCAAGGACTTTGAACATATTAAGGACATAATTACAGCCTACCCTATCAGAGCCTTTTTTTCACTTTGCAAAAACAAATTCCACATCTGGATTTTTTAAAAAATAAATCTCTAGCACAGACAACATCACAAATTAAAATTAAGTTATAAAAATTTAGTGGTTAAGTTACATTTTCTTGGACAGTTCCTGGCCTACAGAAAGGCTCCTTGCAAAGAGAGAAGTATCCAGACCTCAGACCTCCCTCATAAAAACCCTCATCACAAGGCAGCAGAGCTTTTTCTCAATACCATAAATGACTATTGGATTCTTCTTTGGGCAATGACATTATTTTAATCTCTTTGATGTAAGAAAATGAAGAGGACATTACTGTGACTCTATTACTGTATCTCAACAAGATTTAGAAAAGTGGATGTTTTTCAGGAGCAAAAGTCCTCAGTCCTGAAAACCAGAACAAGAGACATTTTAACTTTCAAAAGTATGAAAAAAAAAGATAAAACAGGTAACCATTTTAAAAAGAAACTTTTAAATAAAACTAAAATACTTCTCATTTTCGATAATCATTTTTTCAATAATCTTTTCAATTATATTAATCACAAATTTAAGTTCCAGTTCTTCTGGAGCCAACTGAGAATCCAAATACTATCTAGCAGATTGTAGACACTACTGCAAAATTTGAAGCTGGATTTCCCTGAGTTGTTTTTTTTTATTACTTTTTCAAGTACTGGTTGGAAGCCAGTGATTTTCAGTCCCTCTTTCAGCAGGAGGTGAAGATCTCATGGAAGAAACTGTGAATCCCTTAATGAGATCCACAAAAGTGTATTTCTTGCTGAAACTACTTAAGTGAGTCATTATCTACCTTAATGCATAATGTAATATGTGTGGCACTGAAGTACGGGACTAGGAGTTGGAGTTTAAAGGATTAAGGTGAACATACATCATACTTTTCAACACATACCAAATAATTTGTGACTTGAGTTTTACAAGGTTAAACAAAAGCTCTACAGTATATTATTGCCTCTAACAATTACATCACTCCTTTAGAAATGTTTATACACCATGGCACTTTACAGTGTCATTGTCAAAAGAGGTGGAAGATTGCAATCAATAGCTGTTGGAAACCACACAGCATAAAAACCTAAGGAAAATAAAGTTCACAGGTGCATTGACTGCAATACTACTGCAGTAGCAATGTGGGTTTCAGTCAGTGCTGAACACATTTTTAAAAGACCATTTTATGAAATAAAATTCACATTTTCTACTGACTGTGCCATTTAAAAAAGGCTTTCCTCATGCACTTGCCCAGGACATTTCTAAGACCATTTATTAATTTCATTTACTACAACTCCACCTTCATTCCTTGAAATTACAGTCTTTTTAAATGACATAAAATTCTTTCATGATCACAGTGATGATGTCTAGGGTATTTTTCATTTTGTAAATTTAACTTGTTGAGGGCCAAGTATCCTATGAGATATCAGATGGGTATCTTCATCAGTTTCTTGTCAGGGTATGTGTGTCTTTCCACCTTCACCTTCCACTGCAGAAGGCAATCAGTACTGCCCATAGCAGAAAGTAAGAAACCTTTTATATCAACAGTGGACTTATGTCTGTCTCATGGTCATCACAAAAGGCTCCATGTCAGGTTTATTGCAGAATTAAAAACTAACCTGACCACAGGAATTTTTTTTCTCCTGAAGCTCCCATGGATCACATATTTAGTTATACCCTAGGGTAGAGATTTCTGTACCTTATATTTTTATTCTTGTGTCTGTACCTCTTGATGTTCCTGTGTACTAGGAAAATAAATAGATACCTAACCCCACTGAGATTACTGGCACCCACAGGTACCTAACCAGGAGACAGAATAAAATATCTGATTGCCTTAACTACTGGCTGCAGCCTATCAACCATGCAAATGCTGCAGAGCATGTTGAAAGGATGGAGATAAATTCAGCATTAATTACCCTTGGAATATGTCAGGAATTTTCAGTTCTTTGTCAAGACACCACTTGCTGAAGTGGGAGTTAAAAGCTGCTGGCTTCTTGTTAGTGAAAAAATTATCATGAAAAAGGAAAGGAACAGAAAAGTTCTGTATCTGTTTTGTGGTTATATAACCCACCTTTCGCTCTTCTGTTTCCTTGTTTTTCCTTCTTCCCAGTCCCATTGCTGTAGGTCATTTGTACAGGAGCTTCTGTAAAGAATGGCTTAAGGAATCAGAAAACTGTACCTATTTCCAAATTCTATCTGAAAATGAATAAACATTTAAGAATCTTTAGAGATTACAAGACATCTTTTTACCAGGTAGAGTGGCACCATGCAGATGTGCCCAGGTCTCCAGACATGTCCCAGCTCAGCTGAGATTCAACTTACACTGGCAAAGAATCCGTAGATACTGACTCACTACCAACCCTGTAGAAACCAAACCTAGTGCTATGCAGCATCTCACCTTTAAGCCGATATATCTGAGCTGTTTGAAATGCTAAAAGAAGAAGGTCCTGCTATACTTTGCTTTTTGTATTCCTATTTTTGTCTTTTTTTAAGTATGGTTAACCCAGGGTAAGACAGGGAATGTTTCAGTATTTATTTCTATCATGAAACTGAGAGCCCTTCTATAGTAGCATATACTTATTGCAACCAGAATAGCCTTCAAAAGAGCATGTGTCTATTCCTTAATTATGCAGGTTTACTGGGAGGAATATGGGTTTTCTGGGCAAGCTATTATTAAAATTCTCAGTATCATGCCAAAGGATCCTATTTCTGGAAATAAACATGAAGTATTTCAATAATCTTTTCTCCATATATTATGCTGATGAAAACATCTCTCATGATAATGATAATGTATTTTTTAAATGTTGTCCGATGTCAACATCGTGTTTGGGTAACAGAAAAAGATCTAATCCTTACTAAAGTACTTCCCCTTAAAATAAAAGAGGCCTGGCCTAAAGCAAGGCTTAGAAACAAGCATTTAAATATTCAAGCTCTAACCACACTGCTTATAAGAGTGGTTTTGAATAAAGAACGTCCCTCCTTCCAGGAGCTGCTTTTAACTTTCAAATGAGGCATGACTAAATTTTAGCAAAGCAGATATGATGTTTCCAATTAGCTCAGAGAGTTGAAAATAGTTGTGATGTTATCAGACAGTGGTGCTGTGAATGGGAGCCACGTCCTAACACAGCCTGCACACTGGAAATAATTTCAGAAGAAACATAAAAATTACTTAACAACATAATTGTGCATTTTAAATTTTTTATTATTATTATACATTTTCCAAAGAACTGCTGCTTGTAACCAAGGATCTGCATTTTATTGTTCATTCATATTTTTTGCATACAATTTTTAGGTTATGAATTATGGGTTCATAGCATTTTCATCCAGGGCCTGGTCCAGATTTTTCTGAGGGAAAAAAACCCTACAAAAATATCAATATAAGTCTTTACCAGTTTTGTGTCATGTTGTTAGTTTGCTGTAAACTAGAACACCAGCTTAGGCCACTGTCTTCGAAAGCCTAATCTTTGCATTACGCACTACTGCTGCTATTGAAGACAAGAGGGACATGCCTGAGTCATGCACTTTTCCTAACATTGGAAGATGTAAACATAAAATGTTATGCTACTTATGAGTTATTCTCTCTTCAAATTGTGTTTAATAAAATAAAAGACCACAACGAGAGCTGTAATGTAAGAATCCTTTGTTCACATGCTGTATTATTATTACTGTATTATCATTGGCTCTCTCCTATGCCTTTTTTGTAATTATTATTATTTCCTTGTATTCTCTGTTTATTTTTACAGCTAGTAAAAAGCAGGCTCATCCAGGACATACAGCATGGATTAAACTGAACAAAGCCTTTTTAAAGTCAATAAACTAGTTGTTTAGCAGTTGGAGTTTGGTCAAGAAAATCACTCTTAAAAACTAACTGCAAAACGAATAGGCAACATCAACATATATTTGTGGATATTTTTTACAGAATTTTAGTGTAAACACAGAGGGAAAAATGCAGACCATACCTTGTGAAAAAACCACACACATTTTCCTGGTTTCCTTCTCCATAGAAAACACTACAATACTGTCATTCACCTGTGTCATTGTGTGCTAACACATATCTGACTTCTGTCACAAGAAATCAGGTGATGGCGCATTTTTTCAAGGCCACACTTAATCTAATAGGATTGGATGGTATAAGAAAATTTAAAAATAATTTGACAGAACCTTTGGCTGACTCAAGTGGTCCAATCAGTATCTGCCATGAGTGCGCATGCCTTTGAATACACAGGAGGCGTACTCATTACATAAGAAAGAAAACAGCTTTTCAGCAACACTTCTGCATTTCAAATGTCAATCTCAGGTTTTGTAAGGAAAAAACAACTTATTTTGTGTAAAGACGGTATAATTAAATTGGTGATAAACTCTTTGAGCCTTCAAGGAATTCAAGCTCTCACCACTAGTTTTTAGTCTGCAAATACCAATGTGTTTTTTGTGATCTAATTGACATTATTTTGCCAGGAAAGTTTTCACAACGTATTTTAGGAAATTAGAGTACTTTTTCAAGGACTGAGTGTGATACAGAAATTGACATGTCATGGAATACTTCTTAGCAGTGTTGGTATTTTTCCAACATCGGTTTAAAAACATACTGATATTTTTCTTTCTGGGTTTTTTTTTGGTTTTGTGGTTGTTTTTTTTTCTGGGGGGGGGGCCCAAACCAAACCAAACCAAACCAAACCAAACCAAACCAAACCAAACCAAACCCAAACCAAACCAAACCAAAAAACCAACCAACCAACCAAACCCACAACTGTGTTTTCTTCTAAAAATATCAATGTGTTCTAAAAGTGAAACAACTTTCAGCCAACAATTTAAAAAGACCCAGCAAATTATAAACAAGTTTTCTCACCTGTTATCCTGTATAACAGGAGCTGCTATTGTCCTTCTGTTTTTCCACTAGTTTGTGAGGTTTGTTTCCTGTGAGATCTTCTCCTACTCCCCCTGGAATCTCATGGAGAAGATGAGGAAGGCCAGCCCCTTTTTGCTGCAGGCTTTCCTGTAATACGGTAGAACCTCTTCCTTCTGCATCCATTATACTACAGCTGCGCGCAAACCTCTGCCTTATATTAGCTAGAAGGAGAGAAAAGCAAAAAGTGCAGGCTGTATAGTGAAGTGGCTGTGTTGAGGAATGGAGCTGAGCTTTGCTTGGAAGGTATGTTTGTCAAATTAAGCAGAAAGTTGATAAGTCTGAAAGGGGAACTGGAAAAAGATAATCCATGACCCATCTTTCTCTGATCTTGACTTACATGCCATCCTTAGTACCTCCAGGTCTGAGAAGGCTTTTCCACCCAAAAAGAAAATATATATCAGATTGTTCATTCAGTGATTAATAAAACCCTGAACCCAGCATTGTAACTGTTGGAGCTGCAGGTATAGTTGTACACTTATTCTGAAAATGGAGACGATCACGTTTAATTGCTTCCATGTGTACTTGGATCACAGATGTGACAGGCACTGTGCCTGACCACAAATTATTAAAGAAAAACATTAGCTGGTATAAGTCTTGTTTATGAAAGAGTGCCAGTGGAAAAAGTCACAGGATCGTGGTCTCCAACTACTACACAGATGCCAAGGAAAAGCATATCAACAAGGGCTGAAGTTTATAAAAATTATGCTGTCCTTTTCAGAATAAAGAAGTTCCTGACTGCATTCACTTATATTGTTGTTATTTAAACAGTAAATAACATGGAGACATCCAGCCAGCTAATTGGCTGATGGAGTTTTCATTTGGAATAATTTACAAAACCACAACATAAGGTGTTATGTAATGATTGGCTGTCCATGAGTATAATTTCATACCACAGCCCCATCTAAACAAAATATCAAGTGGGCAGACATTGTCCATTTTTTTTCTCTTGCTTGGCACCAGGTTAAAGATGCTAATTGCTAAGCATTAGGCTAAGTCTGTTAGTCACTGACCCACCATAAGCTCTGCAGGTTCCCCTCAGTAAAGAGTGTTCCGAGGAAGAAGGCTATATCTCCAAGAGGGACACTAACTCAGATGCATAGCTGAGGGGTACAACAGTGCACCTCCTTAGGGGTTGGGAAGAGTCATCTTTGGTTCCCATGGTTGTTTGCAGCCTGTGGCACAACAGGAGGCAGGAGGTGCAATGGCAAGGAAGTTCCCACTGCTCTTCAGGCTTGGTATTGTTAAGGAGATGAGAAAAGGCCTTTCCTTCATTTTAATGATACCCAAACTTTTTGAAAATTATTATTATTCTAAAAAAAAAAACCCTCTTCAAAAACTACTATTTTTTTCCATGAGTTTAAATTCCAAAACAAATGGAAAAAATACATGGCTGTATTTGGACGTCCCCTCATGCCGATCTCAAAGATGTGCACAGATTTAAGGCACAAAAAGGCTACATTTGCAATGGGATTTGTTGCTCTTCAGGTGCCAAAATACAGCTTTCTGCACCACCAGAAAGATCTCCATATATAATTTCCAAACCCACACAACATTTGCTGCAGAAAGAAATTACTTCAATTCATTGAGCATCTATGCTTTGGTCCTAACTTCACTGATACCATGAAATACCTGAGCTTATGATCCTAAAGTGTCAGCAAAAGAAGCCCTGCAAACCTGAGAGGCACCTACATAAGCTCCACCGTGAGCCACAGCCCTAAATTTTAGATGTGTTTTAAGCAGATCTGAATGTGCATAGGCAGCTAGAAGTGCTGCACAAGACAGTAGCCAAAAAGCCTTTGTTCATTTGAGTATATGGGTACTGTCTAAGGTGTTACATGAAAGACAGCTCACCAAGAAAGCAGAAATCACACATTACAGCCTTTTTCTACCCCTCGTTTCCCATGTGACATCCTTGCCACCATCCTGTGAAATGATTGGTGGAGCTATCCACTGCACTGATGTGGAGGTACCCAGTATAACTGGGTGACCCTACAACTTAGTGGAAAGAACATAATTTGCTTCCCTCAGCAGAGTTGTTTAAAAATAGTGCAGTCAGAAGCTACTCTCAGGGGGGAAAAAATCCAGCTTCACCTTTGCTGCTACAAGTATTTGCCCCATAGAGTGCAAAACGATGCGTAGCAGCTTATACTTGCAATGCTTATAGCCAGATACATTGACACCGCATGACTGTTTGCCCCATGCGGCATTCCTCTGGCTGGAAGACAGGATTGTTTCGTCAGCTTGCATCCTTTTCCACCTCAAAACTCCTCAGCTATTATGGGGTATGTGTCTCCTCTGGTCAGAATGGTGGTGTTATACAATGGATGTGGAAGATGCACGTTGAGGGATCAGAGCATGGTTGTGAGGGAATAATTGCTTGTAAGGCTTGCTCTGATCATGTTGAAGGTCTACATATGGCACCTGGAATTAAATGACCTGTAGTTAAAATTTTCTGGTTTGACCACATCTTGGAAAGGAACTAACTGATCTGCAACAAAATTACACCTAGGAAAGAACAAACAGGCAACAGTGTGGTGATGAAGGAAGGATGCTGACATGAACGATAGCCAAATTATTAGATGGTAAAATTGCAACCCTTGAGTCCTGATGGACAAAAACTAGTACACAGCCCTGAACAAGACACATTGCTAAGCAAAGGGATGTACCTGAAATACTGTTTTTCTCCACAGTTTATCCTTTTTGCTAACTTTCTGGGACTTCCTGCTTACTCCACCTCTGAACCATTCCCTGTTAGGTGCACAAGAACCGTGGTGGCTTCTGTACAACTCTCTGACCAGCTGCACAAAAGCTTCAGAATTGGAGCAAAATAGACATATATAAGGGTGTCAGTATGCTTGGTATACTTGTCCCATCTCTCTTTTTTAACCATCCAGATGGCTAAAAATGCCTAGTTTCCATCATTTTAGACTTTTAGGGGTTTAAATGGAAAAAAATTGTGTTTATACCTATTATTTATCTGAAGTGCTACCACCTTTAGATGAAAGCAGGCAGTGAGAGCTTCTTCTTGTCTCTCTTTGCCATTGTCTGCACTGCCTTAATAGAGCCTGATGGAACAGTAGTGTTGTTGCAAGAGGGTCAGAGACCCAAAAAACCTGATCTACACAGTCTACAGCCTCTACCTGACATTTCTACACCTGTTTACAAAGATCTTGATCTGCATCCCAGAACTGAAGACATAAATTCTTCAGCAGCAAACCTGCTGCTAATTCTGTCAACGTGCTGTTCTGCTTGAGAGACTCAGAAAATGTTTCTCTTTTTGTAACAGAACACGCACCCTTTATTAAGCCAAAAAGAGAGGATTTTCCAGTAAAGTAGAGAGTGCTTAGTATCCATTCCAATCTTCCACAGCCTTCCCTCTACAGCTGCTCCTCATACACCTCTGCCTAGTAGTAGCTGGCAAAGGAAATGATCTGTCAGGTTACTGAGTCCATTTCCTTGCATGGGTAGGAAGGAATCCCATGGGAGGTAATGTATCAGATATTAAAGTGATTTCACACTTGATCTTAGCCAAGAGGTCAGACTTAATATTTATTGTACATGGCAGTTATATGAGTTTGCTGACTTAGCCACGTTGCAGTAAATAGACAAAACCTGTGTGGTGAGCACAAGCTCGCTGTCTTGTTTGGGGCAATGAGTCCCACAAACTGACCCTAGTTGTAATAGTTTTGATTTTCACGTAACTCGGGATCCTGGGAATCCAAAGGAGTCTCACAGAGGTATGGTTTCAAAAAGCTCCCAAATGCATCAGTAGAGCGCTAGAGCTAAAACACCATGTATGCATTGGAAAAAGCACTCTTAGCTTATAGTAGGACAGACAACATTACCCGTATTGCACAGGAACTTAATACCAGGGAAGGGGCATCCTCTATTAAACGCTGACATAATGTATTCAATAAAAAGCCTATTTAGAAATAAATTAAAAACAAAACATAGCGAATTAAAAGCCACAATGGAGGAAAATAATTTAAGGAATGGAATAACGAGAACAATTTTCAGCCATGAAATGTTTTTATCTTCTGATAACTTGCAAACGGTAAAGCCATGAATTTATGCATAAGATACAATACACAACAAAGAGATAATTCATATTCAAATCTCATGGTCCTCCATCACACATCCCTCTGTTTATATGTAGATAGTCTTATGAGAAAATGACACCAGGCACAACCAAAATTATGAGACAGCAAGTCAAGCCTGAAGATAATAATTACTTAGTTCACACAAGCACAGTGAAATTCTTCAGTTCACTGTCTTGGTGGCCTGCAGGGGCAAATGTATCATGTGAAAGTAGTAAATTAGAAGGACATTATTTCCTTTTTTTTTTCTTTTTTTTTTTCTGAAACATTTTATGAACTAATAACTGTTTGACAAATGCATGGCTGGTATTTAAGAGAGAAGGGGGAACATGAGACTAAGAGCACTGAGAGCCCAAATTCATTCCCGTTTACACTAGTGTAAATCTTGAGCAAGCCCATGGGCTTTAGCTGAGTTACCCTAGCTATCAATGGCATAAGGTGGGAACAAAATGTACAAAGGGATCACATTTTACTGTGGGAAGGCATTTGCTTCCAGAAGAAATGCTCACTATATAAACTGCAAAGAATACTTAGTGTCCTAGTTAAAGGTAATATGGTAAAATAAAACAATGAAAAATTAATCTAATCTCATAAAATAAAAGCATTAGAAAATCTTATTTACAACATTTTCCCCTTGATAAAAGGGACTATTTATCATTTTGTCAAGATGCTTAGCTATTCAAGGACTTCGTTAGACTAGCCTATTGAGATATATTTAGCAGTTTACACAAGAAATGCCTTAGTCTTCTCTTCTTCCTGAGAAAAGTTTGACTATTTACAGTTTCATCAACACTCAGGTTCTCCTTTTTTTTCCCCTCAAAACAGTCAAAAGAGCAATTAATTATGACATTTCTCTCAAGATGACTACAGGTTGGAAAGTGTGCAAAGCGTCTGTTTAATATAATGATACATTTAAACTTCCTAATTGCTAGAATCATGATATACAATAGTCTTTTCTCATAGAAATTGTGATTAAATAGTCATAGAGTGTCTAAGAATAAAGTATTTCTGGCACTTCTGTAAGAGAAATTTAACATCAAGAAGATTTTGTTCTAATGAGTCTTAAAGCAGCAACACGTTACTGTTAAGAAATGCCAATATATAATTCCGCCTTGGGATTTTTTAATGGGAATGTTTGTATTCCTTCTCCAGATAATGTTTTTCTTTAAAAACACCTTTCTCTTCCATTCTTCCCAGTCACTTATAAAATCATGGATTTTCATTCCCGCTGAAGCTGTAATAATACTTGTGACAGTTTTGTCACTGTACTGGTCAAGTCTACTGCAAATTGCTAGTTTGGGTACACTACCAAATGTGATTTCAGGATTTGCTTGATGCAAATCAAACAGCACACAGTCACTGACTTTTAAACCAGACAAGACTCTCACAAGAAATGTGAAACTGACAAATACTTCTTTTTGACAGAATATAACGTGCAGCTTGTAAAATGGAGTTCTTCCTCCGGGATTTCTTGGTCTGCTTGTGAACTAGAGAGGACTAAATGTAGCAGATGAACACAAGCAAGTGAATGCTAAGACCATCTGCGGAGACGAGTTACTACAAAAAAAAAAGAAATATTGTAAGATAGTGGGGTGTATAAGATATAACGTATAATCATAGAAAAACACAAAAAACACTGGCAACATATAGGAAATTCATCAATCTGATGGAATATTAAAATGCAGGTAAAATTAGTAGTATGTACTTAAATTAGTAGTATGTACTTAAAACCTTCATCCAAGTGTTGCATCCTATTCCACAGAAAGTGTTAATTCACTCACATTCTGCCAATTGCAGGCTTTTTATTTTTTTCATTTTTACTTCTTGCTTTCCTGGCAAACACCTATCAAGTAGTTTTAAAATATGACTAATATTTTTTATGGGTTTATATATACAGAATAATTTAAAGGTACCGAGCCTACTATTTAATACCAATATGTCATAACAAAGACAATCTTCCCAAGACAGTTCAAGAAACACAATTCAACTCTTTAATTCATATTATAATAAATGTTTAATAAAGGTGAGCAGGTAATTCAAAAATAATATTTGATTTATTTAATCTCTTTTTTTCTGTTCATAAATTATCTGCAAACAGAACACATTATTCTTCAGTTATTGAGTTATTTGAATTACAGATTTATTCCTCAAAAATATACTGATAATTGATTAGATATCTAAGAGCTCTGGGGTAGCTTATTTTGAATATTTAATTTAAAAATCAGGTTATTTATATTAGCTACACAATTCATTTTTGTTCTTAAACTAGATAAGCTCGACTATTAAATCTCAGGTGTCTGATGCAAATTATTTTGATTACAATTCAGCAAATTTTCTTCAAAGGCAGTTATTCACCAGAATATTTTACAGAACATGAAAAAAAATATTTGTTTCAAAGTCTAAAATTTCGATAAGATTCCACAGCTTCCAAGTCCTTAAATTAATACTTGAAATATAGGAAGGGATACAATAATTTCTTGAGTTTTGTATATACAGATCTAGCTAACGTGCACTGCAACACATCCATTAGCGCACAGAGGTGCAACTAAAAAGGTGTGCATTACGGCTGTACAGCTACTGCTGTGAACTCTAAGTGCTGGGTAAAAGACTGAGCAGACATACACACAACACAGCCTCAAATCAGAATCCAGGTAGCAGCGTTCACTTGTTATTTTGTTTAAAGGGGGAAAAAGAAATAGAAAAAGAAGAAAGCATATTTTCTTCTTCCTCTTAATTTCTCTTTCTCAATCAGTGCAGGAAAGTTTAATAGGAGCTTTTGGGGTGGGTTGTTTTTTTTTTTTCCCGTCCCCTTGAAACAGTCTACCCTTTTTGAAGGAAAAATTTTCTGTCTGCATTCCCTTTCTTATCTGCCATGAGGATCTCCTCTGCACTCCTGCTCTCTCTGGAATCCCAATGATGTCAAAGGCGGATCTGCATGCAGAGCAAATGCAGAGTAAGCACCTGGGACCCATCTTGCAGGTAATTAAAAGAAATCCTACTTCCTTACAGGACAGCAGATGCAAGAGACATAAATTTCAGGGATTTAACTGTTCACAGCCACTACAGTAAAGAAAAATTTCTTAGCAAAGGTTAATACAGAAAAATATCAAAACTAATTTAAGAAATATTATTTCTTTACTTACAGTTCAGGCTAGCCCTACAATAATAATTCTGAAAATATAACCAAGCAATATAGCAGAGAGCTCCAGTTCCACCTCTCGTGTGCCAGCATCACAGGCAGAGTTAAAAGGCAATTCTGTAGTCATTGTCTGAGAACATTCTATGGACAACCACCGAAGCCCCCAGGTTGCACATAATTTCATTCACTTTTAGTGCTGTGTTATTTTGGTTTTGTTACCGCTCTCCATACACCCAAGTCTTTCAAAATTAACTTTAAAGGCCTTTATAAGTAATATTGTAAACATTTTGTGAAATGGTATGGCAAAAGTAATTGATGCTACCAATGGCTTCATAGTGATTAATATTCTTGAAGGCAGTTTCACATCACAGTTTTTTCAGCTCTGTGTCATTTTCTTTTCCATTTAAAAGAATGTTTCTGGTATTTTCAAGTTAATTTGGACTTGAGTTAATTTTTTTAGAGGTTTTGAAAGCCAGCTTCTACTAGCAGAAAGAGCACACAGACATAATGTTTTTATGCAACAGAAATTAATGCAGTTTAACACCTGAAACATGAGCATTGCTTAGTGAACAGCAAAACAGTGTTTACTTGAAGGTTTTCTGAAATACCACAGTGGGGTATTGCGTTTGTTGTGTTCCAGTCTTTTCCATGCCAAGAGTGATGACCGTAAGGTGTTGGGACTTTAACAAAGTCCTCTGCTCAGGTACTCATTCATCTAGGTAACTTGGGTATTTCTAATATACATGTTACAGAAAAATCCAGTCCTTTAGTCAAAATATAGTTGTAACTATGTTGATTTTTCACTTCACCGATTCCATTCAGCTAACAGAAACCAAAGAAAGCAGAAATTCATTATATTCATATTGAGTCCGAACTATCTGGGACCAATTATGGGAGCAAGTCATTTGCCCTTCTAACACAGTGCACGCACATTGTGTGGTACTTTACCAGTAATGACGTCCTTTTTTTGTTTGTTTGATGATTTGAGACCTCAACCTTTTACTCCCACTTACCTGTTTCCATACCTTTCAACAGTCTATAGTCAAAGCATCACCTAATTTATTTATTTATCTGCTTTTTTTTAAGCTTTTCTGTAATATGAGGCAGCAAGTCACAAACCTCAAGCTGTTAGGAAAGTAATTATACTGAAAGCATGAATAACTTTTAGAAAGATACATTACCTAGATTTATATATATATATATATATACATCTATATCTGTTCTCTGCCTCATTTTCTTTTCCCTTCTGAACTTCAGAATTCAGCTCATCGTCTTCCAAGGAGTCCTACAGCACACACAGGGCATACCACCTGTGTTTAAAGCAGCTAGCAAGAAATCTATTCTTTACTAGCCTGTGCTGACATGCTCAACTTCAACAGTGTGATGTGACTGTTCCTAGGAGAAAAATGCGGTCCTTTAGTCAAAATATGATTATAATTGTGTTGATTTTGCACTTCACTGACTCCACTCAACTAACAGAAACAAAACAAAGCAGAACTTTATTTTCTGCATTTATTTATGTATTTATTTTCGTCAGTCCATTTGATGCATGGAAGTAGAAGCGTGAGTCAGCAGAGAGGTGTCCAAGGTGTACTCTCATAATGACACCCAGTAGAACACCATTCTTAGATGAGTTATTAGATGATGTGGACAAAAGTAAATTAAAATAATCAAGCTGAATTCAACCAACGTGTTTTAATTTCCTGCAAATATTGATGAAAGCACTATCATTTACCATAACTATCATAACAATCATAAACCCCAAATCATATCCAGGCTATATTCTACTAAAACATACTCTATATATCTTTCTAGTAGCCGACGTAGTGCTGTTTTGAGAATAACATTGACAGCGCACGGATGTTTTTAGTTGTTGCTACGTAGATGCATTGCCTACAATAGGTCAAGGACTTTTCAGCTTCCCATGCCCTGACAGGTGCACAAGGGTCTGGAAGAGCACAGCCAGGACAGCTGGCCCAGGCTTTCTGTATATATGTGCCTGGTTTTGTGGGTTGGGTTTTTTTTCCACCTGTACTTATGGTTCATTATTAGAAGCTTCACTAGAGAGGCCATGAATAGAAAGAAAATACTATTTATTCTGAAGGATTATCTCCCAGTAAAATTTGGTTTGTTGTTAGTACCTCACTATATTTACTCTAGGCATTAAAAACTGCCACTCTTTGCATGAGTTACAGCTCACTTAGCAATTTTTCTTCAGTTTATTCTACCTTACAGAAACAAATTTACCATATAATATGTTTTTGCAAAGTTTGGGTCTTGGATTTAAGTGACTTGTGAAGTACTTGGTTACTTTATCCAATTAGCAGCTTGATCGTGGCTGCATATAGCAGTGAGGTTCAGTTGGTACCGTGCTGGTCTCTTATCAATGTCTCTATGAAGAAGTAAGAAAAGAAAGGAGAAAAAATTTAATTGATAACATTGGCAGCACCCCAGCCATTTGCTTATAAAAGGCTAATTCTGCTTGACCCTCCACTCTGGCAGGGAATCATTCAGTTTATGTGTTTTTTCATTCCTCCCACCAGGTCTGAGACCAAAGAAGAGGTTTAGCTGCACACTATAAATATGTAATATGAAAGCTATGTAAGCTGTCAGAGAATATTCCAGTGTTTAATGACAGTTTTCAGAATGTAAGGCTTGCAGATCTCAGATAGCATGCATACCTTGGCCAGTGAAATATATCCATACTTCCGCTGTATTTATTTGAATATTTCAGTATTTTAAACTATTCCCATCCACCCAAGGCTAACCAGAGCCTGAAATCTCAGAGTAAGTGCTACTCACAAATCTTGTTTTGGAATCACAAAGGAATACAGTCAGGAATAGAGCCTGTGTGGAAAGCCTTTCCTGAATATCAAGCCTATTCTATTGAGGAGACAATGCTGTCAAAACCAAAAACTGCCCTACTTTTCAAAACCCTTTGGAAAAACAGCACACAAAAAACTTACTAAATAAAACACTCCTACATGCTGTAAAATTAAAGCAGGTGAACAAAGCATTTTCTTGGGTGTTCAAGATCATAAGAAAATTTACAGTTTCTTGTTAGCTTCTCAGATTTAGATCAAGCTCTTTAGACAATAAGGGCTCAGAAAGACTAATTGTGCCAAAAGTCAGTGTTCAGCCACATCAAATACAACCGATTCACGTTAACTTTAGGACTGAGGGTGGATGGAAATTTTCTGCATCTTTTAACTTCAATTTAATAATTTTTTTTAAAAAGGAAAATAATTTATCAACTTCTTAAGAATGGCAGAGAGAAGTATAAATTTTTATCCTGAAAAGTAATTTCTTGAATCAGATCTATAAACTTTTGCTATGGATTTAATTACCATATGCTCAAAATATTTAAAGTACACTTTGCTGATAAATATCATACCTTCTGTGACTTTTTTTTAAGGAGAAATGGGCACACTCCTTTACTCTGATGAGTGTTAACATGAAATAGTTGAATAGTCCTATGCTTCATAGCCTAAATCCTCACCACTATGAACCACGGTAGTGTAACTGTCTGATGGAAAAATTAGCAGAAAAGAAATGGAAGATGGTATTTTCATTACGGTCATTGAAAGGAAGGAAAGAGTCATAGTACAACAACTGCAGCAGCCCACAAATGAGGATAGCTTCCATGCTCTCAGTGCCACCTTTACATGGAGGAATGTTTCAAAACCACATTAGGGGTTTGGTATGTTGCTCCACTCCACCTCATTTCTGCCCACTCTGCAAAGCAAGGCACCAGCACCTTTCCTCTGAATTAGGGTAATGAACGGACACGAGGTAAACTTGTTTGGACTCCAGCTGTCTTTCTGGTCCAAAGGCATGATGGCATTTATTAGATGAAAAACCATGCTTGTTTTTTTCTGTGCAGTTTCAACATGCATGAGACCCAACCAAGTGCATTCAATTAATTGCTGTATATTTTACCTATAAAGGAAAAGAACTGTCCAGTTTCTATAACTAAGATAATGAAGATTGGAGAGATGCTAATTTCATCAAGGACTCTTTCTTAAACTCAAAGGTGAACTAATTAAGAAAGCCTGTTATAAATCATCAAGTTAAATAATTTTGCATTTAGAAGGTATCCATTATTATCTTTAATTTATGGCAGTCTATCTTAACAATAGACTACTCACCAGAAATTCTAACAAATGCATAATCTGAATTATGCATTTGTCAGATCTGAAATAAAATGTTAAAAAATAAAAGTAATACTGGACTACATTTATTATGATTTAAATACATCATGCATAACCTGAAACGGATTCAGAAATTAATCAATAGTCACTTTCACTTATAATTTAGTTGCGGCACTTTAAGAAAAATCTGAATATTCCACAGTTACTGAGAGATATCATAGATCTTCTAAACTAAAATATATTTCAGTTTAAGGACACAAATAGCTGACATAAATGCCTGACTTCATTACTTATTATTCTTAAATCTTAAGGTATGAGCTAAAATATTGGTGACATCACAATAAAACAACTAGATCAGCAAACAGGGTTAATTGAATGTTATTTCACTGGGAAATAACAAAATTGGTATTCTAAAAATTTTATTAACTAAAGTGGAAAACATATTGAAACAAACGAAGCAATCATAATTTCAGAAATATTTACAATTACAGCTCTCAATCAAATACCTTTATATCAAAAGGAAGGAAGGAGATCAGATAGATAGAGAACAATAAATCAAATAATGTTCACATGGATCTTGGTCAGGATTTTATCTGTACCAGCACCAAGGGTTGGAATATTCTCTACCTTTATCTAATGTGGAAGGATTCAATTTTTTATCTTTTTTTTCATAAAGACAGCTTAGATTTTGTTCCTATTTAACAATTTCACTGCCAGAGATACTTCTGAAGGATTGGAGAAAGGCAGAAGGAAGGATTGCTGCAGATTTGTACACAGTGATTATGTACAAATGACAAACTGAAACCAAATACAAAACAAATTAATTTTTGAGTAAATCAATGGATTATGGGGAAGTAATTTGATCGCTTTCAATAATTACAAGATATTCTAACTGGAAAATTATTGGAAATAACTTTTAAAATACTATTCCTGAAGAATAGAAAGAAAATAATCTCTGAAAAATTTTAAATTGTGCTGAATTTATAGCTAGAAAAGAACTCAGTAGGAGGTAAGAATTTAGAAACAGTGTGTTTCCATAAACTGTAAATAATTACTTTAATAATGTGGAATATAACATTTTTTATTTCACTTTTTTCATTGCAACTCTTTAATAGGATACTTTTTTATTGAAAAAAAAGAATATAAGGTTTAGACTATTAAGATATCATCATTTGATATTAAACTCTCACAAAGTTCCATTCAAAAGCTTCTCTGAATTTTGGATTCCAGAAATTAATATCTTCCTAAAGCTATAGATATTTTATTGCAGGAAATTCCTTGTGTTCTTTAATTATCCACAAAGTACAATTGGTCTTTTCATATCTCATGAGGTTAGTGTTATATTGCAGCAACTGAAGACTGTTAAAGAATGGTAAGGAAAACATTACTTAAGGTCTGCGTCTTTTCCTCCCATCTTTCCTTACTCTCAGTCAGGGATGTGCTGTACTTATTCTGAACAGGTCTTCTAAATATGTTTTACTAGCAAGTTCTTCAAATTAAATAGAAGAGTGGTGTAAAACAAAGAGGAACAATTTCACAGAAATCTGTGGCCATTACAAAAGGGACTGGAAGACCTTCCGGTGTAAGCAAATAAGAAACAAAGTAAGAATACTAGATAGGGAGAAAATACCAAGAAAACACATGTTATATTCTGCCCAGTTTAATAAAAGCAAATATGCATAACATTAATTTGGCTTCAACTGGGCAATGGCTAAAAAGAATTATAAACTATTGACTGAGAAGCAGATTTTTTCATTGGTATATATAACCTTCACTTTAAGAATGGCATGACACCATCATTGAAAATAATGAGAATATATTGAAAACTATTTAACAGAGATTATAATGGAAACCTGCAAGAGGAACAAGGGCTACTAGATCCTAAATATCTTTGTATCTGATGCTCTGCTGAAAACTAACCTAGGAGAAAGGTATGAGAAGCCACTGCTACAGACAAGACGATACCAAAAGTCTGTGTATCACAAATACCACGCAGTCCTTCTCCTCCCTGGTTCAGAGAAGTAGGGAATCACAGATCTGGGCACTGATCTCCCCTCTGCCCCACTCATCACCTTCTGTATGTGCCCATGATAACCTCTCTGTTCCCCAGCGAGCTGATGGCACACAGGAGCTGGGTGAAGGCACACAGGTTTACAGAGCTAGGATCAGCTCTAGACTCAGTTCATTACTGCTTTCTTAGATTTCATTATTACTACCTAGCTTTCATGCCAGTGATTTAAAATCATAGAATCATAAAGGTTGGAAAAGATCTCTAAGATCATCGAGCATAACCATCAACCCAACACCACCATGACCACTAAACTGTCCTGAAGTGCCACATCTATACCATTTTTTAACACCTCCAGGCATGTGATGCCTCCACCACTTCCCTGGGCAGCCTGTTCCAATGCTTGACCATTCTTCCACTAAAGAAATTTTTCCTAAAGTACAGTATAAACCTCCCCTACTGTCTACTTCCATGTAGACATCTATTTTAGATATCTACGTAATCCTGAGTGTAGATGCTCTTCCAGGCCCACATTAACACCTAGAAAGAAGTCTTCGAGGAGAGTCTTAAATCTCAGTGTCTTACTTACACAACCATGGAAAAGTTTTGCCAGCATCTGCTCCTTAATGAATTGGAGGGTATTGGGTGTAACACAATTGGAAAGATCAGTGTTGTCATCTCCATTTTACAGATGGAAAACTAAGGCATGGCAATGCAGTGAAATTCCTCGGGGTCACTCAAGAGATCAGAAAACTGATTAAAATATATAGCTGGAAATGCAAAGAACCCCACTTTGGTACTCCTGAAAACCCAAAACTATAGTTTAAGCCTGAGGAAGCCTGATACTGTAACTTAAATTTGGAATCATAATTAGGTTTTAATCTTTCATTAATTAAAACCAGACTTGTGCTATAAAAAATTAGGAAAAAACCCCCAGAATTTCTAAGCCTGTGAACTTTAATTTCATATATATTTATTCACTGCTGGTTAAGAATGAATAATAATTAAATGATTCTCTCTTTTTTCCTGTTTTTAAGTACAGCTTCAATTTTAGAATCATCTGAGATAATAATAGTGAAAGATAAAAGCTTCCATATAATAATTAGTTAATAGAAGTGGAATATGCTGAAAATCACTACAGTTAAATGGAGGCATATGGAAAACTCATTTCTTTAACCACTGGTTGCCAGACTGTCTATTTCCTGTTCATACATCACCACAGTACATGTTCTTAAACCATGTCTAAGACACCCCTCCATTTCGAAGTTATGCTATGAGAAATGCTAATAGTACCACAATTCCAGACAGATGATTTTTCTCAAAGAAAAACTTTCGTGCACTCTTTCACATCAGTTTTCTCTCAGCTAACATTGTCATAGAAAGAGATAATATACTTGAATTCCAGATGTCATCCTAAGCAATAAAAGACAAGTTCTTGTAACCAAATCTCTAACTGAATGGACAGACAAAAGCTGATGGACTTTTGGAAGACAGGAAATTTAAAATACATGTTGTGCAGTACATGGAGCATTTGATGCCTTTTGAGATTTGAAAAGATTAAGGCAAGCTCTATAGGCAATGAGTGCCAAGTCAGTGACAAATCAAAACCATTATCAAATTATGTTTGAAAGTAGAGCTTTAAAACATAATCAGAAAGGAAGATTGCATGCATGACATTGAGAGATGATGAGAATGAATCACAGAATTCTAGAATGTGTTAGGTTGGAAGAGACCTTTAAATGTCATCTAGTCCAACCCCTCTGCAGTAAGCAGGAGCACCCTCAACTTGATCAAGTTGCTCAGAGCTTCATCAAGCCTGACCTTGAATTGGGATTGGATTGGGCCTCCACCACCTCTCTAAGCAACCTGTTCCAGTGTCTCACTACCCTCATAATGAAGTACTTCTTCCTAGTGTCTAATCAAAACCTACCTCGCTCTGGTATAAACCCATTGTCCCTCATCCTATTGCTACATGGCTTTGCAAACAGCCCTTCCCGAGCTTTCCTGTAGGCCCTTTCAGTTACTAGAAGGCTGCACTAAGGTTTCCCCCAAGCTTTCTCTTCTCTAGGCTAAGCAAGCCCAACTCTCTCAGTCTGTCTTTATAAGAGAGGTGCTCCAGCCCTCTGACCATCTTCATGGCCCTCCTCTGGACCCACTCCAAGGCATCCATGTCCTTCTTGTGTTGAGAGCTGGATACAGTACTCCAGCTAGGGTTTCACCAGAGCAATCTTCAGTTAACTGGAAAGCCAAATCACTTATTTATTTTACCATGATTTTCCATTGAAGCCAGTCTGTGGAAGGAACAGGGGTATAAATGAATGAAGTTTGGGAGAGATAACAGGTATAATTTAGATAAACTGGAGTTTTACAATTAACTGTTTCAAACGCCTGAGGAGCACTGCGCTTCATGCTATTCCTGTTTTCTCCTTTGTTCTCAAACAATTAATTTTTATGTTTTTTAACTTCCATTACACTTCCTTTGAATCTGTGATAAGACCTTCTCTAGAGAATATGCTGGAAATTGTTGGTATTTGGGCAAAAATTACTGATGTTGAAACAAACCTTCAGAAAGCCAGCTGCCTTCTGGTGTCAAGCGGCGTCCAGGCCATGTTACTCTCCTAAACAACTTCTTTCTGTGTTTCTTACACCTGGCTGCTGCTGAGTATCAAAAAACAGTCACGTCTTCACTAATAGTCAGTCTTAGCCTAAACCAGGCCACATTCACTAACTAGATGGGTGTAAAAGGCTTTACATAAAGTGGATTTTATTCAGTATATCTTTGTTTCTTGCTGCTGAGGTCCCTGAAGACCCAATAACTACAAAGCAACCCTGAATAACAGGAATGTAGGAACAGATGTTATTTGGGCACTCTCACATAATAAAGACTTCTAAGAATCCCTGATGCCCAATTATCTAAACACTTAAGAATAAGTTTCCATTCAGCGCATGATGAATTTAGTCTATTTTAGCTGAATACAAAAAGAAAGTAGTTAGTGTGAAAGTGATGTCAATCAAAACAGACACATAAATGGACTGGGTAACACTATCTCACAAAGCATAGAACACATAATCAAATAGGTAATTTAAATGGGATCAGTTTATCCTGTAATAATTACATAAGTACCATGTGTTAAGAGGGTAATTATCTTGTTATTTTCGAATTATTTTGGATTATTTTAGGTGCTAGAACATTATCATATATACTGTATTATTACAATAAAAATTCATAGCCACATGTCCTTTTAAACTGTACTCTTGTAATTAAAACAAAACTACAGTGACCCAGAGCACCAAGAGCACCATTTTGATCTGGAAGATCTTCAGTTTCACCAATATTATGTCCTGAAGGACTTCAACAGTGCATCAGAGGTGGCATATCCATCTTCAGTGTCTGCTCAACAGCCAAAATTGTTACAGATTATAAAACTACCTTCCTTTTCTCACTTCGGTTACTTCCAGATACTAGCTTCTTCAGCTAGTATCTGCTTATGGATGGGCAGATTAATTTTAATGACAGGATTGTGCTGAAGAGAATACCACACAATTAGCTTTATATTACATACAAGATAAGGGGTTAATTTGGTCAACACTTTTCTCTGTAATCATACCTTCCCCTACATAATGCCTCAAGATGGAGAGAAAAGTAAAAGAACTCTAGATGCATTTGAAGTATGTGAAATTCTGACACGAAGGGTAAGCCTACTGCATTACGTCTTTATGTTCCAAGAGACAAAACACAGAAGGTTCTCTACAAATGGATCACAACTAAACAGAACTCAATGATCACTGGATCGGGACACTGGTAGAGTTTTAAAAAACAGTAGTAAAGGTCATGGTCATGCTGCCTGCACAAAGGATTGAGATGTCCTTAGTAAATTCAAGGGCATACCAACAAGAAAGTGTAAACTTGCAGAACTGCTTCATGTTAGCTAATTAAAAACAAGCTTTAATTAATGTGGCGCTACAAATTAACAGTCATTTTCCTTTCCACTAGTAAATTTTGCAGTAATAAAAAATGGAGGAGTAATGGAAAGAATTTATAAATTAATTATTTTGAGGACAATAATTTCCATCTCTGTTTTTAAATATTTTCTGTGAAGGTTGGTTATGACTGACAGATTGTAACCAATAGGTCTTGCCATGCCTATAACATATCAAAAAGCAACATGGAATACTTATCTGTGCCTTCTTCATTAGTGTCTTTTTTCTTTAATCAGGATCATTAGGACCCGAACTGTCTTGGAGGAATCAACATCACTCTACTGTTAAAATTCATCTTCTCTCTCAACTTCTTAATATGCTGCTCTCACTCTAGGTGCACTTCTAAGAGGAATTTATACACACAAAATCCTAATGCTATAGGGATTTTCCTTTGTAATATACATGAATTCAATACAAAGCAATATGGATTATTTTCTATACATTTATATCTGCCAGGCATGTGAAGTCCAAATAAGGACAATAGACTGGGGATAAAATCAAGTATGAATAAATGATCTTTCATGAATGAAAAACAAAGAGGTTTTCAAACACTGAGCATGTACATTCAAATCACCTTGAAGCAGGTCTAATATATGCAACAAGCACTATTGAGACAGGGGAGGCACTAAAAAGGTAACAGTTTTATTTGAAGTAACTTTGAAGAATCTGGTCAAGAGTATCTTACTGTTCACTAGTTCTCACATAAAAACATCCATTTCCAGGCAGTTTGTGTTTCCTTGTGCACAACTTTTACCAACTTGTATAGTAAAAGGCTATGAGAGTGCTTTATTATTACTTTTTGTGTGTGTGTGTAAGGTTTGGATTTTTTAGAATACTTGCCTCCAAACTATGTCACAAATAATGTTTAGTGATGTAGGCCAGTAGGTGTCCCTTAGTGACATTAAACTTGATTTTCATCATTAGTGACATCTTTCAGTTTCCACTTCAGAGCAGGCAACAGTGCAACAGAGTGTTAAATCCTGGTTTTAGAATAGTAGTAGAGAAAACATGTGCCAAGGCTCCTTTTTTATCAATGCAGAACAAAGTAGAAAGCTGTTCAATACACACTACTAAGATTCATTATTACAAAGCTCTACAGAAAGTGATCCACTCCATCAGGCTGGACTTTGGGAAGCAAGTTACTGAGAGCAAGCTAAACTGCTTGCATTGAGTATCAGCAAAACCTTGAAGCACCTAACACAAATAGTCAGCTCCTTCCTATGGGCTAAAATACATGTTCCATTACATAGCGGAGCGTGGTTCACGAAGTTGGACATGTACCAGTCAGCCATGAGAAACCAGAGTCATGGAACAGTTTCGTCACCCAGAGACAGAACTTCAGCGCTATCTTTATGAAGATCATGGTGGATCCTTGGTAGATTACCTTGATAAGCCTTTGGGCAGAAAAGACTCAAGACACAAGACACAGAGTCCATTTTTCCAGGCAGAGTCTTAAGTCAGGGCATTGCACTGGAAGAGTCAGGGTCTAGCTTTTCTTTCACTCAGATAGGCTTGAGGGGTCACCTCAGGAAGGTGCTACAATCACCACCCTACAGGGTGTCACAGGGAGTGAAAGACAGAAAACTTCCATAAAGCTGGTTCTTTGTACAGCAAAAAGAAGGCACAGAATCAGACTGTTTTCAGATGTATTTTTCCACCTTTACGAAACAAATATCTCTATGTTAAGTTATGTAGCTCTATTTTACTTACAGCGGTATAAAACATAATGAAAGATTTGTATTACTCCTGCATCAGATACCATTCACAGTGGGTTTCTCTTTTGACAACAGTGAAGATTTAAAGTGTACAAGTGCTAACTGTAAAACAAGGAAATAAAACTGTAAAAAAGATTATGAGACTGGCTTTAGCAAAGAATGTTTTTTGCAGTATGTTTTATCATGAAGGTAGTCTATGATTACATGTATTTATATGAATGCGAATGAGGCCAGAAAGATAGTAAGGTGTTACCAAAATATTGCCTATAGCTCCAGACTGCTTTAACCCAGCTAAGGGTAAAAATTCCAGATCCACATGCGAAAAAGCAACACTTAAAGCAAGAACTGTGTTAGGAGCAAGAGGTGTGTGTTATGGAAAGCTAGCCTAGTTGGTAGAGCATATTGTATCAAAACCCATTTGGCCACATACAAAGCACTGTTCTCTACCGTATGATCCACTTTTTTCTCATCCTTCTGCAGAGGGTCTCAGCACATTCATGGAAGGAACTCCATACATCTTACTTGTGAGATTCTACACAAAAAATGGCATCTTTTTTAGGTCAAACATATGAGCCATTCAGACAGGCAGGAAGGGAGAAGAGGAAAGTGTGCAATAGTGAATGCCGCTATTTTAACACCCAGGTTTAGATATATATATGCAGTAGGACCTTCACAACATGTATTCCTTGACAGTCAGTAGATAAGTACTTTCTCAACTTGTTGTCTGTCAGTTGTGTAATGTGTTTCCTTATTCATGCTTTGGTTAATCTGGAGGCTGCTGGTTTTTATCCCAGTCCTTATTTCTTGCAAACATATGGCCAACTAGGTGATGACATTGATGGCAGAAGGTGAGAAGAGAAGAAGAACAGTCAGATGCTGTCAGGAAATTCTGCATCTATGTCAATAAAAATCTCCATTTTATGTTCTTGCACTGATATTAAGCAATAGGATTTAAAAGAATAGTATCTAAGGTATATTTTTTTCATAAGATGAAGGTTTTTAAAGGACTTTTAGAAGATCCTTCCCATCACAGCTCTCTGACAGCTGTGATGAGAATGAACAAAGCCAATCTAAAGTGGTTTTGACAACCCTCCCCATGTCATGAATTTAGGCTTATGGCCAAATGTAGTGGATTACCCACAAAACAACTGAGAAAATTAGTAAAATCTTTTGTCTAATTCTGGAAATATTTATCAGCTGCTGCAACCACTGGAAAAATACAAGCGTAGAACACTTTTGTCAACTGGCGGTTTTTATGTTTTCTTGCCATTCTTTTCTCATGAACTTTGCACAGGAAAGAGAAGCAAAATCCAAATTGTTAGTGTTATGGATAGAGTTCAGCAATTTATATTTAAGCACTTGCTGGATTATTATGTGTTTCACAGTGTTTGGGGCATCAGCTCCACTGAGATTATCCTCCATAATTATGGAGGAGCTCCTTATTTGCTTATTGCTTTCCTTGCTAAAACTCATAATGCAAGACTACAAATACAAGAAAATCCCGAAGTGGATCAAGCATGATCTGCCTCAAGGAAAACGTTTTCTTTTTCCATCACAGTGAAGACAAGATCAAAAGTTGTCTGAATTTCTGCTATTTTAAAATTGGTTTATCATTTTGTATGCAAATTCCAGCTTTAAAGAAGTTCCATATTCTGAACCTTGTGAATAAGGTTTCACCCAAAACATTATAAATTAAAAGTAGAAAAACAAGTTAGAATTTAAAAATAAAAATCATAAACACTGATGTGATTTTATAGTAGATTTACTTTCACAAAAGAACACAGTGTAAAATAGAGTTCCTGGAATGACCTCTGCCTCTTGCTTCTTTCGGGCACAACCTATCACAGCTATGGTACATCTGTAATGGATGTTAATTTTTTTTTTCCTTTTCTGTTTTGTAAAAGAAACAGCAGCAAACTAATAGAAAGAAAGGGCGGGGGGGGGAGGGGGAAGAGAAAAAAAAACTAAAAAAACCCCCATAGCTTTAATCCTTCACTGATTGGCAGACCAGATAGCTCTAAATTATTTAACAAAAGACATAACTTCTAACAGCATAGAAGTGACACATAGAGAGGAAACCTTCAAACAGGTGAGAAAGCACACAATGAAAAGCAAAAACCACATTCAGCTGTATCCTCTCTGTCCCAAACAGCACTTCATTTCCTCAGTTTTGAGTTCCTTCTGTCACAAAGCTTCAGCACTTTGTGGCAATTGTTACAGATGATAAAGCATGTTTTTCTGTTCCATAATTTCAAGTGTTAAGAGTGAAAGTGTTTGAAGAAGGCTAGAAAGCTGACTAGTATCAAATGTGAAAGCAACTAATACTCAAACAGTTCTTCCAGACTCAAAAATGAAGCAACCAAAAGTAACCAAGGTATGACAGACAATACCTTTCTAGAAAGAAAGAAAAAAAAATCAACCCATATTTTGGGCTAAGATAGAGAGGAAAAAATGCAACTGTAAATCTTTGAAAAATTTCTGTCATCCTGCTTTTCAACTGATAATTGGATTTCTACTGAACTTCCCCTCCACCCTCAAATAGAAACATCTGCTTTCCATAGTAGTTTTTGACTTTCCATTGAACAGTTCTTAAAAAATGAAAACTTTCTAGCGATGGTGTTTTCCAAGTTTGGATCTTAAATAGTCACAGTTTTCTCAGAAAAACACTTATGAAAATATCTTTCCTTGGCCCTACTGCCATAACAACCATAGCAAAAACTAAGACCAACCAGAAAAATATGAGCAGCTGCAGCAGTGATCTGCTGTTGCCCCTACAGAACGGGAGCCTAGCAGGATGTTTTGAGAATTTCCCTGATTGGAGTTCATAAACATACCTGGTCAGCTATAGCATCAAAGTGTTTTTCAAGCAGAGAGCTCTGTTAATATTTTCATTCTGCACTGGGTTTGTTATAGCAAAATCAGAATCTATAATCACAGAAGCTCCCAAACTCTTTTTTTAGGAGTTTCTATTCTTCTCAGAATAGCAAAGTTACTTACAAGTCTGTAGGACCTTTAACCTTGCTCTTAGTGCCACATGCTCCACCACATTAACCTGCAAGACACAACATAGAGCTGCTGCTGGTACTGAGATCTCATCCTCCACACATGTCATTAGCTACCACGTGTGTACTCTCCAGAGGGATAAAAAGCCAAGGAGAGCAGAGACTGCACAGAGACATAATCTACCACCCCTGAAGTTACCTGCTTTGTGTCTTTTATCCACAGGACACAGGTCCCCACTAGCCTAGCTGATGTTACAGAAGCACACCTGGGCATGCAGCCAGCATCCTATATGGCTCAAAGGCTGTATCACAAGCAAAGTCAGCTCTGTGAGCTCACAGGAATAGTAAGAAAAAGAAACTTCAGTAAAACAGACATGAAAATCAAATTTAAGCACAGCCTAACCCACAGTTTTACTGAACTTATAGTTGGATTTTAAGCAGCTATAACAAACTAAAATCAGTGCCAGAAGACTTGGAGCTCAATTTGAATTACCTGCTCTTGTATTCAAGAGCTTGCTCAAGCCTAATCTATTTCATTTGTCAAGGGGATACCTTACGCACATGCAATAATGATACAAGTCAGCTTTTCCCTTCCAGAGCTGGGCCTGCCTCTCTCCTCTTCGAGCATGTGCTCATGTGTAACAGCAACCACATGCATGGTGGAACTTGAAGATAAACTTGATCTGGTGACTAACCCACACTGTAGACAAACATGTGCATGCTCCTGGGCAGGCTGAGGGTCAGACTAGTCCACCTTTCTGAAGCTACTCCATGAGCCATCCTTCATGAGAACGTGCTGTGGATTCTGCTCAGGAGCAGCAGCAGAGAAGCGCAGAGGTCTCAGTGACCCAGAAGATACATAACTGCCTTTGAGGCAAAGGAAAATCCTGAAGATTTTAGAACCAGAAGATGTATTGGTGGAAGTATAGCCTGAAATTCATACCACAAATTGTTTTTCTCTGTTGTTTCATTTGCCATTTGTTAAAATGAAAGGACCTCTCACCCAAAATATATCATAACGCATATCCTGAGTACTGTTTGGGAATATTGCTTGATTAATTCAAGTTACATGGTGACCCCAGCCATTGTAGATCTTTAATAAAAATGAGTAGTGCTATTAGCCCTAGGTATAATTGTTTATTATTTCTCAAACATTAACCAATTATCTGGGAATCTTAAAGTGCAGACAGATAGTTCTACCACACAAACACCTTGGGAGGTAATTACTTCTTCATTTTATCAGTTTCTTTCACCTAAATATGGCATCTCTTTTTCCACAACTTAGACTTAATGAAAAAACACCACCAACAGAGACAGTGGTCAAAGAACTGCACAAGTTTCCAGGAAGGGGAACATTTATCAAAACATACTGTATGGTTAATGATAGCATGCACGGATAAAGAAGCCTGTAATATATAACAACAATAAAGTTGGATTAGTGTATCGAAGGTTGTTTGGACAAGATTCAGTTCCATTTTCAAGAGACTTCAATTTCCTTTCACATAAACTCTGTGAAATACTTTATGTGACATGTTTATGGCTAGCTGTTTTTATGAATGTTATAATTGCAGACCCTTATGAAGGCTGTGAACAGCGTTGCCCCTTCAGCAAGCTAAAAAGCAAACAGATGAACACAACACTTATTAGTCACAGTAGAAGAGACAAAACCCCCATATGTCAATTGCATTGCACCAGATTACAGCACTATATGGTATACCCTATATTATGTAGGACTTTTGCAGCTCCAAATAACACAAAAGGCACACTTAAGTTCAAGTGTGGGTGATAGGTATGAAATTTAGAACGTACCTCTGACTTACTAGTTTTGTTTTATTAGCACATATCATAGCCACACTTCAGAAATCAACCATCAGATTTACAGTTCCTGTGTTATTTTCTGCTTAAATTTTCTATTAGGAAGAGCTCATTGTGTGCTTTAGAAGATCATTTTCCCTGTGAAGTGTTTGTTTTACTCTATCATACAGATACCTGGAGATACTTAAGCACTACAGGTTGTAAGCTAGCCCTGAACATTGACCTATTGTTGCAAAAACACAGTCCAGCACTACACAAGTATTCTAAAGTCAGAATATATATAAAAAGCATCACCTCATATGATGGCAATACAAGAGAGCTGTCATCTATTCTCACATCCTAGATACAAGTAAATAACGTATCCGTATAGTTTATTGCTTCATATCCATAAATTGAACTAAACCACATTTATGAATTTGGCAGGTAAAAAGCTGGACAATGACTTAAACAAAGAAGTATGATGAACTCAAACTGTAAGGCTTTATAACTTTTCACGGACCTCTGCATCTCCAGATCCCAAGGAATACACAATTTACATTCCTAAACCCATCGGGACAAGTTCTTTTGCACAGAACCACAGAAAAGGTTGGTTGGAAGGTATGTCCAGAGGTCATCTAATTCAGTCTTTTGCCTAAATCAGGATAAACTTCAACATTAAAATAGGATGTTCAGGCCCTTGTTGCAACTTGAGACTGTTGCATCCTGGCCTTCCATTGTGCATGACTGTAACCTGATTGAATAATAGTGTTGACCCTTTCTGGCTGCTGCCTGTACACAGACCTGCCATAACACCTGTGTATGTCAGATTCATTCATTCTCTGGACTGCGATGGTTAGTATTGTAGGCATCCAAAATAAAGACAAATGGTATTTTATTTTGTTCTTCACCTGAGAGTCCTCAAAGTGCTTCTTTGACACACCAAAACATTTTAAACTCTCAGAGCTGTAGATCTTCAAACAGCCTTCTGAATATCCTCTATAACTTTCCATATAGCCCTCCCATAAGTAAAAAAATAAGTGTTTTGTTTATTAGCTAATTGCTTATATAATCCAGATGACTAAAAATAAAATCGTTCAAACTAAGAAAATGCTGGAAATATATCTAAGTAGAACAGGAAATTTTCAAGGGTAGAATTTCATTTCTATCTCAGCTGCTTATTCACATTCCACGTGGCATTCACCTCTGCAAGAAATATACCTTCCTATCACTTTTTATATCTTCTGTTTACATTTATCAGTTATAAATAGCTGCAATTCACATTCCCCACTCCATCAAACCCTCTCAGACCTAGAAAGAAAGAAACACCTCAATTGAGATAGACAGGCATTTGTATTTATGGTTGAAGTGGAATAACTACATTTTTTTACAAATGCATTTTTAAATTGTCACTGATTGCTGGCTCACAAAAATCTCAATGAATTTTGCATGCTGAAAAATCACTTTCACTTTTATCAAGTGATTGCACCCTTTTAATGAAGACCAGAAGGCAAATTATTATTTTTATATTTCATTGAAATATTCCCCATTCAAGTAAAATATCTACAACCATAGATGTTAAGAAAAAAACACCCAAAAAAAACTAACTTCCTGAGGCTGCATTGTGGGCAGAGAATAATCACTGTGACTATTCTCGGAACAAATATTACAGTGCATCTTTTCAGTAACTACTCTGTTACCTGTCACATCCCTACTAATTCATCACTTCTATATCTACTTCAAATTTTCCAACATTCTTGGTACTTTAAAATTTTCTTGAAACAAAACCAAAACATGGCAAAGTATTTCCCTTTCTTCGCCTCTGTAGCTTACAATGAAATATCCAGGATGAGTATATCCTGTTAGCTTCTAAAGGAATCCCTATCACACTTCCATTGAAAATAATTGAGAAAGTTTTTCCTCTTCCTTCTACACAAGTGAATTAATAGTGGTAAAATAGTGCTCTGTTGGAAGATAAAAAGCCTTCTTTACTTCCAATAAAGAGTTTCTTTATCATTCTTTACAAAACAAGTGACCATTCTTTATATCAAAATGTGATTTGTTTCATCAAACATTTTGTAAGATACACTTTCCAAGAAGTATTCTTTCTGGAAGTATGGATTTATTCACCACTTGTTAAAAAAAAAAAAAGGAAAACCTCTTAAATATTTATTTATATGGCTTCTATATCTCACCTACATGTATATACAAAAGCATCCAGAAAAACAATGTAGAATAACATTAAGATTGCAAAGTCAAACACTGAAGTATTGAGGTGTTAAAGTAGCCAGTAAAAGTTTAATTCAGGACTCTTGTATATATAGTTTTTTTTAATAGTGTTTGGTTAATTATTCAGATGCCACTCACTGCTTCATTCAGCATGCAGAATGGCTGACATTGTGATCCTGGCATAATGTTTAATATTTTGCTTTCTTCAGTGTATGCCTCTGACAGCTTATCCTTTGGCTCACTCTTCAAATCCCACTCTGAACAATGACTCTTTCATTTTCCCATGGATGTTATCCTATGTCACCATAACATAAGGATTTATTTTCAAAATAACAGTGTAAGGTGGAGAGGTATAACTATCTTAACTTTACAAAATGCTGATGAGTACAGATGGTGAAGTCAGAAGTTTCCAACTATTTTAAGTATTCAGTCTAAGATACCTTATAAAACTAGGTTTGAAACTACACCAGAGTTATGCTCCAAAGGGCAGCAGGTTAACCCAGGTACACACACAAAATGGAGTACACACAATTAGAGATCCCTCATGAAAAGTCGGGCATAAGGAGCTTGCTAAATGACATGACAGGGCAGTAAAGAGTTTGGTTCTCCAGGGTGAAACAAGGAAGTATCAAGACGCTCTTACGTCTCTTCATCAGCTGTAATTTGTTACATTCACTAATACCTTCTCATTTCTACACTAACATGGGGGTGAAGGAGACCACAGCTTTATTAATGACAACATTGGTTCATCCCTTGCTCCATGTTACAAGCAAAGATGTTTATTGGAAGTACAGGCAACAATCACATAATGAAAGAATGTGCCTAAATCTGCCACAGTAACACAGCACTGAAGTCACAGGACTCGCAGTTTAGGGTCCTGCTTCCAAAATTACAAACCCTGGGAACTGACTGTCAGCTGCCAGTTAATCCAGAGGTACTTTCAGTTTCATTATCACCTTCTCTTTCATAATTTTTCATGTCAGAGCTCCTCAGGCACCTGGACCTAAGCACACTGAGTCTTTACAGTCTGGACCACTCAGCAACCAGCTTGCGCCCAGGCTCTTGTCAGTATCTAGAAACCATGCATTTGTCTGTTGACTTCTCCAAGGGTTCTGCCTCAGACAGTGCTCTCCAGCTGAGGCACATTTAATACGCTCCAGAATTTTTGGCTTCTCACAAAAAGCGATGCTACTCCTCCTCTGGCTGATTTTAAGAAATATCAACTCCTTTTTTCTTTGTAAATAGTATATAGTCACCTGTCTTCATGAGGCCGCTCTGAGCTGTGCATCCTAAACATATAAAAATAGCTCATTTCACTCATAGAAATGCAGTTAAACTGCAGGAATTAAGATTCACCCCTGTTCCGACCTGTTCCTCCTTCTTAGCTCCAGGCAACAAGATGCTAATTGGGCTGTTCAGCATGCAAACATTTTGAATCTCATTCTGCAGAACATGATGTTCTTATTGGGTGATTAATGAGAGGCCAGTGTCGCTGTTTCTGAGATTAATTCTTTATGTACATTCTCACTACTAGTGTAACATTCTTTTACTATCTGTAGAGCTGTCTGATAATTGGCTTCTTCTTGATCATTTTAATGGAAAACTTTTCAGCAAATCTAATGTCATGGGCTTAATAAGAATAATATAGGAAAAGAGTCCCATTTTCCTCAGTTTTCTCTGTGGCTCCATTTACTTTCACAAAAAAGTTCAGATTCATATATTAATCTCTTTCAGATGGCTGCTGCATGTTTGGAGAGTTCAATTTGCAATGGGGTCTTACACTGTTTCTGCACTTATTTTCAACTGTATATTTCCCTTACAAGAGCTTTCTTCACATGTCTTTTACTTCTAGTACCAGGTAAGATTTACAATTGGTGGTGAAGAGTTGTTTCTGTGTCATAATTATTTTTATGCATTCAAAAGAAGTTGCAAATATTTAGAAAATCTTAGAACAGGATAGCAAGAGGATCATATTAGTTGGTTCCTTAATGTCAAAATATCTCCATGAAGAAGCTAAACTGGAGCCAGTACTTACTACAGCACATATGTACACAGATATCCATGTATCCAGCTTCCACTGTACACTTACTGGTGGTTGATACCTTCATGCTAGATGCTGATACAGAGTTCAAATGCTGAAATACAAGGACACCTTAGACATCTTAACTTTTTAGTTATCTGTCTCCTTTGTCATAATGTATATAGATAGGAAGTGAATTTAGGTTGCTCAAGAAGCTCCAAGTGTGGCAGTAGCCAAATTTTTCAGTGTTTGACTTCACAGACTTGATAATAATTTTCAGTTTAGCTTTGCCTATAATTTTCTTGGTTTTCAAAATGTGTAGCAACCTCATCCTCCTCTGTTATTCCATACCATTATTTTGATGCTTGCACTGTTCCCATCCTGTTGATGAGCTGGCCTAGACTATGCATGGAACATTTCCAAAGCAACCCACAGGTATGCATGGAGATTCTTGTCCCCTCCATCCATAAATAAGAATGGGACGCTTTTGACAGATATTTGCCAGCAGCAGAGAATGGAAAATTTTAATTTTAAAGCAAACTTAAAAGCATGGCCAAATCTGAGTAGGTTGTAATAGGATTGGGAAAGCATACGTCTAATAATTATCTTCTTTTGCCAGGCTTCAAGAAAGCAGACTCTGGATGGAGAAATAATCACAGAGAGGATCATCACATTCATTTTTCAGCAACAAAAAAAAAAAAGTAATTAATTTTTAACAAAGGAAAAACACAGCTTCACTTTTAGGGGTATCTGAATTCTCAGTTCCACAACCTCCCTTGCTTCACCTTCCTATCTCACCTGCCTTTCGTCCAGACCCATACAAAAAAAAAAAAAAATCGGATAAATCTGGACACTCAGAACTCACAAATGTCACCAGGGGTTAAAGCTGTGGAGTCATAAGCACTGCAAACCAAGACCTTAGTTAAAGTACCAAAAAGTCTTCGTAACTATAATAAAACCTGTTAGAGAACAGTAAACTCTCCTGTAATGTAGCTTTGGCAGGAAAAGAGATAAGTAGTTTACCTTATTTTTTGTTCTTGCTTTATTCCTACCTCAGTCTGAAAAAAACTGGAGCTCAAATAATCTTGAATACACAAAACCTATGGGGATAAGCATGGAAAGCAAAATGTAGCATTTGCCCCATGCAGTTACACAAATATGCCCTTAAATGACAGTGATCACAGCTTTTTTCTGCTTGTATTTGAAATATTTTTTCTAGATCAAATAAATATATATATTAATATATTTATACGTATTTTAAAATTATAAATCAGATTACATATAAAATTTTAAAATCAGATTACTTCCTATCAGGATACTTAACACAGGGGGTTAATCAAAACCTGTGAGCTGGATTCCTGTGGTTTCCACTAGGTCCTTTGCAATTCAATACTTTCTGTCATCTCCAAAACTGAAACAACATTGTCCCCAGAGAGCAATGTGCATAGTAATGTGTGAATTTTCCTCTGAAAACATATTATTTGAGGATCTCAATATAACTGGTATCTAGTTTACTACTTTGGCCTAAGAATTTCCTTTCTGCACCATGAAGAAACACAGCATGGATGAGGCCAAACATTTTGTTTGATTGCCCTTTCATCTTGACAGACGCAATGCAGAGGCACGTAAGTGTCACCTACTGAGAACAGTAATGGACTTATTTCCTGGATTTTAAATCTTGACAGAGCATTTGGAATCTGGATTCAGATGAAGACCATGAAAAATGCACAAATCCAGACATCTCACTCAGTAAGGTAAAAAAAATAATAAAGAAATCACCTGCCAATCATCTTTTCAACAGTTTACCTGCATTTCTCACTTCAAAGAATTAAGAGCCTCATTTTAATAATTCTAACTGACTCAGAAAAGGAGCCCTCATATTATTGCCAGCTGTACTGGTCAGGCTAACATCTTTAAACTGGTTTCAGCCAGTGTGTACTCATGAAATATATTGAAATTGGCCAATATATATAATCACAAAGCCAATGATTTGTCATTGCCCTCTTTTTGTGTATCTTGCAATGTTAAACAGATGCCTATGATTTTACAATGCAGGTTTGTGTCTGTTTGGGTAGCTTTAATGAAAGAAAATTCACCTTCAAGTGATTGACTTCATAGTGAAGTTCCCCATGAAAAGCATTCTGATCAGTTCTGGAGAAAGACTGCCTGGATGAGGTAGCATCTGATGAGCTGAAAGCTGACAGGGAGAGGGAGCCCCTCATTCACAGACATTTCCTCTCATATCTGTCCCAAGCTTCAGAGGTTTTGTTTTGGCAGAAGATGATAATCACAATGAGAATGAGGTTCACAGGCAGAGCTGGGAAGTGTGGGAGAAATACATGACATGAGATGAGATAGAGGGAAGATGACATCTGACATCAGAGTTGGTGGATAATTTGTTTAAAGATGGCACTCTAGACAATCTTGGAGGTCCCTGTACTGAAGTTTTGATGTAACCCTTTTGGTAGCTGCCTCAAGATGAGTGACAGGAATGAAAGCAGCCTATGTGCAGATGCAGGCAGGGAATAGGTTTCAAGCCTTCACCCCAAATGCAGTCATGAACCATGGACACACCTATGCGTAGGGTCGCATAATAAATCCAGGTCTGCAGGTGGGAAGACTTTTAAGTTCCCCCATTAACCTTCTCCCCTATTCCTCCACAACTAGATCTACTATTCACATTTCTAGGTTAGCCCTCCAAGGACCCTAAACCTGACGCATGAATTGGATAAAGAGAAGCACTGTGGTAATGCAGTAAGAACATGATCAGTGGTGGTACCATACAGAAGGTCAAGAGAAAGGAAGACAAAGCCCTGGATGTGTCCCAGTAACCCTGTTGACAACCAAGATGGCACAGCAGAATGGTGTTCCTGGATACACATTGGGCATGGGCTTGAGGGTATCATCTATACAGTTCCTTAGTGCCTTGTAGGGGCTAAGCGGGAATAAGTAATTTCATTTTATTAAGTTGTTCCCACCTTTGATTATCTCTTAGCGTAGCAGATGTCATGATCTTTTTCCTACATTCAATTTGACTGAGGAAGATATTTTACGTGGGTGCAGAGCCTACTATTCATAATTTAATTTATACTGTGTACATAAGCAGGAATGCATAAATAAAGCCTGGCTTGTGCAAAATTGTCAGGCTTCTTTTGGTGCAGCCATCTAGTGAAACACTGGATGAAATTTTCTTTCTAAGATAACAATGGTAGCACATTGGAAGGCTTAATGTCCATGCAAATTACAGCTATTATTTACATACAGTATTAACTTTCAGGATTTCTTTTATAACTATGAAAATTTCCCCTGTCATTCTGCCTGAATTCATGTGAGTAAAGTAGCCTGGGGTCTGATATGGGCAGAGACTAAAGGAAAAATGTAATTGAAGCCATGCTTTTGTGTTGGTCACAGCTGGAACTTAGCCAGATGAACTTCTGAAAGATGGTGGAAACACCGGATGCAATTTCAGATGTTATAATGAACTGAACAATCTTACAGTTTCCCATCTCTAACTTTAGTGATTTTACTAAAACCAACCAAACAAAACAAAAAAGAATATAAATAATGGATGCTCAGAGCACCAGTGACTCATGTAGTTGGGAGAACTATTCATAGTAAATAAATTATAAGAATTTTTTTTTTCTTTTTCTGTTTGCAAATTGTCTGTGAACAGTTCACAGTTTTATCAGATTTATTTATTTGAAATTACTCAATTATTCATGTGATTAATTCATGGAAGTATCTTATTGTGTGAAAGAATGAATTGGAAATCCGTAATAATAAGAAATTACAAAGTCATGATTGCCCAAATATTTCACCAGGGTTTTTTTGCTCTAGGTCAGCTGAGTGAAATTTCAGCTCCTGTTTCCAGATATTCATGCCTGTGAATTTTAAAATCTCTTGACAGTAATATTCTTTGATATTTACTTGTAAATTCTAGAAATCGGTGAACAATCCTATTAGTAAATCTATTAAAACTACTTGTAGAAATCAAACAAAATGAGTGAAATGAAAAGACTAAGCATTGAAAGAATATTTTACAGGGAATAACGCTGAGCTGGACTTTTAGTGACAGTGAATTTATTAATACATTTTTTTTCATTCCTGATAGTCACATAAGCATGCACTTAATAAATGGTATTAACATTTGTCAAGGCAGCGAATGCAATGGTTATGCTGTGACTCCTGATGGGAAGTTACAGATCTAAGGGATCAACAGAATGAGGCTTCAATTCATTGTTCCAGTGGTGATAATTTCAGATGCTGAGTACGAGAACTCCCTGACTGACATTCAACTTTCACTGAAAGATAAGTTGAACTCAAAAAAAGTACAAGGGCAACAAAAATTGCTAGAGGAATAAAGGAGTTGCCTTGAGAGGAAAAACAAAATTAGAAATATGGCACTTCATTTTGGAGAGGAGGAGGGTAAGGGGAAACACTATACAAGTTTATAAAAGCATGAAAATGATGGAGCAAGATCAGTAAGAATCGTTATTTAACAATTTCCTAAATTCCAGAATTTCAAAGCTCTCACTGAATCTTGTAGGACATCATCTAAAACAGATGGAAGGAACTAGGTTTTTTTTACTAAATAGGTAGTGAACTTTTGAAATGTATTGTCACAAGAGAACGTGCAGATAGTATCAGTGTTTCAAGAGATTAGACATACTCAGAGACACAGTTCCATAAACAGATACTAAAGACAATATGCAGGGTTGTATACTCTGTCCCATATCCATATGTATGATGTATCCAATGACTGAATCCTGGGAGAGGAAAAGGACAGGTGGCCAAACTCGTATGTTCTGGCTAAATATCATTCCTCGCTGCCAGTGTTAAGAGACATGGCATGGTGTAGTACACTGGTCTTAGTACAACGTTTGTCATGTTCTTGTAGCATTTGAAACTTTTCTAGTATGCCCACTTTCGGTTCACATATTTCTGCTCAAAATAAGCATGGGATTCTTATGTACCATCAATCAGTTTACTGTGATCAGGTAACATGAGGCAGAGGTAATTCAAATTTCAGCACTTTCACAGAGCAAGGCCAACCTTTATGTGCATATATTCGTTAAAGATCCTATAGGAATTTACTGGGGCGTATTCATGCCACATGCCCCTCTTTATACAGTCACAGTTTCTCAAGATTCTGGATCACTAATTGTCAAGCCTGCTATTTGTGAAAGGTAAAATATTAATTTTGTTCAGTGAGAAAATTCCATCTTTAGACAGATAAGGCTCATCTTGTGTTTTATATCCTGGACATGGGCACTGCAGATGAACAAGTCCTAACCAGTGTTCATAAAATCATAGAATCATAGAATAGTCTGGGTTGGAAGGGACCCAAGGATCATAGAGTTCCAACTCCCCCACCACAGGCAGGGCCACCAACCTCCAGGCATGATCTAGACAAGGTTGCCCAGGGCCCCATCCAACCTGGTCTTGCACACCTCCAGAAATGGGGCATCCACCACCTCTCTGGGCAGCCTGTTCCAGCACCTTACCACTATAAAGAACTTCCCCCTAATATCTAATCTAAACCTTCTCTCCTTTAACTTTAATCCATTCCCCCATGTCCTGCCATTGTCTCCCCTTTTAAAAAGTTGATACCACTCCTGTTTCTATGCACTCTCCTTCATGCACCGATGTAGCTCCACCTGAGATAGCAATGAGACCAGACCAGAGGCATTCTAAATGAACCATGTTCTTCCAGACAATATGGGTCTGAGATTATTGAAATGTAACTTAAAACCATGTTCATCTCACCTAGAAGTTCCTTAGAAAAAAGTGTGGACAAATTCAATGTTACAAACATTCTTTTTTAAATCACAAATGTTAGAGCAAACTTGGTTATACAATTACATTGAAAGAAAAAAGTCCTTCCAGAGTCTATAGCTGACATGCTCTCCCATGAATGACGGAGAGAGAAGAGATGATTTTCCCTTCACGTCCTATACTTTCTGCCTTATAATCAGGAAAAACTGGGAATGTCAGTCAATTTTATGGCACCCATTTCTCTCACGGTAAAAGAGGAAAATAAAAGTTACTCTTGAAGTCTCACCAATCCTTAAATCTTTAACTTATCAAAGGAACACAGAATTTACAAATTCACATATTTCTGAACAAAACAGCTAACTCTTCCCCACCCCCAATTTTCTACTTTACCTAACAGCGAAGAGCAGATTACACTGCCACTATAGTAGAGAGTGTCCCTGTCCCTGGCCGGGGGTTGGAACTAAACGATCTTTAAGGTCCCTTCCAACCCAAACCATGCTGTGATAATACGATTCTCTGGAGTTTTTTGCCTGTAAAAATTACAAGTAATTTCACTACTCAGGCTGCAAGAATACCCATTTCCTTTTCTTCCTTAGTCCTGTCTAACATTATCAAGTCTCTGGTGGTCAAGCCCTGAATGCAAGCCTGCAACAGCAACACAATTCATGCAGTGACATAAATTTACTTTCTTGTCAGAGAGACATTTTCAGTTTAAGGCATACATTTAGGCTATGAAGCCACTGAGATGATCTCTCTGTGTTTATATTTCTTCGGAGAGACACTATAACAAACTTTCAATGCAGAGGTCAAGCATCAGAGGCATTTACAGGTTGTTGACATTCATTTGTCTTCTGGGTACAAAGAGAACACTTACTCACTTTGAACATGGAAGAGCCGAAGCAGATTTTAAATCAGCGTATGCTAGAGGTTAGAGAGTATGGAGTGTATCACTATACTACTGGATGAAAATACATAAAGACAAAAAAAAAATTTAAAAACCCACATTATGTCTGCAGAGATGTTATTATAAGTGAGAGAATAAAAATTTTAAAGGGATGAAAACTTTTACTGAAAATGTAAATAAACATAAATAGCACAGATTAAATTGCGAACTTGTGTAAAATTTTAGCTGATATAACACCAAAACTTTCCATAATCAAGCTAACAGGACAACTAAATAAATGAAGGTGATCCTTGCAATGCTTATTCTCCAGGCACTTTGCTTACTTATCACCATCAATAGGACTCCAGGCAGAGCAATAGAAGCAAGGCTGAAGTTACCTGGGAATGTAGTGCTGTAATCTGAATGCCGTCTAGAATTTGGGCGGTTTAGAGTTCAGTGAAAACTGAAGAGGCTTCTCAGCATGGCTGGACTTAACTTTAGAATAGACTTCTAAGTTCTGATTTAGCTCTATTCTAGTAAGATGCCTAAATTCCATTTTGGGTCAAGGACAAAAAGATTTCAGATGCTTCCTTTGTTTCTCTAGTATTTTCTGTTCCTCACAGGTTCACATACAACATACTTCTAGAAGTTATGTACCTTGTTTGGAGGTTAACATGGTGCTTGACTCTTTATTTCAATGAAATTTAGATTAATATTTTTCTTTTGACCTTTTAAGTCTAGTAATATCTGTATATTCACGGCTCTACTATTGTGCCTGCAGATATGTATGAAGTTCTTTCAGAAATCTTGCGATTTGTTATAGAAATCTTGAAGTCTAAACTTTGCTAATAAAATCCCAGTGTTGACAATTCTCTGGTGACAGATCAAGCCCCTTATAAGGGCTTGAAAAAGCCACAATGAGCTCTCCCTGGAGCCTTCTCTTCTCCAGGCTGAAGAATCCCAATTGTCTTAGCTTTTCCTTGCAAGGGAGGTGCTCCAGCCCTCTGATCATTTTAGTGGCCCTCCTCTGGACCTGCTCCAACAGTCCATGTCTTTCCTATGCTGAGGAGTCCAGAGCTGGACACAGTACTCCAGGTGGAATCTCACCACAGCAAAGTAGAGGGGCAGAATCACCTCCCTTAACCTGCTGGTCGTGCTTCTTTTGATGCAGCCCAGGATAGTTGGTTTTCTGGGCTGCCAGAGCGCATTGCCAGCTCATGCTCAGCTTTTCAACCACCAATGTCTCCAAATCCTTCTCTGCAGGGCTATTCTCAATCCCTTCATCCCGTGTACTGATTCCAGGTTTTGCTCTGACCCAGATGCAGAACATTGCAGTTTGCCTAGTCTAATCTCATGAAGTTCACATGGGCACACTTTTCAGCTTGTCCAGGTCCCTCTGGTCTCTCAGGTGTGTCAACACAACAACTCAGCTTGGTACTGCCTGCAAATTTGCTGAGGGTGCACTTGATCCCACTGATAAAGGCATTAAACAAAACTTGTCACTGAGCTCTATGTGGACATCAAGCCATTGACTACTACCCTCTGGATGAGACTATACAACTAATTCCTCATCTGATGAACAGTCCACCCATCAAATCCCTATTTCTCCAATTTACAGGGAAGGATGTTGTGGGGAACCATGTCAAAGGCCTTACAGAAATCCAGACAGATGACATCCATAGCTCTTCACTTGTCTACTGATGTCCAGTGCTGACAATTCCTGTATGAATAGGGTCTTCTTTTACTTGCCTCTCCAACAACAAGCACAGATGGTTGGTTCATATGCAAATCTCAATTTTCCTAGTACATTCTTACCTACATATATATTGTTAACTAAACAGCATATATAAATATTGAGTGTCCTTATATGGGATTTTCTCATAATACCTCTTCTCATATGGCAGCGTTAAAAAAAATAGGTTTTATCCTCCTGTAGGCTGTATGATAGTGGTATTTTAATTTATCCAGCTCAACTATCATGAATGAAGCTACTATATCACAGCTTGTTAATTGGAGGAGATTCATCATGACAGTGCTCTCATGTTAGCCAATGGACCAAAATATGAAACAAAAGGTGACTAAGCAGAAAGTTATCAAGAGCTCAAAGCCAAAGTTCTGAAATCATAAAAGCTTTGTAGAGTTTTGAATTTTTGTAAAGTTCAGCTCTGCAACATTTGAAGCTTGGCACCCAGCTCCAGGAATGGAATTTACAAGGTCAAATGAAGCATGCAAAACTCCTGAATGTGTAAATTAATTAGACAAAATGAAGTGAATGGATTGGGATTCACAGTAAACAGCATGTTGAGCACAAAGTTATTTAAACTAGCTAATAGAAAACAACAAAAGAAGGATCTACAACCCTGCCTCCCTCATGGAAGTCTCTATCACTGACTTGCCGCTCAGTCAATTCCTGCATAGCAGCTCACTGTCTCAAGCTCTTGTCAATGAAATGGAAAACTTCCTCAGCCAGTGAGAGGTTTTTACACATTTATTTACATTATGCATGTATATGGGTATAACTTCACCACCAGCTAATCTGGTGCTATGGATAAAAAATTTTCCCTAGTTAGTGAAATACTCTGAAATTCTTCAAGCAAAATTCATAAGGGAAGAAAAACTGTGAGACAGAACGAGCATGGCCTGGTTTAGTAAGCAATAAGTTGGTTTTAAAAGCAAATTCTTAAGAATTATGAAAAAAAAATCAATTGCCTGCATTTAGAAACTTTAGGCTCTAACATACACTTGTACACTGGTTCACTTTGTCCTGTAGTCATATGAAGAGTGAGACAATTTCTTCACAAGATTACCATCTGCACTCGGCCTCAAAGCAAACGGAAAGCTTCTCAGTGCAAAAGACAATGGTATAGCAGACAACATAGCAGCAGAAACCACAATGCAAACACTGAAAGAAAAGTCGCAAGCAGGAGTATGTATGTATTTGAAACAAAGCGGCTGTGGCAGAGAACTTGCACAAAGAGAATATGTAAAGCGTTTGGGTGAATAGAATTGAAAAGGATTACAGTTTGCCAGGGTGCCAAGGGAAGAATATTAGTTTGTGAAACATCTCAAGTCCTATAGGGCTAGGATCATAAAAACTGAAGAGGATTTTAACGTCGTGCTTCAGGGAATAAAGAAGTTAGACCAGTTGCCCCAGGATACATGCATCTCATAGGAGAAAACATTCCGTCCTATGACAGAGGATGAAAACGAAGTTAAATAGGCTTTCAGCTCTGAAAATTATAGCATGAGCAGAGAAACAAAGGGAATAAGCCTGTCAGCTGGTCACTATAGGTGAAAAACAAAACAGATCTCACATTTATACATAGACCTGAATTAAAGAGCAGAAATATTTGTCATTGTCCTAAAGCAGGAAGGGCAAGGGAAATAGGGGGATAAATGTTGACATCCCTTGTTTTTCTACCTTTGATTAATCAAGGAGGTTCAATTGGAGTGCTTAATAAATGGGACATCTTTTCAACAGTGCTGTGAAAAAAGCCGTTTCTTTAAGTTGATTTATGTACACCACCAATGACATTTCTCACTAAAACACAACATTTGCTGCTCTAGAACAGGTCTACATAAATGACAATTTGATTTGGAAAAGTGGTAGAAGGCTGTGAATGGTGGCTTAGGACACCTTTGCAATGAGCAAGAGCAGTTCCATCAAGAAGTCTCAGTACTAGAAGTATCATTTCAGGAAGAGAAGTGAAGATAGTAAACTGTATGGTCAGTTCACAATATAGTCTGGGCCAAACCCAAAATCTGTCCTCCAGCAACTGTGACAGGGTCTTGAAGACTCATAGAAATTATGAGCTACATAGAAAAATGTATGTCCAACCTCTTTGAACCAGCAGCCAGAAAACTACAGTACAACCATGACGGATAGCTTAAAATTCTTAAGGATGTATTAGATGAGCTGGAGGGACAAGGAAAAACTCTAAAACAGAGGTACTATGTTAGTAAATGAAAATTAAAGCAGCATATCTATAAGGAGAGTACAGACACATTGCAAAAAATTTTTCAGTGTCTTACAGTATGGTACTGGATCAAAAGAGGAAACCACAGGCCCCTGGACTAGCTCAGGACTCCTATAACCCTTAGATTTAAATTCCTTTGTTTAACAGTCTGGTTATACATATTTGAAACACTCCAGAATCCTAATATGGCTTGTAAACTGTTATTATTTTTGTACTTTATTAGGTATAGAAGATGCAGAAGACTGGACCTTTAAGAGGTTTTAGCAAGAAGTTGGAGCTGACTGTTATCTCATGCTGAGATTCCTGGTATATAACATTGATTGGTCAGGAAAAAAAGAGCCTGTCAGCCTCCTTGGCTAAGAATGATTTCTGAACAAACATAACTTTCCCATATGAGGTGATGGTTTAAAAATAGGAATACTTATTTACCACATACAGTTTTCCACAAGTGAAGCAGTGACATCAAACACAGTAGCTGTTGGCTTATTTAAAGTTGACTTCTTAACATGGACTATCTACTATGACAGAACATAGTTAAGAGCTGAGCAGTAAAATTCAAAAATTTTCCATGTATACAGGCAAAAAAAAAAATAATAGTAGGTTGAACCATTCCCAAAATTAAACTCATAATAATTCCGAGCAAATGACTGCTTTTAACAGTTATTTACTATATTTTATAGCACAATGTTAACCTAAGGCATAAAACATAATGACTTGGACTGCAAAAGTGGCAGCACGTTTTAATTTTCATTCCAAAAATACTAATACGTACTGTTTTTAACTCTTGCTTTAGTGTTTTGTATTTAATGTGCAGGAATTTGTTGTAAATTCCTATAAAAGTTGGAATTAATTTCTAAAGCAAAATAAAAACAAATTATTTCCTTCTGACCCCCGCAACCATCTCCTGGACCCATAAAATAGTTTCTTTTATTGAACTACTCATGAAAAATGTAGTCTTTTTCCAAAGTAAATTTCTCTGCAGTGATGTGCCAAGTGATCAGATCATAATGAGGGAGCTGGGTAACCATGGAGTTTGTTTTCCATCTACTTCATAATTACATTGCTTATAGGTCATGTTTTTAGCCTGAAGCTACCATGAAACTTTTTTCCGTGTGTCTGAAATCCAAACCAAGTTTTTCTGTCCTTGGTCTCCACAGCATCCGTGGCTTGTTGTAGTCTTTCTGATGGGTATCTAAATGGTTGCAGGCATAACACCTTGTGTCTAATTGAAGCTAAAGTGCTGTACAAGGTGAAAATCAATGTGTGGAGGGTAGAGAGATAAGTGGAAGCTGTCAAATAGCATTTCTGACAAGCACTTTTGGCTGTGGGACAGGCCTCTCACAAGATGGAAAGCTGTGGTCCCAAGTATTTTTTTATTAAGCTTCTTCATTCTCAGCCCCTAAGAAAATTAAATAGTGGAGGAAGTTTGTTTATTTTAAACAATGAGCAGAATCACCCTCATATTTGACAGTGACAGTGACCTTTAATCAGAGATCTGCCAAGAAAACAATAAAGCAAGAAGTAAATGTCTCACAGCTTTTTGGAATACAGAGAGTGAAGAGAACAAGAAGCAGAGACTTTCTAGATTCACTTCTAACCAACAGGAAAGAACTAGATGAAAATCTGAAGCTGAAAAGCCACTCTGATGAGACTGACAAACAAAATGACAAAACTGATTATTTCTCAGGAAGAGGAAAAAGAGAAAAATGTGTGAAAGCAGACCCTAATAAACTCAGCTTTGTGAGTAAACTTTTATGGAAAGTAAATCTAATGAGGTAAAAAAGGAGTTCTGGTAAGTTAACTATAGCTTTAAAAATTATACCAAGGGCACACGTTTAAATTGGATTGTGGCAGATGAAGGATAGAAAGCTAAATTAGTGATAATGAGTTTTTCAATCACTTAAAATTAAAGAATAGAGAAGTAGAAATTAGACATTTCTGAAGGATCTTTAAGGAATAGTTGGAGCATGAGGAAAAGAATACAAGAGCCAGGGCTCAAAACAGACAACTGCTGACAAGAGTCACAAGTAGTAGGAAGAACATCAGCAAAAGGGCTGGCCACTTCTCAAGGGACCAGAAAGCTATCAACATATGATATCAAGAAACTGAAAGAAAATTTAGTGTCTTTTTTGTTCCAGTCTTCACTAAAAAGGTCAAGTTTAGTCAAACAGGCAGTGCAGTTAATGCTTAGGACAAAAAGAATAGAGTGAGTAAACAGAAAGTAAGAACAAGACTGAGATTACTAAAATTATTTACGCAGTTTCAAGTCAGCTGGACATGACCATTTCCTCTATTTCACTAATGTCAGAAGCATTAGAAGTCCTTCTGGAAGATCTGTGAATATAAGTGAAGCTCCAGAATACCAACATACAACAAATAATGTCCACCTTTAGAAGTGCAGGAGGAGAGTAGGAACTGCAAGGAGATGGTCTCATTTCACTTATACAAATTAGTTGCAAAATTTCTCGAAAGAGGTCATATGGACATAAAAGCCAACATAGTACTCAATTATGTATTTTCTTCCACAAGATGAGGAGCCTACGTGTGTGGATGAGTTACAGTGCCTTGATGTCAATAAAATACATACAGTTGTAAGACAACAAACCAGGGATCAGAGCATGTTGAAATATTTTGGAAAACAGTATTTTCACTAGGGTAAGATGTTGACAATCTCCAGAAGAAGAACAGTAACAGGTCTGAGAGATGGTACATACAAAGAACATTTGAAATGTTGACGGTGTCTAGTTTGAAGAAGATGTACGAAGTAGTAAGTATCTGATGTGCAAATGTGACTGAGAAGAGCAAACAAATGAGTTCTTCTCCACACTGAGTATGGGTAGGGAAGAAATAAAGGCTTTAAGCTGAGAGGAGAAATTAAGTTCCAGACTAGGAATAAAACTTCCTAGTGGGAAGACCAGATGAGAGCAGGAATCAATGTCCCAGAGACAGAGTAGAAATCTTAGGTTTTAAAGACAAATTAGGCAAACATTTTCAACCCCGTAAGTGAAGTTAACCCAACCAGAGGTCAAGGAAATGGACTGGATAACCTCAATTTCTTTGTACATCTATTGGCCTGACTGATGAGGGGAGGGCAGGAGGGAACGACAAGGTCGAGGATGTTACAAAATGGGAAGATTGGGTAAAAATCACTGTGCAAAAAGTGAATACCAGGTCTGTGTACCATGCAAGCTTCCCTAAAGATAAGTGGTGCTTAAGTGCCCTACTGGAATTAAACTAACCTTCAGAACAGAAACTTTCGTGCCTCTTCCAAAACAAAGTGAACCAAAATCTCTGAATTATTCTCATTATTTTAATTTAATATTGTTTATTATGATATTGCTATGAACCAGCCAAAAGTGTTGAAACAGCCCTGCTATGTTAGATATTGCATAAGAACAGAAGACTGGATAGCTCCTGCATCAGAGAACTTATAGTTCAAAAGTATATGCAATATATTCTTCCTGCTTTCCTAATGATAATTCTCATCTACATGAAGGAGGAATTTTTTAACTTTGACTTCTCTGAAAATGGGTAAAAGTGAAGATGGGTAAATATGTGTTTCTACCAGTAAAGATGCGTTATATTATATCTGAAATCCCAGGGAAAATAGTTTTATCAGTAATTCTCAGTGGTTCAGTGTTTTCTGCAATGAACATTCTGAAAGTTGAACTGTTGGAGGACCATTTTGAATAGGTCAGCTTGTCAGTGTTTTGAATGTGGAGTGGAGTATTATTACTTTTGTCCCATGTAAGATGTCTTTGCACTTGGAAAAACATTTTAGCAATTTGCAATTACCAGTACTTCAGAACAGAACAAAGTACAACAGCTGTATTACACTAGAAATTGTTGTCTATCATTTCTGAATTACATAACCTATATCTTCTCTTTCCAGCCCGAATCTGATTTTGTAGGCCAATATGGTTTTAATATCATCCATGTCTATTGTCAAACATTCCATATCTTTAATTTGAGCTAAAGAAAACAAAAATTCACATGAAGAACATAAAGAATAAAATCATTGTTTTGGTTTTGACTCTCTTAAAATTAATAGTTTTATCTTGATGTTTTTCAAAAATGTCCACATACTTCAAATTATTGCAGAGGGTTTTTTTATTCTTTCAACATAGTTTTGCTGGAGCATGGAGGAAATGAAAGCAGCCTTACAGCGTTAGGGAAGCAAGGGTCATGTGCTAGAATGTATCTACAGTGTGACTGAAAACAATATGCAAATGTTGTGTGCCCTTTTCTAGAGAATCCACCACAAAAAATGTTATGTGCATGACTTTTGTCTCATAACGTATGAGAAAGTGTGTCTTAAAAAAACCCTAACCATTGCTAAATATGGGATTTTTGTTATAAATGCCATTGTATTAATCCCAAGGGGGTTTTCTAACTGTGTACATTGACTGTTTGAGTAACTATGATGTGATCTTCCTTTTCCTGTTTCTTCAAAGAAGCAATGATTTATGACATCTAAAAGTCATTGTTGATCTAACCTCTACATTATATAGTTTGTTTTAAAATAATTCTTCACATTTTCCCATTATGGACAATGAAGAACTTAAGCTAATACTGATCAAAGATCCTACATTTTCCTGATAAACTGACAATTTAATTCTTTTACAGTGTGTTCTAGCTGCATTTTCTGTATTTATTGATGTATGAACTTTATGTTGTTTTTCCCTTATCCTTTCCCCCATCCCCTTTGTAATCAGCAGTCTGAAATTCTGCAATATTATAAATGGTGATTTTCTGTTTGTCAGGCTCTGTTTGTGATTCTTCCTGTCTCAGTCTTAACATTTTCCTCGATAACATTTCTTCCTGTAATAAAGTTTACACGATCAATACATTTATTTTGGTTCCAGTTATTTAGCTTTAGGCATATGCATATTCTCCTTAAATTTGGTGGTGCACCTAATGAACTTAATCCACCACACTGCTTACCACTACTCTTGTTTTAACCTGCTTTGTTGAGTAAGGATAGGCAGAAGCATTAGTGTAAAGTTGGCTGTGTGTAGAGTGATCCGTTGAAGCCAGCTACATGTGCAAAATTAACTATGTGTGTAACAGTTTGCATGAGTGTTGCAGTTTGGTGTAACTGTGCTGCTTCAGTGGCTTTTGTAAGCCGCAGTTACAGCTTTCTGCAAGCCCCATATTTTGAAAACATTTGTACATTCAAGGCCAAACTTGAGACCAAGCCTATCAGAGCTGGTCATAGCACCTCTGTGAATCACATGTAGGAGAAAAAAACCTGCTGGCAGGCGCACTTTGCCACCGGAGGGGGAGTGAGAAGATGTAACAAGCTGCACAGACACCAAGGCCAGGCCCGCAGGAGGGGGGGAATGAAGAATGTGAAGAGAAAGTTTCCCCTGCAGCTCGTGGTGGAGCCCATGGTGAAATGGGTGTCCCCCCGAAGCCCATGGATGAGGACGGGGAGCAGAGACAACTATGCCCTGTGAAGATTGATCCACGCCTCAGCAGGTTTGCCAGGGGACTTGTGACTTTGCGGGGGACCAGGCCGGGGGATCTGGACCCAGATGTCAGCACCCTATGGAGGGGAGAGTCCTGCNGGGGGAAGTAGAAGTGATAATACCCGGGGAAGAAAAGCAGCTTGTGTGGGATCCCCGGAACCCCACTGCCCATTCCCTGCCCCTCCCCACGCCATGTTGGGGAGGGGAAGAAGGGAGTAAAATCGTGATGAGTTTTAAGTTTGCTAAGAAGGGAGGGGTGGGGGGAAGGTGCTTGAAGACCTGGCCGCTTCTTATCTCGTTCTGGTTCACTGGGTGTATTAGTTGTAGTAAGTAGTAATAAATCACTTTCCTTTATTCTGTGCTGCGTCTGTTTTGCCCATTGCACTAATTGGAGAGTGATCCCTCTGTCCTTATCTCAAGTCCTAAGCCTCCCAATATCTATTTTCTCCCCTTTTTGGCTGAAGTGGGTAGTGAGCGAGCGGCTTGGTGGGTATTTGGCCTTTGGTTAAGGGCCAAAACCACCACAATGAGAAAATCTTAACTTCTCCACAGTGACATCTATGCAACTAAACCCATGATACCACTAAAAAACCCACGAGAGGTATCTGGATTCATGTTGAGTCTGAATTAAACTCAGTAAGACATCAGGGTCATGGAAGCCTCTCCTTGTCCAGCTTATGTGTTAGCAATAATATATACATACAAATATGAGATGTATGTAATATTAGTATCATGCATTTGATAGACTACAAATACAGACAGTAGCAAGGCAGTTGCAATAAAAAATACATTCCAAAGTAAAGCCATGTACTTTGGAAAAAACATCTTTCAAGAGCAATTTCCAATTAAAGGTTTTGGGGTTTTTTTCCTGCATTCAATACTGTAAAAATAGAAGATGTTTCAAAATTTTTCACTGAATTTGACTGATAATTTTAAAGCTTGTAAATTAATGGATTCATTACCTTACAATAAGACCACTAATCCACGTAATTCATTTACAAAGCTGAAAACCTGGCCAAGACTTCTTATAAAAAGGAAGTTGATTTAATAATTTCATTGATTTAATAATTTTAACAAAATAAAATAAATACATATATTATATAGTAGATTATATAATTTCATCATTTGGCATAGGTGTAAATTTAAATATATATATTATTTATTTGCAAGATCCATGTTTTCTTTTGAATTGGGAAATATATACATTCATGCACCATTTCTCCTCAGTTTATATATTCTTCAAAGATACTACAGTAAAGTGACATAGCACAAAATCTGTTTGCACATTATAGCAATTAAAAATGATACAATATTCTTGCTTCCCTTATGCAAATGAGAAATGAAATAGCCTTGAGATGATTTAGATACACCCATAAATCAGACAAGCCAAACAAAGTAAGCTTTGCTTTGCACAGATGTGACAGCCAGATGTGGCTCTGCTTTTTATTTCATAGCTGTAATCTGTACTGGATTTAAGTTATTTCCTGAAAAACAAGGCATGCACTCAAAGCTGAAACATCACTAGTAGCCTCAGATCAGTATTGTTTTTAACAGGGATCACTTCTCTATTTGGATTCTTTTTCTCTACGGAAGAGGTGGAATAGAAATTGTTGTTTCAGGGCTTTTTCTTAAGAGAGGTCAGCAGATTTCATGGCATTCAGATAGTGGGATCATTCTTTAGCTTTCTGTTTATTTAAAAGATTCATTCAAATCATTGAATAGTTTTTTGCAAGGGGCACAAAATGGAACAGTAACAGGTTTGTTTCTACACCACATTAATGTATTGATTTTTTAAAGCCATAATTAATATATATCCAGATTATTATATTTTAGTATGGAGAAAGTATATTATTAGCAGGATCCTTTGGTGAAATGGGAAGCTTTCACAGATTTTATTTTTCATGTTTTTCAACCTATTCCATTTATAATGCCTTTTCAAACCAAACTTTGTCCTTGGAGAGTCTTCCAATCAAAGGTAACTTGTGAAATTTTGTCCTCAGTTAAGGAGCATTATCTCCAACAACCTCATGCCAATTTTCATAGAAATTATAAACTTGAAAACTATAATTGCAGCTGTGATCACCTGTGTGAGATGCAGGAAAAGTTCTATCCTGTCTCTGTACAGTCCTTATTCCTGTTGCCTTGTTAAAGAATAATACTCTATATCTAATCCCTTGTTAATGGGTGCTCGAAATCTAACAGCTGCCTGCTCCAAACAAGTGAAAAACACCTAGGTGCTTGACATTGCAAATCCAGGATACTGAAGCTTTCACAATCAAAACAGTAGGCAAATACCTACCACCTGCAGACGGATAAGGCAGAAAGATGACCTTAGGATATACAGCGCCTCACCTTTAGGCTTTCCTGTTCAGCTGCTTTCTATGGAATTTTCCTCTATCCAGGCGCTGCTTTTCCTGGATTGCCTGGCAGTGACTAGGCAGTCCTCACCTCTGAACCTGCCAGCTCTGTCTCACTGAAAAATTGTGTTCTATGAGATAATGGATAAGTAGTTATATTGAACTGGATTCTGCTCATCAGGTGCTGGGCACTCTGGAGCTCCTCTCTCTTCTCATAGCACATAACCAACTTTGTGAAGCTGAAGGAAAGGTATTTGTTCTATTCCCTTTTCTTGTGTACGGTATATTCTAAACAAAAGGTTTGCTTTGTACTATGCTTGTAGATTTTCAAGGCTTATTTCAACTATAGCTAATACAAGTTATACATGCTTGTAAACTTTTACTCTTTTCAGGGGTTTATTGCTCCTATTAATTTATGTGCAAGCATTTTGATAGGGCAGGAATAGGACCAGTTCTCTTTTCCCCTTTATAAAGACATAATATTGAGAGAACACACAGCAATGCTATCAGACAGACCAAGGATATAAAGATCTGGTTTGATGTCCTTCCATTAGAAAGTAACATGGGCATGAACTGAAATGGTTCAGCTGCCTTGGAGTCCTATGTTCTCAGATCATCTGATCATGATCTGATCATGATCATGGTCATGGATAAAAAACTCTTAGATTTACTGCCGCTTCTTCAGTTGCAGTATTCAACATATTAAACTTAGTTTAAGGACCAAGGTCTTGCCAGGGTAGATATCCATCCTTTCCCTTTGTTTTTAATGTCATCATTTGATGAAGCTTGAGGCTGGCCACCTATTTACATCATAAATATTTCATATTTGGTTTTTGTTAGGTATTCTTATCTTGTGTCATGTGGGTAGTTCCTGCTAATCTGGAAAGGAGACTAAAAATAGGCAGATGTAATTCTTTTATGCAGGCAGGAGGTTAGTGAGCAAAGCAACATTGGCATGGGACTCTGCTCAAGTGTAATGAGTCAGTGTCAATCTAAAAGCGGATGTATTACAGATTACAATTTAAAATGTGTCTAAATTGGCCTGGAAGTCTATACTACTTTTGCTGTGCTTTTCCAAAAAGTGTTTCACCCTGGAACCTGGTTGAAAGGGCGGTCTATGGCTGTACCCCATCTAGGATGGTTACTCATAAACAAGAGCCTATTATTTTGTCACAACGAGGACTACATGCCCTTTTTTTGTCTGTTTATGAAATTTATAATCCTAGGTTCATCTTGAAAAGTCTGGTTAGGCCTCACATAAACAAGTTAGCAGAAATACAACTGGAGACTTCCCTTTCCAATAGCCCTGCTTAGTATCACAGCTTTTTACTTCAGTCCATCACTTGCATTAATTTCCACTATTGGCAACCAATCTCCTTAGTTCATCATCTCATAAATCAAAAATTTAAAACTTTTTAATATATTTCAATACCAAAAATTCAGGTGTTTGTTATTTTTTTAAACAAATGTCAATCCTGGATGCCACTGAATATTTTGATCATGAGTTTATGCTCAAAATATTGCAGAATACAGACTTCAGAGAAAGATCTGCCTGGCTAGGAAAAGGTGTACTTTAAATGCAGAAAGTGGTTGTTTTAAGTCACAGTATTTTTGAGAAAGACTACATGAGCCCTCTGTAGATGTCTTTATAATGAGCTTCCACATTAATTTTAAGAAATCAGTATGATGTGCTGCTTGCAGATTATAATGTAATTCTGTAATACAAATTAGATCAGCTTTGAATGTCTTTGAAATGTAGTGTGTTAAAAATGGTATGTACAGGTTAAAAGATACAGATTCAGAACACCGGGATTTACATGAAATTATCACACATGCTTTGATAGAGTCCTAGACTGATTCAAAAGAGCAAGTTTCATATGAAGCTGTCTCATTTTCTTTGATAGCCACCTTGATCTTTATGCAGTCATCTATTAATTATATTACAGATAAGGTAAATAAAAGTGTTGAAATATTGAGATCACAGCCTCCTTTTTTCTTGTGAAGACTAAAGGTACGCTTCTATGAAGTCAGTGAGCAACGGGGGATGATAAAGGTATTCTTTAGCTGTCAGACAGTATTTATTTTGACACGTGACTGAAAGATCTAGAGTTCAATAGCTAAGAGCATAACTGAAAGGGTAGAACTTATATGTGATCTAGACCAAAGGTGCTATAAGGCAGTCTATGGATTTTCCAGGGCCAATGCACTAGATAGCAGTGTGAAGGTTTTCCTGGTGGATTTACATTAGTTCTCCGAAGACTGTGCTGTAAGCCCAGGCCCACAACGTGCTGATCACACCACACAACTGTCACCATCACCGTGCATTCGAGCTGGTGTCCTCTTAGGTTTGGCCTCTCTGATTTCCTCACACAAGCAGCTCGGAGGCTTTAACCCTGTTAGTTCTAGAGGAGTCCATCATGGTTATCACAGACTAAACATAGGAAATTTGCTTATTTTATCAGTGTTCAGGATTTAGCAGGGTGGGTTTTGAATGTAGCAATTTTTCAACCTTCTTTTTTTTTTTAAGACAGCAGCATTTAGCTAATAAGTTACAGTGTCACAGTAACACAGTTGAAGCTGCGGAGTACTCCGTCTCAAGAAATTGGCTTATCTGCTTCCTCTTTGATTCAGAACTTTCCAAAAGCAAAGTTCTTTGCTTTCAGTAAGCCTAAATAGGAATGTCTAAGCTATAAAAGGTATTTATCTATGTAGTGAAGGAATTTTCAGCTGAACTAAATGCATTTGCTCACTTTAATATTTAATTTCAGTGTTCTGCCCTCTGTAGAGACAGATAACAGAACTGCCACGAAAAAAAAAAACCAAACCCAATCAAATCACAGGTATATCTGCTAGAACAATAGCTTTATTTACACAAACATACGGGTCCCTACACACCTCCATTTCTCAGTGCAATAGGTTTAATTCAATTCATTGCCTGCACAGACACTGCTGCTGTGAAAAGATGATTCCAGAAGTCTTCTTCCTGGTTTGTATTTTTGGGTCGGTTTGTGGGGTTTTTTTTTTTGGGGGGGTGTATTGCTTCAGGAGATGTTTACATATATTTAAATTTTAATCTGATATCAACATTGCTTACTGTGAGATTATCAAAAGTTAACACCCATGTCTCCACTGATGTGCTAAAAATGCAAACTAGCAATCCACTAATAAAAGACCGGATCTTTGTGTTTGTTAACAGTGTATTTCTCCTTTAAGGGTTTCTTTTCCTTGTTCTGTATGTTTCAGTCCTAGTCTTTAAAGGGTTGATTTTCCAAACATACGTATCATTCCTACCATCATTGATGATATTTATGCTACAAATGTATGAAGAGGGAAAACAGCCCTTATGCTTTTAAAAGTAGTTTGTATAAATATTGCAATAATAAAACTATTCAGAACCCTGTCCAGTATTTTTCTGTACTAAAGTTCTTTTGTAAACTCACTTTGTAGTCAAGACAGATGAGTTTTTTGTAAGTTTATTTTTCTCAAACCAAGGAATGCAATTAGGTGACTTTTATCTAAAACATAAATCTGCTGACTTGCTGTTAAAAGTTTTGGAAAATGAGGAAGTAAGCAATGGCTACAGCAAGAATTGCCTAGACTGCAATTGTATAGGTGCTTATTCCTAATCTTGTGGTTTAGTCTATATAGGAACACTAGTAGAGCGTACATAAGCAGAAGAGAGAATGAAGAATGAAAGGGAAGAAAGATGGACCCAAATCCCCTACAGGAAAATATATAGAAAGCTATAAAAACATTATACTTCTTATGGGTTGACCAATGTGATGATTTGTATGTTAAGATCATCTTCGGTACAAGACAAAGAGTGGCAACATCTGTGCCTGAAAAAATGTATTATGACATAGCAATGAACTAATATAGAGAAGGGAGATGATTAGATGTGTGTTTTCGATAAAACAACTGGAGTATTGCCAACAAATGATGAGCAGTTTGGTCTCTGAGAAAGTAGCTTCAACAGGTTTCCTTTCCTAAGCTCAATTTACTGTAAAATACATCTTCTGGTGGGGATGAGTGCCCATTGCTCTTCTGGCCTTTGGGTGATTTCTGTAAAATTGTCAAAACTCAAAAGTGATGTGGGCTTATAAATCATGTGCATGCTTGACATTTTTGAAAACCACACTCTGAACTACATATCAGACCACATAAGATATGCTTATTTGGACAGCAAAAAAATTTCCAGGACCTTCCTATGCAGATTTACCCTTTTTGGTTGTTGGGGTTTCTTTAAACTTTCTTGAGGGTAAAAAGGGAGGGGGGCAGAAAACACAAAAAAGCAATTATGATAAATTCCAGAGTATGACAATAGAAACAATTCAATTTTCAGATACTTTGCTACAGTAGAAAAGTAACATATTCTGGGTTTTTATTTATTGAGTATGTCTACTGAACAATTTTTTAAATGACTGATTTCTCTTTCTCTCTGGATTAATTTACATATACATTAATTCATATATACATCTGATCTGCTGTTTGGGTGCTTGGGGTTTTGGTTTGATTTCTGATTGGGGGGGAGGTTTGTGTTGGCTTTTTTTAAAAAAAAAACCAAATCTCTAAGTCAAATATCAAATTCAGATGCAAAGACTTTCCAGATTATCTCTGAATGCTTCTGAATTGTCTGACATAGACCAACATCTCATACTACTACGGCCATGATACCGTCTAAGAAAACCACAATCCACCAATTAGCTAGGAACACCGGAGTTGTAGCTGCAAATATCTTTTGATGATCCTTGCCTGCCCTGCAACTGTGAGAACTGGCACTGGTACGCTACTTGCTCCTGTGCACTGACACAGCATTTGTGATAACACCGTAAGAATCACTAGAGAAGGGCTGACACCAGGTGACCTCTTCTAGGTGGCAAAACGATTTTCAAGTAGAACACAGGCTTTCAAAAGCAACTAGCAGATGAGGAAGAGTGGGTTGGGTTTTTTTCCCCAGTTCATATTTTTTTCACTTTTCTATCTTTTCCAGCCAGTTCTTTTGCCTCCTAAGGCCTATATTGAATAATAAACAAATTCCGCTGATTTTGTTTGGATTGACTGTGGCTGAGCCCTTAGAAGTAGAATACTGAAGTATTTGTTAGCTTTTATACAGAGTTTTTATCTTCAGTATAGTTTTCTTTCGCTATGCATAGTTTCAATGTTAAACGTAGGTCTATCACATGAATATATTACAGAACGCATTTCTGAAGATAAGCTAACAGTTACGTTTTTCTGCTTAGTTAAAAACTGTGTGCCTTTGTTTGAAAATCAAAATAATCATTTCCCTGCAGGAAGAAGCTATATCCACAAGATTAAAAGACACAGCAAGATACGATATCTAAGATAAGTTGGGGAATTCTGAGGCAATGCTGTATTGATAAATTATTCGAAGACCTTGACTTATCATAAGTTTTGAAAGGTCACTCACCTTATGATAACAAAGGCTGACACTTCAGACCCCAGCTTCCTCTTCCAGATATTAAGGGTCTGAGAAAACCCAGCAGTGTATCACATGAGAGACTACTCAAGAGATACCTGCAATAGGTGTCCTCAGACCAAGTATAACCTACTTCTTAACATACCCTATTCCAAAGCTATAGTGTTTGTATTTATGCATGGTGTGCACCATTTCCATGTGTGCTTTTCAGTATAAAAGTAAAGTTCAAAAGGAATTTAAATCTGTCTCGCAAGGCATATATATCTGTAGTGCATAAAACAGACAGAAAATTGTCAGTCATACCAACTTTTCTGCTAAATCTACAGAACAACCATCTAACAGAAAACAAAGGGTATTTCTGCAGCAAGTATAGGTACATTTAGAGATGATTAGAAGGTAGAAATGAGACACGGACCCATCCATAATAATTATGCCATTTTACAGTATTTCATTCTTGTCCTAATTTTCATGCAAGCAAGTCATGGGATGCCCCTGCAACTCCCACTGACATATTAACATAAGACGTTCTGAGAGTTTGTCTTTCTCTAAAAATACACTTGAACTAGCTGAATTTCCTGATCTACTTCTCTCCCCAAAATAAACAATAAGTGAGATCTGTTTATATTTGAGAAGAAGCTGCTGTGAATATCCTTTAAGTGCTTTTGAAGAAGTGCATTTAACTGCACATATTATTCTAAAATTCATATTATACAATATTTCCAATATGAAAACTCCAAAGGATTTAATTGGAACATAAAAAGAGCAATATCCTTAATCTGATATGTTAGGGTTTAGTAATTGTGTGTAATATTTTTAAATTTATGAAAAGCATGAATTACAATAGATTATTTTGGAAAAGGTCCCATGTTATTTGTTCCCTAATAGTCCCAGGGACATTAATTTTTCCAAAAGAAATATAAATCTTATTTAAAAAAAAAAACTTGAGAAAGTTGGGGTGTGTGTATGTCTAGAGAGAGGTTACTTTCCTTTTCATCTTTTTTTTCATGCAAATTGTGATTTCTTTGCCTTTGTCAGCTTTAATTAGGCTTTTAATGTTATTTTAAAGTTTTGTATTTAATACATACTGAAAACAGTCTGGGCCTAATGTTAGCACAGCTGTGAAATTTGATTTTTATCCTCTTTGCTAAAAGACTTGTGGGAGTATAAAGATTTTTATAACAGTGCTTCCTAAGGAGGTAAAAATAATCAATATAATACCACTCTTAAAAAAAGTAGATAATTTGCACAGTACTCCTGACCATAGCAGTGATTAAATAAACACTAGGTAGGGTCACCCACTGCTTGTAAGCTGGTAAGTATAACTTAGCCTTTAGCATCCACTCCTACTTTTTATGTATCAAATTCTGGAACTGTCACAAAAGTTCCAACAGATTTCATAGAGTGATACAATAATTTAGCAGAAAGAACCTCTGGAGGTGATTTGGTCCAGCAAGGCCAGCTGAAATGAGGTTGCTCAGGGATGTGTCCAGCTGAGTTTTCAGTGTCTCCACAGAGAATGCAAAAAAATCCCTGCAAGAGGATTTCTCCACACTTATGCAGAAAAGATTATTCATAATATCTAAAAGTTGTGCCTTCCATCCATCACCTCTTATGCTGTCACTATGCAGCCCTGAGTAATGCCTGGATTTGGCTTTCTATGTCCTCCAGGGTAGTTGAAGATAGCAGTAAGATCTCCCTTTCACATTTCTCTTCTTACGGCTGAATACAGAAAGATGTCAGCCTCCCGCCAGGTCTCCTGTGCTCCAGCCCCTGGTCATCCCAGTGGCACTCTGACAGGCCCTCTCCAACATGTCACTACTGGGCTTATGCTAACTGGGGAGCCCTGAGCAGAGGGAAATAAACACTTCCCTTAGCCTGCACCTCCCTTAGTCAGCTCCCCAATGCCCTTCATACGGAAATTATCTTAGATTTTTTTCACAAATCTTTTGGTGGCAGCACAGAGTTGACTTCAGCTGGAAGTATGCTGCCTACTCCTGAATAGGACAGGAATGACCAAGTGGATGAAGGCAGGGGCCGTGTTACTGTGTGATGATTTCTCTCCAGTCTCTCTCTTATGCTCCTACCTGCAAAAGTGGCCTTCTTTGGCCTAGTCAAGACAGGCACTCTTCAGTGCTCAGCTTCTCTGGGATGATGGCTACCTCTTGGTAGCCCCCTTTGGAAACATAAACCTTCAGGTTGGAAATGAGTCACCTGCTATGTCATGGCAGAGACAAAGAAGCACCCGAGAACCCCAGAATGTTAACCCATGGCCTGCTTGCTCCTCACCATCTGCTCTCTTTGCAGCTTTCCATGGACCACCTGGTGCACAATCCACTTTGAGGGCAATCTTCTGCCTTTGCCTCTGTGCTCCCTCAGTCTCCCAGAGCTTACATCCAAGCTTCCACATCCCACACTGCTTTCCCTGAGGGCCTGTCCTGGGCTGCGTTGGGGCAGTCTGGGGATGCACCCCTTTGCTATACATTATGGCACATTTCAAGATCAGGTCAACTTTGATGGTACTGCCTTATGTTGGTTAGAAGCTACCCTGTCTGTGTGTCATCCAATGGAGATGGGGACAAGCACTGAGAGGGCTAGAGGTCCTCATCTGCTGAAGCCCAAGGAGTTTTGCGGTATTGCAAAGCAAATCAGAAGCACTGTTACAGGTCACAAAAGAAGGTGTTACATGAATGGTATTTTTGATGACCAGGAGACAATGCCTCATCTGGCAGGCTGTTTCCTGCCTTCAGAACAGCCTGCTATGCTCCATCCCAGCTAATCCTTGGCAGGTGTTTAAACCGCCCAGTACTCTTGAAGTACTCTTAGCACCCAGGCTAAGCAAGGTTGTGGACTACAGACACTTCTAGTGCCTGCAGGAGATTGGAAGCAATTAATTTGTCCCCTCTGCAGGAAGTCTTTTGCCTCTCTTTGGAGGAAATCTCAGGCAGGGTCATATATATAAAGTTAGTGGCTGCACCTCCTACTGGTCCCTCACCTTGTCCTCTTCAATGTCATCTTGATCTTCAGTGTGTCTGGGCCTCCAGTGACCTGGCAGATCAAAATTGATTTATCCTACATGTTATCCACAGGCACTCATTTCCTGTACTACATCACCATATCCTTCTTACTCTAGGCTTCCTCCCTTCAGTTTATCCAGGCTTGACAGGCAGAGGAGCTGTAACCACTTTCTCAGGAAGAAGTGGATGCCTATTCCTGCATCCCAGGGGTGTCTTTCCCACTGCTGGTGCAGTTGGTATGCCACTTCTCATCAAGTCTTTGTTGGAAAGATTTTACTGATGGGGAAGGCTGGTGCCAGTCTTTCCCAGGCTGGACTTGACTCTGTGTAAATGTTCTTTTCTCAAAAGGTCAAAAAGTCCTTCATGCTTCAATCAAGGAGGCAGTAACAACTCTTCTTTTCCTCCTCATGCCCCTGCCTGCTTCAAGACCTCTCAATGATCACAGGGATGACACACTCAGCAAGATGAGGGGGCAGTCATATGGGCAGATTTCTTTTAAGGGCTAGGGTACAACAGGTTACCCAGCATGGGCGGTCAGGTGGCTGGTGACAGCAGACAGCTGTTGGCAGATACTGTACCTCTGTTTGCTGCCTCCTGGATTTTAAGTCCTCCATCAAAGCCACCCACTGGGTGGCTTCTCCAGGAATGTCTGGAAAACACAGTATGCCAAGATAACTTTCATCCCAGTTGAATGTGAAAGCTTGCACATACATTCTCTCACACTTGATGAGTTTACAAAGAGAAAATAAGAAACACCAATTTACTACTGTCTGTTTAGCACGACATTTTTTCTCAATAAGACAAATATTGATCACTTAGGATCATTTCTACCAATTTGCTCAAGTCACTTACAAAACCTTCAACATAATACAAGAACAAAATTATAAGCCATTTCTCATATATTACAGTGTACCCTGTTTAGCTAGTAATATTACTGTCCAGGTTCTGGCCAGAACCAGGACAATTATTTAAATCAGTAATCTCAAAAAAGTATAATTTGGCATCTAAAATATTTTAAATCAACAGCAGAAACCTCCTGAAAGTGGTGTTGAACAGCATTAGTCTGTTTCATGTACAGTTAAAGGTGATAGAAGTTAATCCTAATGAATTGCAGTAAATGAAAATATTTTCTAATTTTATATGCCACACTATCTACTTAACCATTTAGAAGTAGTCATACCAAGAGCTGGACTTTGAAAAAGATGTCTTTGCAGAATGTTCTTTAAAACAATTTATAGGGATGTAAGACTGTAGTTTCTATCTAAACTTCCACTAAGAAGCAGAAGCTTGAAAAATCACTTTCACAATGAATCTATGACAATACATTTGTCACAATATCAATAGCAGAAATATACCGGTAACTTCATTATAGTTGTAGTGTTTCTTATAGCCATAGAAGTTAAATAAGAGGATTTGAAGAGAGTTTAAGAGGGTATTACTGCAACTCTCAGCAAATGAATCTGTCATTCTATTATCTAACCTTTATGTTGGTGTAAGCAGGAGGTTGTCAGTAGCACTCCAGCTTGTTTTTTGATAGAATTAAGAATTTTATTTTTTTTTTAACTAAAACCACCTTGTTTAAGCTTATATCAGGAAGCAGCTCTTCTATAGCTCTAGAAAACCAAGGTATTACCTGTCCTCATCGAATTAGCTGCTTGTCAGATATTTGATGAGTAGCGCTGATGAATGTGTTGCATCTAGCAACTAGCACTGTTCAGATATGATTTTTATATTTGTTGGGTTTGATTGTATAGAAAAAGAGATCTCTCTATGTGTGTGAGCTACCCACTCTCATAGACTTGTGAATCAATGCTTGCAACCCTCTGGGTTAAAAATGTGTGGAGTATGAGCATACTCCAGGTTTACACAGACAAAACTTCATTGATTTCTGGCATGAAAGTAGAGTATTGTACTGATAAATTTGACTTTTTCATTTCCTACAGGTCTAACATGTTTTCAAAGGCAACATAAATAAATAAATAAATATTAAATAAATACATAAACAACACAAACAGTTAACCAAACACCTCATAC
>VZTU01001254.1:69209-83807 GCA_013400835.1 Zapornia atra
TAAAAATCACCTACTAAACCCAGAAAAGGCTATGCCAAAAAAAGAAAAATAAATTAGTATTTGTTTCATCCCAGGTACTGATTTTAAAATGTATCTCTTGAACACATCATGAAAGTGGAAAAGAAATAAAAGTTGTACTTATTTTGTAGTGACCTGAATTTAGCATCAGATGTTAAAATCAAGACATGAAATTTTGGTAGAGAGATAAAAGTCAGAACAGAGACCTGACCACATGCCGGATGATATTAGTGGCAGATGTGATCGTCAGAAGTGTGATGGCATTTCCTCTGAATAGGCGAATGTACTCTTCAAACTTTGATGTTAACATGATTAGCAATGAAAGTATGCTTTGTTCCTTTGCCTTCACATGGTCTCAATATTGGCAGTTATCGTTTACTTGTATTTTTAAATCAAATATTATCCTGCCCTGTATTCATGTGCAGATGCTTTGCACAATGCTGCTTTTTCTGTTGGACCTAAAAGAAAACTGTGAATCAATGTACTGAGCAGGGTCTAAATATACTTTTTTCTTCTCTTTTACTCAACCCAAGCATTTGTATTTCCTAGTTTTATAATAGAAGTCCCAGTACCAGGCTTTCCACTTCGCACCAATATTCCTACTACTTTGTCCATTGCCCCCAGACAGCCATTAATTGACTGCAAACACAACTTTATTGCAAAATGACTGCAGCTTTATTAAGCAACCGGATTTACAGGCAATAACATAATCGATATAACATTAATATATCAGTAATTAAGTAAGATTCTTACAAGTTCTGCCTGTAGCCTGAAATATATAGAACATCATTGTGACTGGTTGTCCAAAAGAGATACAAATCATGACTTCTAAGGTGGGAAAATACATGTCCTCAGTTGAAGGAAAGGTGTCCTGTTTATCCCACAGACATCCTCATCAGTATGTGCTTGAGAACGTACCAGGATTGACTCCTTTATTCAGACTCCTGTAAGTACACCTGGAGGTCAGTGATTCTTCCTGTATTTGACATGTTACTTGCGCGAGTAAAAATGGCACAGCAAACAAAGCAGATAAAATGTTGTTACATCTTGCACATTGGAATACTACTGAATGTCTTTCAGCTGCTGCAATAAATCTGGGTGCACTTAGGAAGTTTTGTGAACCTAAAATACAGTTTAGTATTTCCATGAACTCTATCCATACATGAATGAATGACACTTGAGATAATGGAATCTATTCAAATGGGGTTTTTTCAAGAGGAGAAATGGTCTTGAACACATAATTCTCCAAAAACTTGCACATAGCCTCTGAGGTTGTTCTACACTGTTTTTGTAATCCAAAATATTAATTATTCTTACTATAGTGGAGACATGCCAACCTGGAAAGCCATGCCTACACTGCCCTGTTGGAATTTAATTCTGTTGGCAGCCCTGAGATCAAATTCACTGACCAAATTCTGTTACCGCTTCCATCTACCTTTGAAATATTTCCTGGGGCATGGTATGCATGTTGTTGCTTCAACAAGGAAACTGGTGGGAGAGAACCATGGAAGTGTCCAACACTTCCAGCATATACCCCCATACAGCCTCAGTACTTGTGCTCTGTAACACCTCTCAAGAGTCTAAGCCTACCCACACCTCTCACACAAGGCTTTGTAGAATAAGATCATGAGATCTTCATGCCATAACTCTATTGTTCCTTTTTGCACACAGAATGTATCTCTTGAAAAAGACATGGCACAGACAGGCCTCATTTCTAAGAATGGCACCCAAGTAAATGACAGTACTTTACCTCTAAGAAATTATCAAATTGGGAGAAAATCTGTACTGAGTTAGTTTAGGAGTACGGTCTGGGAAAGTCAGATGCAGCAGTTCTAATCCTAGAGAGCACTGGCAATTTGTACTAAATTAGCTTAATGCAGAGAGGAAAGCAGTAACACGTTAAGGGAGAAAACCTGATGGACATTTACAAGCCAAAGGTAGTAACTCTGTCTGGAGGGGGCTACATATAAGGAGGTCCATCATAAAAGACTACTGCACAGCTCATTCTATTCTTGGAATGGAAGAGGGGAAATCTCCAACCTAATAACTCAAAACATAAAAGAGAAAAATGGAACAGAAGATGATATCTCCTAAAGAAGGACACTTCCTGAGAGACAGACATCAAAACATCTGCCATGCACATAAGCTTATGAATGACCTCTTCCTACAATTTGCTTTGCAGGGACTTCCAACCAAGCAAGGCAACCCTGTCAGCTTGTTTGGAATCATTGCCTCGGTGCAGTGAGAACTATCTCAAAGGTATTCACTGTCCAGCACCATGCTTCCAAGCTGGCAATCTCGTCCCTCATGCACTTACAAGTTATTCTTCCTCAGCATATCAGTGAGCACTACTCACAAGCCAGACATCAGTTATTCTCTCATACTGTGTAGGATACAGTTCTGATTCACCTACAGTCATCTGTAAAACCCATTTTGGGATATCCAGACAATCCCTCTACACCAGAAGAGGAAGAACAATTGTCTTGTGCTGAATCCCTACTCCACAAGCTCCATTTCAGAAATTTCTGAGGAAATTCATCAACAACTCTAGGAAACAAGATGGTCAAACCTTTGAGATTTACAGTAGAAATTTCCAAGACCGACTTCATTCTGTAGAAGAGAAGGCAGAAGGAAGGATGAAGATGACTTTCAATCCAGACTTCACACAATTCCCCCATCACTCAGAGACTCTTGATTTACACAAGACATACATAACTAGTCCTATGCCTGCTGCCTGAGCATGAGGATGCACATGGATGTGAGCCCAGAATTCTCTCTGGCAGAGAACTGTGTATTATCAAACACAAGAAGAAATAACCAGATCAAGAGCTGTGTCCCAGGCGAATCTCACAATCTTTTCCACGCAGGACACTTTCTTATGAATAACTCGGCAAACAGCCCAAAGCCTGATCTGGTTAGAATTGCACATCAGGTTTATACATTTGACAACAATAAAATATTTTTGTACTTTCCAACATGTGTTTGCTCTCTGGGCTTGAGGTCCTTTGGGACTGGCCTTAGCTCTGCTGCTGTTTTCTCTGTCTTCCTTAGGAGATCTGTATGCACATGGTGTGATCCCAGGAGATAAAAACCTCTGCACATTCCAGTTTGGACTAATGGTCTCTTATAGAAGATCTGTGAGTCTCATTCCAATGAAAGGTTTGAAAGAGATGGCTATGTGCAAAAGAAGGGGTCAGAGAGCTGAGAGAGTGTGGCTTCTTACTGCACAGACAGCATTTTTCTGCTATCCTTTCAAACGGATGTTAGGAGCCACCTCTCTCAGGTAAACAGCAGAATTCTTGTGTTCATCTGCTTGGATCAAGACTAGCAGAAGGCTGGCCAGTATGACAGGCTGTGACGTTTGTAGTGCTGCTTTGGGGGTAACATCCTATTGCTCACCGTGTCCCAAAAATCCAGTAAAGTGACATCCATATACCCTCAATAGTGAGTTGAGGAGTATGTTTTCTGATGTAAAGTACCACAAGAAGTTAAAAAGTATCTTTTTTTTTTGTAAGTAAGGGAGAAGGAGAATGTTTTAAGTTTGGAGAGAGAAGATAGAGGCAGTAGACATGCAGATCTGGTGTAGAGCACAGAACGGTCAGGTTGTCTGCTGTCAGCAGCCTGTTTTTACAGCAGCCAAGAGAAAGCCTCCTACCTGCTGAGACGATACAGAGGAGAAATAAAGAAGAGAGTAGTATTTGAAAGGCAGGACAAAGAAAGAAAGAACCAAGATAAAAGCCTTGAAGTTGGGAAAAGCCCAGAGGAAAGGTGATGAAGATAACCAACAAACATACAAATGAGTGTAGCCATTCCAGCAGCAAATAACTGAAGCCACATCCATGGTCAATGAGCCCAGAGCGACGAGTTCTTATTGCCAGGAGAAACTGAGCAGATTGTGGCCCCAAAGATAAGAGCCACATGCCAATAACGCAAGTGAGAACATTTGCATATTATATTGGTGATCATACCCGAGTTACAAAAGACCTGCAGTGTGAGCATGGACATCATGTATTATCAAAGGGTGCTTTCCACAGAGATGTGACAAAACTGAACAGGTTTCTCAAAGCTGCTAAGAGGTTATCAAATAAAAGTAGACAGGCTAAAGCACAATTTGGCTAAAGCCAAATATTATTGAGAGCAGAGGGGAAGGCAAAGCCAATAGCCTAGTGAGACCAAGAACATGCACACACTACTTAAGATGGAAAAGCAGTTGAGAGGCACAAGTTCGTTGTTGAGAACAGCACTTCTGTTATGTTTCTCTGATCCTCCATACACCTTGCATAAATGGAAAGGGAAGGCCTAGGCAGGTTGTAGGACTTGTCCTGCCTGAGAAAGCCCTGTGTTTGGGCATTTCAAAGAGTCCAGCAACTTAGCTTTCACACTCCTTCCAAGAGCATGCTCAAACACAGATAGCAGCCATACAAAATGTAAGGCAAGATCAGGCTTCGTTAGCTTCCTGGTGGATTTACCACAGATTACCAGAAGTATACAGATTTCCTGTGTTCACAGTTCATCTCCTCTTACCTCTTGTCCACATGTAATCACTTAGATTCACAGAGCAGCCCTTATGAGCACGGCCTGGGGGAATAATTTCTTTGCTCTTTAGCATAGACATGCACACAAACATATACAATAGTAGTAGGTCATATAAATTAAAAAAAAAAAAAGCAGTTGGTGACATGAATTGGTTTCCACTTCCTCCTCTGTTCTACTGCTTTTGTTTCTTGTAAAATTAGTCAGAAGATCACTACAGAGAAAATGTAACTTGAGAAGTTCCCCCAAGTTATTCCTCTCCAAAGGGAGATGCTGAATTAAAGCATCACTGTGCCCTCGAGGTTCTGGAAAGTAAGCCATAGGAGACACACAGGTTGTACACCTCCATATCCAATTCCCCCTGAAAGATATTAATCTATTCTGTTAGCACTCTAGTCTGTACTTTAATTCTACCAGAGGCACCATCACAACTACTCTTTTCATTGTATCCCACTCTCTTTTTCAAAATTACACCTCTCTTGTTCTTAAAAACTCCTTCTAGTAAAAAGTTCGTGTTCTATGGCATGTATTAGGATTATCTAATTCATATTCTCAAACAGACTGTGAACTGTTGATATTCAAAACCCAGTGTTTTTGCAATACCCAACCTTGTAAGATGCCTGCTCCCTCACACAACATAAAACATCCCTTGTCTCAGATGAAGAAAGTGTCCATTTTCACTTCTCTTCCCTGTGTATATGAGAATGACATATGTGGATGTGTTTATCATTATCTCACTTTACAAAGCAGTATTTTTCAATGTTTAATATATTTTTTAAACTAATTTTCCAATTTTTTAAAATCATCTTATTTTTGTGTATAGTTTTGCATGTGAAGTTGTAAATTATTTATCCTTTTATACAATTCATTGAAGGACTTGTCTGGCATTTGTAGAAATTTGTTCATAAAAAACCCCTGTTTATAAAGCATTTTTCAAAAATATTGAATAATTTTGCAAGCCTAATTATATAGTTTCTCTAAACATACACCGTTTTTCAAACCAAGGAGTTCAAGAGTCGGACCCTCAATTTTTAACCACTGAAATACATGGAGTAATTTAATTTTTTTTTAAGTTAAAAAAAAATCCCAAAACCTAACCTTGATCTTATGTCCTTCCTTACAATTGTAACCTTTTGTAGGGCAAGCTGCTCTGAAACTGCCAGCAAGAATAAGCATAATTTGTAAATATCAGATTGCTTTCACTCATGTAATTAACCATGCATCTGAGTGTGTAAATTCAGATACGAGAGTCAAAATGTTTCCAGTGACATCATGGGGGTGAATAAAAAGCCAACCATATCTTGGGCTCTATCAAAAGAAGCATGACCAGGGGAAGTGATTTTTCCCCTCTGCCCCACTCTCTTGACTCCTCACCACCTGGACTACTGTGTCGAGCTCTGAGGTCCCCAGTACAAGAAAGACATGGACCCGTACATGAGTCCAGAGGAGGGTTGCGAAGATGATCAGAGGGCTGGAGAACCTCTCCAATGAAGACAGGATGTGAAAGTTGTGCTTGTTCAACCTGAAGGAGACAAAGCTCTTGGGAGATCTTACAGCTACAGGAAAGCTGGCGAGGGGCTTTTTATCAGGGAATGTAGCGATAGGACAAGGGGTAAAACTAAAAGAGGGTAGACTTAGATTAGACATTAGGTAGAAATTCTTCCCTGTGCATGTAGTGAGGCCCTGGCACAGGTTGCCCAGAGAAGCTGTTGTTGCCCCCTCCCTGGCAGTGTTCAAGAACGGGTTGGATGGGGCTTTGGGCAACCTGGTCGATTGGAGGGTGTCCCTGTCCATGGCAGGAGGGTTGGAACTAGATGATCTTTGAGGTCCCTTCCAACCTGAACCATTTGGTGATTCTACAAGTCTACAATTCTATGAATATATCATAAGGCTGTAGATGCAGTTTAATGGCACTAGTTATGGCTTCACCACTCACCTGCAGTCACTGCAAATCTCAAAAAACAGCCTTGAAAAACTCAGAGAACTGAGTCTCTATCAAACAAAACCCCTAATTCTCGGGCTCAGGTTCTCATTTCTGCCATAAACAAAACAGGTCACTTGGGGAAAACACATCTCTACATTTGTACCTCCATCCTCCACCAGTTTCAGAGAGGCAGTTCTTTCTTTCTTATGCTCTGTGCAGGTGTCATCTAGTACAGTTTCACCTGTTCTAGGACAGGGTCTTTCTTCTATGTTATACAGAGTCATTTTTAAGACTATTTCAGGTACTGCTACTGCAAGGCACAGAAAAATAGTAATCACTCCCCCCCGCAGATTTTGAGTCTGAGCTGTTTGCTTTTTGGTAGCCTGAAAGAAAAGTAAAATGTGTGTACTTCAGCTAAGTGTTACCATCGTAGTAGAACTAAAAGCTAACTGGTGAGAATGAGGAAAACAAAAAAAAAAACCCAAAAAAAAGACACCAAACTTATTTTAAAAGCAAGACTTTGTGCAGTTCTCTGCAGTTTATCTTGCCCTTCGCTCTGAAACAGTTAGTAAAAGATCCTATGAAGTGCAGTGTGTTAAAACTGAACGCTGATCTGATGTGTTTACATAACTTACATGTTCCCACTGTTGCTTGCAGTTAACGTATGGATTTTCTTGAAATCAAGCTTACTGGATACACTTACTAAGTCCTGAGAAGCATTTCCTGTATGAAAGTTCAGTGGGCCTACAGACAGAAATTTCACTTGCCCGTGAATATATGTTGCATATACTTAGAAAATGTAACCTGTAAGGTCAATTACTAGAAGAGTTTTATTACTTCTGCTACAGCTTCATCATCAGACAGGTAATATTCTGAATTTGAGTAAAGGAGAGACGCTTGTTGCTTTGTTGGTGTGGGGGGTTTTTTTCACTTTTCAGCACCTAGAATTAATAGACAGAGGAGTTCCCCTCACAATCACACATGAAGAATGCAAACAGTTATTTCTAATACCACGGCTCTCACATTATATTATTCCAAATGGGCCTTCATTCCTGTAACCGTTGTGAGGTGAATTGTTAATATTTGATTATCAACAGTGATGTCACCAGGCAAACCGTATCAGAGGGATCAGCCCAAAGTCAAAACTGAAGTTTACAAGGATTGAGATGAAAGAAATCGATACAAATAACGAGAGGGCAGTGCTACAAGGCTCTGCGGTGGTGGACTTGCTAACCCTAAACCCTTCCACCTGCATTCTAACAAGTAAATCAAAGCGCTCGTATCTGGATCAAGGCACTTTCCAGCTTTGCTTTAGTGACAGGGGAATGGGCATTACCCAGAAGCTGCAGGGTGATGTTCAGACGCAGCTAACAAACCACCAGCTCAGCTTTTCTTTTCCACAGGGCAAGCACTCTAAATGCTCCTCCTCCCCTTAACTTGCTGAAACTTGCAGCTGTGATTCACAACCTGACCAACAGTGATAGATAACAAACCGCTGACCTTGAGGGCGGCTTTGTGTGTCAGCCTTCTTATTGCGTTGAGTCACCGCACTCCTCGTGTGTGTTATTTTAAGTAGCACATTTATCAGCCAGTACCAAACAGAATATGTGGCCATGTGTATTTTATTAGTGGGTTTTGAGTATTTTTTTAAAAATAAGAAAATAAGAAAAAATCCACTTCATTTAAAAAAAAAAAAAGGTTGAAGGCTCTGACACACTTTAAAAATCTTCTTGTTTTCAGTTACAACATAAGGAATCTATATGGATGCTAATATGTTTGCATTTGTAGCTTTCCAGACTTCCCCACCCCCCCAGCACACTGCAGTATAGCAATGTCAGAAATATACCATTCCCCATAACAGGACACATCTGTGGTGAATCTGCACAGAAGCAATTAATTTCCTTGTGGTATTTTTACACTGGGGGCTTAATGCAAGTCCCCATTATACAAACAAAAAGCTCTAGACAGCTCCTGCTGCCTGATAAAAAAATAAAATAAAATAAATCAGATTGAGAAGGGCTGTTTGGCCTAGGACTGCTACAGGCAATGACTTGTAATGAGGCATCCCAACACTAATTATGAAGCTTATTAAAGAGAATTGTCTAAGTTGTACTAAAGTGCATGCTATAATCACGTTACGGGAGACATGCATACTGAATTGAGGTCCTCCAGTTTCTTCTCTTAGAGAAGTGGACTCACTACTTAATGAACCCAATTTGGGGTCTCCGTTTATAGCAGCAGTATTATTGTGTTTGGCAGACTGGTCAAGATGAATTTGATGGAGAGGCAGGTGAGAATCCCAGCAGCTTGGTGATAATTCACACATCACAGCCTTCACAACTAACTAACATCTGCAGGCAAGTGGGCCAAGAAACTGTCAAACACAAATACTTCCAATCCAGGATTTTATTATTAAACTTCTCCCAAATCTTCACGAAGGTTGAAAAAGCAGTATTTCAGTGTACTGTTTCAGCAATGGAGGAAAAAAAAAAAAAAAAAGATTAATAAAGATGTTAGGAGGCTGAACTGCTGTGAGATTTGTTTAATTATTCCCCACAGTACTGCCCCAGCAATCTGCTGACATTTAGCCCCGACCTTGCAAATCCTCAGTAAATATTAATATATCAACTCAAACAGGGACCGTTGTTTTATTGGTTCATGGAGCTCAGAGAGATTCGCCACAGCAGTGAAAAATAATGTGCAGAACTGAGGAAGAACGGCTCCTTTGATATCATCTTCTGCTGCACACATGTGCTGGGAGCATCAACAAAATGGAAATTCTGTTACTTTGCCACAGCTGTAGAGTGACACTTCAGATGCCTTTGCTTCCCTTTGTACAGCCTGCTGGAATAATCCCAAAACCACAGTGGCAAGAGATTAGAAAACACACACACACATACGCGCGCGCGCGCGTGCGCGCACATACACACACACGGAGGAAGAGAGAGAGAAAGAGATCACATTTTATTATCTGACACAGTGGAAATTTTAATAATGGTAAGCTCCCATCTTAAAACCTAATAAGCTTTGCCCAGAACAATGAGCTCGCTAACAAGAGCCACGGAGAGCTAAATGCAATCCACTGGAATCTGTTTACTACGGTGACTTTGCTGTTTGCCTCCATGAGCGCCACATAAACTTCATTTTTCTCTGAAGAGTTGCCCCTATTGATTGCTTCCTAATGCATTTTATGTGCCAGCAGTCCTCACAAATCCCGACAAAATGCCCCCAATTTATTTTCTCCCTCTTATTTGCTTGCCTCAAATGTAAATGTACATTATTAAAATATCTTCTCATAACTACACTGCCATTACTAATAGAGGAGTGTTTGATGTGGGTCAATACTGCATCCAAAATTCTTGGGTTTAGGGGAAAGGGCTGCTGTGCAACATTTGGCATTCAGATGTATTGAGCTGTAGAGTTAATGCGTGATTAATTTTATTCATAAAAATGTTAATCACTTCATTGTGAGATCTTTTTAGCATTCTGTGCACCAAACACCTTTTAACTTCTTCTTCACACAAGCTCACAAATGTATTTAATATTTTCATATAACATTCTGTTATTACCAGTAACACTGGTAATTAAACATACATTCAAAACACAGTAAAAAGCTGGCAAGTAACGGCACGGCACCCAACACAAATGGAAGCCCGCTGCCCGCTGCCTCTCCCATGCCCCCTCCCCCTTGGCAGCGACTGACCAGTTTCTTTAATGTGCACTTGCTTGCAGTGTCCCGGAGGGGGTTTGGGGGTTTCTTTTTCTCCCCCTCAAGCACGCTTCAACCCTCATTGAAACAGCCAAATATTGTGAAAATAATACAGCCCTGTAGCACACTATAGATGGTGCTAAAAATACTTCTGTTCTCAGGGAGGGGGGGATCACAGTGTTGGGTACATCATGGCAGGTCGGGGGCTCTGGGGTTTTTGTTTTGGGTTGGTGTAGGATGGAGGGGAGGAGGAAGACAAGCACTCAAGCCTCATCCAAGAACAGTGTCAGGCATTGGTGGGTGTGCCGGCTGCACTCACTGACTTCTTGTTTCCAGCTGGGCAAGGCTATTGTGAGCGTATTCAGCCAATGCACTCATGAAACTGGATAAATGGATTAGTGGATCAGAGACACCATCGGCATCTTCAAAAGGAAAACAGCAGCCTGCAAAAAGACTGACATTTGTGTACTGGGGCAGAGGGTGTGTGAATGCTCTGCCTCCTCCAAAGGGACAAGACAGTGATAAACTTTCCACACTGACCACCTCACTTTGTGCTACAATAGACCAACAAAATAAATGGATTGCTTCATTGTTTTTGAACCATAGGCAGCACAGGGAAAGCGCTACTTGGGCAGCAACAAAGGACAATGTATTGTGTGGGGCCAACAGCTCAAAATAAAACCTTTAATTATCTACGGGTCAGCCATAAATCTGGAATAAAAATAAATGTTACTTTTTAAACTCGCCTTTAATTCCGCTCAGAGTTTACACCGGCGCTTTCTATTCTCTCAAGAGATGAACTACTGGGACGCGGTGTGCACCCCACGTTTGCATTTTTGCATTAGCTTGACTCCAGAGGAACGTGTTGGGAAATAAGTTTGGCTATCAGACGTGAAGGATGTCTGTAATGCTAATTAAAGTAAGTAAAAAAACAGATAAAAGGTATATTTTTTCCATTTTTTTTACAAACACCCATGCATGTATTCTCTTCACATACACAAAAGAGAAGCCAAAACTAATATTAATAATGGGTGACGGGTCTCAAGTAAATTAATTCCTCACAGAAGTACATTGTTTAGTTTTAAGAGCTCATATTTTCTAAGTCTTAAATTTTGAATACCTATTTCTATGGGGTTTTCAGTCTCCTGGTACTTGCAGCGATTCCTGTCCACATGGCTGGTTTTACAGGCAAGCTATGAACGGCACTGCATGGGGGCACCGCACAATGGGGAACACCAACCTCGCCAGGAGCCGTTTATGTAACTTTTCACTGGAAAACACGCCACGCAGGCCATGTTTATTACATGTTCCAGTGTTTTACTTGATTTGTTAGTCCCAGGTAAGATTTACTGCTGAAACGTAAAACTTGGCGTTTTTAACTCAAAGCCTGGTATCGGGCCCCAGGTCCCTCTTTGCCACAGCCCCCATGAAGCCAGCAGTGAGCTCACACCCTTCTCGGCTGAGGGAGAGCCGCAGTCCCTCATGGTGTGGCTCCACATCTACGTCCTGCTTCCCCCAGGCTGGAGGGGACCTTCCCCAGACAGTTTAGGCCACAGCCACCTGACTCATGGTGGACGGCTGGGTTTTGGGACCTGCAGGTGGCACATGCCAGCCTGGGGCTCCCCTCAATCTGTCAACAGGCCTGTGGGGAGGCAGGGAGTGCCAAGTATAGGACTGAAGTGCAGGGTGGTCACTGAGATGGCAGGGGGCCTCCTCTACGAATTGAGCCAGGGTCAGGGGGAAGAAGGATGCATGCTGGGGACTATGTTTTGAGGCTCCCTTTTGCAGAATACTCACTACACATCAGCCCTGCCCCTGCACTGCTTGTGTCCCAACAGCCTGCCCAGTACGCCTCCACCAGCCCTGGCCATTCCTTACACCTTCGCCTTTTAAGGACATTTAAGAATTAAAAAAAAAAACCCAAAAAAAACCCAACAACCCACACCAAAACCAAGCAAATTAACCCAAAACCCAACAACAACATCAGAACCAGCCAGGTGATGACACTGCTGTAACTCCTTCCCTCCCCAGCCCAGCGCAGATGCGCAGCATGCGACGCCTGGGCCCCGGCGCATGCTGGGCGCCGCAGGCCAGACAAGGCACATCCCGGGCCAGCCCGAGCCCCGTCCCTGCCCCGCGGTGCCCACCGATACTGCGGGCGCCGGGCAGCCTGCCTCTCCTCTGAGGCGAGGGGGCCCGGTGTGGCCCTTCCCGGCTCTGCCTGACCGAGAGGGGCCGGAGGAGGGGGGCGGTGGGCGAGACAGGGCTCCAGCAAGCCCCTTCCCCGGGACCGGGCCGGCGGGGAAACGGCGTGGGGCGGCGGTGGGCGTCCGGGGTTGGCCGGGGCGGGAGAGCCGCGTCTGAGAAAGTCCCACCGGGCGGAACTAATGCCGGACCCTTATTGTCCCCCATCAGCCGCCGGGTTATTTCCATACGAGCCTGTTTAACACGGGGCCGGTGGCCGGCAGCGGCGAAGAACCATCTCTCCTGCCGGCCCCCCGCCCCCGCCGCTCCGCACTCTTTGTAATAGTCTCATCTACAAGGACGATTGAAACTTTATAGTGCATGATTCATAGAGCGGGGCTGCGCTCGGAGCCGCGGTGCATATTACATTAATCAGTGTCAGGCCACTAAAACAGAGATATGAATATGAATTCTCCATATTGCAGGGGAGATAAATGTGCTTGTGAATAATTGATCGGCGCCCATGAAGGGGAAAAAAAAAAAAGGTTGAGGAGGAAAGGAAAACATGGTCACACAATGAAAGTTACCGGGAGATCTAGCGAGCCCAGCGATGAGGGCTCCTGCGGGGCTCCCGGAGCGCGCCCCCGCCGCGGCTCCTGCCGGCTGCGGCCCGCAGCTGCTCCGCGGCTTCGGGGCTGTTGGAGTTTCGGAGTAAGAACTTAAGCGAAACGGCAAAAAAAGGGATGACAGGAGCCGGGAACGATAGCAAGCACAGGAACGAGCCAGTTGAAGTGTACGCACCCTACTAATTTTCTTGTTCCCTTTCTCTTTTTTTTTTTTTTCCCCTTAGTTAAAAATAGACTTTTTTTTCAGAATAAAATAGAAAATGAATAAAAAATGAGGCATGCATACCAATGAGCACGTTTCATAACTACGTCTCTGTGACAAAGCCAAATCCCTGTAACTTTGCCGTTTGCTTTCAGCGCGTTCTGGCAACTGTTAATTTCGGAGTTTTGCTGAACTCGAGATTGTATCAACTTTTCAGTGCTCTTTCTTCACAGATTTCTGCCATTCTTCTGTTAGTGCTAAGAAAATAGTAACAGAAGCAAGACAGGGAGACCTTTTTTTGTTGTTTTTTAACTGGGAGAGGATGGATGATTATGCAAACACGTATGAAAAAATGTTTTCTGCTGCCTTTTTAAATAGCACGGAATTGTATCTTGGCGCTCGGTTCTCCGACTCAGTGCAAATTTTCCTAATGACTTTATTTATCGGGTTCGGGTACCGTCACCGCTAAAAAAAAAAAAATAAAAGTAGGAAACCGAGACTTTCCAATTTACTCTTATCAGCTCGAAGCATTCCCAATTAAGGCAAATCGTTTAGTTTAAGCTTCTCCTTTACTATTCTCCCTTCGCTCTGGTATGTGCTTGCTATACATTTGCTAGGGCGGATCTCAATGAAAATAGCAAATATGACAGAAAAACGACACATTATTTTCCTGTCAGGGTGACGTAAACGATCGTTCCTAGCACAGCTCACGTGACAAGAGTGTATTTCCTAGGTTTGGAAATATGGAGCCCCCCTGCTCCTTCCTAAAACCGGCGCGGGGCGCAGCGGGTCCCGGCGGCGGGAAGCGGGCGGGGTGCGCGTCCCGCCCGGCTCCGCAGGGCACCGCACACCGCGGAGCACCAGCAGCTTCCGAGGGCTCCGTGCGCTTGTTCGCACGACTGCTCGCACGCCTCAGCTCTCGCTGAAACTTCCTTCAGGGGAAATGGCCACCTCGGCGTGGCTAGCGGGGGAAACAAACGAAATTCGCTCTCTCCCCCAGGTGACAACTGGGCTAAGGCAACAGCCCTCGGGGACGGCCAGGCGCTTCGGCACGCACCCACGCGAGAGCTCTTCTCGCAGGGCGTTTCTCAGCTGCCCTTACTACTTTTCGGTTTTATATTTTCTAACGAGAAAAAAGCTTGCGCCTCTGCCCAGAAACTTTGGAAGCGGCGCAAGCACACTACGTCCGAGCGCGCAGCCCGCGGCCCCGGGCGTGCTCCTCCCGCGCCACGGGAAGGAGCCGGTGGCGGGTGGGGGGAAGCCAGGATCCGGGTGCTTCGTCCCATCCCTGACAAACGGCTCCGGGCGCAACTGGGGAGAGGCGGTGGAGTGACTCGGCTCTGACCCCGCGGGGTTTCATTCACCACCAGCGTAACCCACTCAGGATGGTTGCGGGAAGGAG
>VZTU01001255.1:0-16004 GCA_013400835.1 Zapornia atra
GTGATTCTGTGATTCTGAGAGATGATTTCCAAGAAGGTTTCCTACATGCCATTGCACTTTGGCTGACACAGAGCCAAGCTGTCTGTTCATGAAAAGGTGAACAAATGATGATAAACCACTCACCATTTCCCCACCTGGTTGAAAGGGAAAAACCGTATTCCTCTTTACCCAAGCCATGTAGGAAATTCCTGTAACCAACTCCAGAAGGCTGAACTGTGCTTTAAACCCTACAAAGACAGTTTGGAGATTACTTCAATGTCATTTGGGCTGAAAAAGGCTCAACTAATGGCAGTAACATTATTGTTCTTTTAATGGCTGCCTTGAATAAAATGACAGTCTCTGAAAAGAATGGTCAAGAGGCTAAGACTGTGGGAAAAAATTAAGAAGACTATGAAAAAATAACATTTTATGTTATTTAAAAACATCAGATGAGCCATGACGTTATAGATCCGCTGTAGGTTGAGGGAAAAACGTATCACCAGGAATCCAAATATTAAACTAAAATCCTGTCTTTTATTATCATATAAGCAATCAGTAAATGTGAAATAGAGGTGATCCTACACCTAATCTTTATCATTTTTATTAATTTATTTCTTATTGCAGTATTTCAAAGTTTTCTTTACACATTTTATACAATGTAATAGTGTTTTCTTTATTTTTGATGACACTTTTTTTTCTCTCCTCTGCTTTGCTTCAAAATGCTGTTGTCATTGTATGTCCTACAAACATTTTTATGCCTTAAATAAAAGACTATGCATGGTCAAGTAATAAAAAAATCTATTCTGTTTCTATGTATTTATGATATTTTCTCTCACTGATATTCTGTCTTGTCAATTAAATTTAAGTATTTGAACAACTCTTAGCAATTTTATCTACTGATTTGAGTAGTTTGTTTCACAATAGCAAAAAAATACTTCTAAATTTCTGGGGAAAAGCCTTAACAGATTGCTATCTAGCAGTTTTCTTTTTAGTTAACGTATACGAAACTAATACACTTTATTATATGAGGCTCCAACACACCTACAAGACCTCTTTACATGAGGGGGAACTTAAAGGGGATTGAAAACTTTCTGTCCTACCTAGCCTAGAGTCTGCAGTGACAGGAAGTCTGTAGCTGTACTGGTGTTACCCAATGACAGTTATATCTTTCTCCGTTTTCATAGCCTTAAGATAGAGCTGTCCCTGATCCCAAAATAATCACTCCGTCTAGAGATCTGAAGTTGTGTAAGTGCCTGAGAGACTGTTTGAGAAGAAAATTTGCAAGTACTTGAGTGGAATGCCACTGGCTGAAATGGTATCCTAACCAAATTTGTAGGTTTTTTGATTGAGACCAAAAATTCACCTGTAGTTACCAGCTCAAATCATCTTAGCAAGATGGTTCTTGATGATTCCATTGTTCCGTCTATAGGAACAAACTTAGGTGCACCATGGTGGGCCCTGTTATTTCTTCAGTCTTCACAAGATCATGTATTTTTCCCTCAAGCTCCCTTTTAATTATGTATTGCAAATAAAGTCAATTCCTCCAATTCTTTCTTAATATTCTTTTGCTTTATCTGCAATGTAATTGAAGTGAGTCAGAAACACTTTCCTGTGTAAAAGTGTTAGGTACCTCCTTGTGGAAGAAGAGAGGGGAGAGACCGACTTGACCTACATTACTTTCATAGACAGTGTTGACAAACCTTCTTTCTTTAGAATAGCAACTCGTTCTGTATGCAATTTATCACTAATGCTTCTTTTATTTCCAGTTATATATTGAAAGTAATATCACTTTAGTCACCTGTAGTTGATTCTACAGCACTAAACTCAATAGGAATATGGTTATTACTTTTGTTTTAATAGAATTTACCCTTAGAACTATTATGTCACCTCTGTTCACTTTATATTTTATTAAAACATGTATTCAAAATCAAGTCAGTACCCTGAATTTCTTTTTCAAACAAGATAATGTTAAATTAGGTTTGTTGGAATAACAAAGATCGAACTAAATATTTATGCTATATGTTAGTAGTTACAGAAAAACTATAAACCAAATTTTTAATTTGAAGTTTAGGCTTTAACTTCTTATACCAAATTTTCAGCAAGATTTTGTACTAGAGAAAGTCATCTTAGTAGCTTCTTCACAGATACTTCAAGAAATACTAATCCCTGTAGGATTACAAACTCCTTTGGGCAGCAAGCAATGTTTTATTTCTGGCTTACAAACAAGAAAATATTTACTCAGAAGAGAAGTGCCACCCCTTCTCATTTTTACAGATGTTTTTTCTTTATACCCAGTTCTCCATGTTAGCTACTCAGTATTTCAGTCATATTCAAAGAAAACTCCAAAACCATAAAATATTTTTTCTTTCTAAGAGTAAGCCATGATAAACACTAAGACCTGACAGCTTTTTTTTAAATGTATGTTCTTCCCTCAGCCAGCAGAATTGAATAACCTAAACTCCAAGAAACAGTCAAAAATACTAAGTGTGTATCACAACTCCATAACGTCTGCAATCTGAATGTCATAAATTTGTGCATTTATCCCTATGAAAGACATGCATTTATGCCCATGAAAGGTGTTGCCTTTACTGCTTTGGCATCTTTCTAATGCCTGTTGTGGTAAAGTCTCTCTTTTATGCCAATAGCTAGTTACCAGCTCACAAAAGTATGTCCAATGCATTGGAAAAAGATCTCATGACTTCCTGGACTTGTAGGACCATGAATAGCTTCATGAATCATGCAGAATCATGCAGAATCATGCTGCCAGTCTTCTACTTCCCATTCTATCCCCTTCAAGGTTTAAAGAAAGGAGGAAAGAACTTTGTTACTACAGGCCCATTATTAACAGCATAGTTACTAGGCCTAGTGACAGACATAGCTATTTTTATCTTAGTTCTGTCTACAAGGTTTCTCCTTCCACTTACAGAGCTAATAGACATTCAAGGTCCTTGAACAGCCTGATGGTTCATATCCAGTCCTTATGACAAACCCTCAACTAAGGATAGTTTTCATTGATGAAAATCTTGTTGTGAAAATAAATGTAGTTTTACACAATCACAGAGTCACCTCTCTTAGTAAATGACTGCAGTCTTGGCCACGTATCACAGAATCATGTGTGTTGTGCCTGGTGTAGAAATGAGGAAGACTCTATCATACTTTGTTCACCTAGTAACTTTACAGTAAGATTTTTGTGGAGTATTCTGCCATTTTGTTCTAGTTCTTCAAGCTCAGCTTTTCTGTTTTCCAAATAAAAGTCATCCCATAATGGAAAGACAGGCTTTGAAAACTCTTTTGGAAGGTTTCCTTGTCACAGTAACAATTTTGGCGAAGTAAGATAAAAAATAAAGGCAGCAGGATTACCGAACCATGTGAAATAAAGCAGCAGTCATTTTCTTGAGATTTTCTTGCCAAAGGAAAACTGGAAGCTCAGTTCTAACTTTAGCCATATGAACCTAATTACTTAGCTTACCTCTCTTAAATACTGTATTTCATTAGAACATAAGGCTAGGATATTTCTCAGCTAATGCTCCCTTTATCTGTAAGCCCAGAGCTATTTCAGAAATAGCTTCTCTTACACTGTTGTATACTGGGTTGCCACCATAAGTATTTTTCTCACATCTAGAAGCATACTATTTTATCCACTCCTGCTCTTTTCCCTGATTAATCTTCCTAGGCAGGATTCAGAATATATTTGCTGCCTTGCTATCATGCTCCAACTCTTTATCTGCTTCAACTTCTAACATATATTCCCAATTTTCAATACTATACCAGACTATTATCACATTTACATGGCACTTGAAGACATTGAACAATTGTATATTTTTATTTAGATATGTTCAAAATTCTGTAGATGTTGCATCTACTTGTTCAAATGCAGAACAGGACTTCTAAAGCCCATCTATGAAATTCAATTGCAAAATAAGAAGGCAGAAAATGATGGTGGAAACTAGGACAGGATCCGGGAAATCTGAATCTTTCTTAACCTTGAACTTTGGCAATCCCATCAAAAAGCTGTTGGCTCTCCAGAACTACCTGGCTCTGCGGGTGCCTAACTTTGCTAGCTAAAAAGCTCTGAGTCTGCCAGAACTTAAATTTCCAGAATATTTTCATAATGGGGGATACTGTTTTCTTTTTGACACCAACCTCTTCCCATGACTCTAGCAATTCAGGCATAGACAGAGAAAATCCTAACTTTTTTGCAGATACCCAGATAAATCCCTCCAATTTATCCATGGTCAGTACTGTATAACATATATTGTCTCTATTAACTACCCACAGAAACTTCAGTGATGATCTTGAAGAAACTGAGATGTTCCAATCCTCCCACATCAGTATTTAGCCTTTAAAAAGACAAGAAGATTAAGCTTTAAACTGTTAATTTCAATTGACAAATAAAATTTCTTTTTGCCTAAATGAATATTACACTCAATATGGATGCTTCAGGGTAAATCATCTATCCTGTCCTCTAGAAGCAGCTGTTTTTCATAAAACATAACAGTATTATAAATAAAACTAAAATCTTTGTTTGTTGTGCTCATACTGGTCAATTAAATGATTCACCCTTATTCATTGCTTCTGTACTGGAAATGTGATTTATAGCATGCATATCACTGGACATACATGGACAGAAGTTGATCTTCATACATTCATCTTTTAATTAAGCTTAGAAGTAGAGAATCCTACCTGAGGAAAATAAATTGGATGATAATAAATGATATTTAATTTTTGCAAAAAGCGAACAAGACAGGGTAGAAACAGGTAATGGACGGCAGAGAAATAACTGCCATGGATTTCTAGTTGTACCTCACCTTCATGCTTATCTTCTGTACATATATCTTTTCACACAAAGACAGTATCTTCTTGTTAAGTGACATTTTTTTTGAGAAAACTTGCCTGCTATTCCTTTTCCTCCTTCTTTGAATTGACAATCATCTGGCAACTACAGAGAACTTAGCATGCTTTGCTAGGATCAGTGTATTAAAAAATAAACTGCCATATCCAAAAAGCATTAAAATAATGATGATTCAAGAGCAACACCTTAAAAAAAATCAAGACCTCTATACATCCTTGAATATGAATATGTAACATAGTTATATTTTTAAAGCACAGCTAAGAGTCTGACAATTTCATAGTGCTACTGGTTTAAAATCCTTGATATTCAGCAAACCCATTCAGTCAGAAGGTGGATCTGCCAAAAATCACATGAGTTGAAACATGGAAAATAATCAATCTTTGGCAATCTTTTAGTTTGTGACAATGTAATATATATTCGTGGACCTGTTCAGAATAATGTGAATATGCATGTAAACTTACAGGACTTTGTATATTATTTGAGTTTTCAGGCTCTATTTTTTACTTAATACTAAAATGACAATAAAATAGGGAATTATAATATGCAAAACAAGTAAAAAAATTCATAGTGTTCTGTAGTTTGTTCTTAATAGCAACATTAGCAATGGTTGGAGAGGTTTTTCATTACTAAACAAACACACAAGAATAGGATCTTGCTCGTGTACAGTACCCATTAAGGGACTGGAGCTCAGTTTGGGGTCTGATGTTTCTGCCCAGGTAGAGAGATGTAGCTGCTGCTTTCCCATTTGCAGGATGAACCAGTGTTGAGGTTGAACACATACATCCCTCACACACACATAGAGTGGCTTCACTAGGGCAGATCATGCCTTACAAATCTGGTGGCCTTTTATGATGGAGTAACACAAATGGTGGACAAGGGAAGGATGATGGGCATTATCTTCCTGGACTTGTGCAAGGCCTTCAACACTGCCCATCATGACATGCTTGTCTCTAAATTGGAGAGACGTGGATTCAACAAATGGACTACTCAGTGGATAAGGAACTGGCTGAATGGTCGCACTCAAAGAGTTGTGGAACACAACGCAATGTCTAAGTGGAGATCTGTGACTAGTGGTGTCCTTTAGGGGTCAGTACTGCGACCGGCGCTGTTCAATATCTTTGTCGGTGACATGGACAGTGGGATCGAATGCACCCTCACCTAGTTTGCTGACAACACCAAGCTGTGTGGTGAGGTCGACATGTTGCAGGGAAGGGATGCCATTCAGAGAGACCTTGACAGGCTGGAGAGACGGGCCCATGTGAACTGCATGAAGTTCAACAAGGCCAAGTGCAAGGTCCTGAATGTGGGCCAGTGCAGTCCTAAACACAACTACAGGCTGGGTGAATGGATGGAGCGCAGCCCTGAGGAGAAGGACTTGGGGGTGCTGATTGATGACAAGCTAAACACGAGCCGGCAGTGTGTGCTAGCAGCTCAGAAGGCCAACCATGTCCTGAACTGCATCGAGAACCACGTGGCCAGCAGGTCAAGGGATGTGATTCCGCCCATCTGCTCTGGTGAGACCCCACCTGGAGTACTGCATCCAGCTCTGGGATCCCAAGTACAGGAAAGACATAAAGCTATTGGAGTGAGTCCAGAGGAGGGCCATGAAGATGTTCAAGGGGCTGGAGCACCTGTCCTATGGAGACAGGTTATGAGAGTTGATCTTGTTCAGTCTGGAGAAGAGAAGGCTCCAGAGTGACATAAATGCAGCCTACCAATACTTAAAGGGGTCCTACAGAAAAGTGTGAGAGGTTCTGTTTACCAGGGAATGTAGTGATAGGACAAGGAGCAATGGCTTTAAGCTGAAAGAGGGTAGGTTTAGGTTAGGTGTTAGAAAGAAATTCTTTACTGCTAGGGTGGTGAGGCACTGGAACAGGCTGCCCAGAGAGGTTGTAGAAGCTGCATCCCTGGAGACATTTAAGGCCATGTTAGATGAGGCTTTTGGCAACCTGGTCTAGTGAGGGTGTCCCTGCCCATGGCAGGGAGGTTGGAACTAGATGATCCCTTCCAACCCAAAGCATTCTATGATTCTATGAAAATAATGAAAATAATACTCAGTGCTGCCTTCAACAACACCTACAAGCACGTTTCACGCAAGATAGAAACATAGACATATAGCTGCTTTCAACAGCACCTATGTACAGATTCACGATAAATATAAACATAGACAACCAAGCTCACTCCTCCTCTTTGGATGATCAGGACTGAAGTTCTCTAGAGATGACACATACTCGACAGTGTCTAGGTTCACATACACCTCAGTCAGTCTGACATCCCTGCATGGATCCCAGGGTCTCTTACCTGCACCAGGATTCACCTATTTACCAGCTGATCTAGCCTGAAGTCTTTTTATTGAATGACATGCACACATACCCACTCACCCACTGTTTGGGGAAGATACAGACACTTCCTCCCCTGCAGCTGGCACTGAGCATATGAGCTACAACATGTGGACCTCCTCCAGCTATCAGCTCTGAGACCCTCTTTCTCCTCATTCTGGTGTTCAGGATGCACAACAGTCCTGTCTCAGTGTCTGGGATCAAGACCTCACATACTCCAGTAGCTGACACCAAGACTTTTTCCCATAGCTGGTACCACAGGAAAAGGATGCCCACACCCCTGTCTGACTCTAATTGCTGGCACGAAGTTCATTCACATAGGTCCCCCCCAGCAGCTGGCACTAGTCCTTGCAGCATGCACATGCAATAGAGTGAGATTAGATAGAGTTAAAAGATTTAGTAAAAGAAGACTATGGTAATCAGGCACAGGGCTCAGTCAAACAAGCATACTAACTGGTCCTGTTTACGTGTAATGGGCCCTTTTAAAAAAAACCCTTTTTGCCTATTCCTCCTTTGTTCCTCTCCAATGACTTTCCCCTGCACATTCCTTCATCAGTTTGCACAGTCCCACTGAACACCATTCTGCAACCTCCAATATCCTGGACCTTCAAATTTGCAATCTTATTGGTCACAGATCCTGTTTGCCTGCAGTTTCTTGATATCCCACCAATTAGTGTGACTGATGAGGTTTTGATCTTGTCCTTGTCTTGGTTATATTTGTCTGTCAGGTCTATATGACTGTGTGGTTTTATTTGTAAATTCCCCCCTTTAATTTTTATCCACATTTACATTGGAAAGGTCCCAAATCAGATAATCTTAGCAAAGCAGGCACTCTCACCTTCTACATCCCTTACAGATCCTCCATACACACAGAGAACATACTGGGGGGAGCATCAGAGCTGAAAGAGAATGACTGTAGTGCAAAACCTGCAATAATTTTGATTCAGGCAGAACAGACTTCAGTACTTGATCTGATATTGTTTGATTATATGTATGATCCTCAATTAGTAATGTAGTAACAACAAGACAGAACAGTTATCCTAGGTAATGTAGAGATTTGCTTTGTGGGGTTTTTTCTGAATATAATTCTGTGTAAGTCAGCGAATTGAGCTATCTTTACAGCAATTTAGAAACAGCTAGTAGTACCACCAAGGCTTCTGTAACCCACAAAGGCACAAAATTCAAGACATGAGGATTGTAACACCCTCTTTTTCCCCTAAGGCAAGCTCTGTCAAAGTTGTTGATCTAAGATATGGGGCAGTTAACAAGCTTGTATCTGAAGACTGCAGAGGAAAATGGGGTTCAGAAGGAATCAATATTTCTTCTAGATAACTGGAGCCAAGGCCAAGTCACACATTAAACCAAACAATTTAAGTATAAATATCAATGTGCTGCCTGACAGGATGCCAATATATGTGCTTTAAAAGCAAAGGTATACAGCTTGGTCATATAATTAGGACTAAAGTACCAATAAACTAAAGGCACTTCTTAAAAGCACTGAAAATGTCTGAAAGCAGCAATTGATAAAAACACTTGAGAGAATCAGCAGTACAGGCAGAACTCACTCAACTCCAGGTGAAGATCAAACTTTGCAGGACGCTTTCAGAATCTCACAGGATTGGATGCAAAAGCCTTATATCTCCAAGACTCCAAGACAGAAATAGATCAATACCAGCAACATTTGCAAGATTGAAACAGGTCACACTTAGGAAAGGAGATGGTATCATTTTAATGAGGAAAGAAAAGATCACAACCAGGATCCTTAAGAAGGAGACAGTGAAAAGTCTTTCACAGCACAACAGATTTAATGGTTTTCTCCTAATGAACACTGTCAGTGTAAGACAGGTTTGGTTTTGCCTGGAACTAAAAGATTATGGGGTTTTTTAGACAGTCAGGTTTTCTCTGACAAGAGAGAAGTGAGAAAGATCCAGTGAGTTCTAGCAGGTTTGGTTTTATGGGTTTTTTTTTCCTAGTATATCTATATATATTAAATTAAAATCTTATACATGCAGCTGCCAGTGCAGAAGCAGCACAAAATCCCACTAAAACTGATTGTCCATCCTCAGGATGACATGACTTTGTAGGTCTGATTCACTTTATCATGCATCCTTCCTTACTGAGGAATCAAGGGAAAGAGTAAGCCCTTATACAGAGCAAGTTAAGGGAGAGCAGCCTTCTGCCAGTGCACGGCAAAGACATATGACTGATTTGAGACAAATATATCCACCACTGTGCATTCACAGTGTATCCTACAGCTATGCTGGAATTGCTTTTAAGCTGTAAAGAAAATTGTATGAATCAATGAGTAAACCAGATGATTTTCAAAGCAAAAAGGTGTTTATAAAGCTCAAAGGCTTTAAAAAAAAAAAAAAAAAAGGAAAAAAAAGGTCTGTTTCATTCCACTGGCATAGGCTAACGTTTAGTTACTTTGATGATGTAAACACAATTATAGCAGCTGTGAGGCCCAATATTGATTATGAGAGGGATCAAATCAATACTATAATGCTAACAGATTTAGTTGCAAAGGGATTTATCTAATTAGTACTGAAATCTACTGGGGTGATCCCATGACAGGTGCTGATAAAGCCTCGGTTTTCAATAAATGTCACCAAACTTTCAGATTACAGGTAGGCTCATTCATCATAAAGTTGAAGTCTAAGCAGGGCTTAAGGGTTAAAAGCACCTTTCTGACAAATGCTGCATTTTAGAATTCTTTTGACTACATCTAAGACAAATTAAGTTCAAAAATTAATATACAAATCCTAAGTAAGAGTTATAGACATGTGCTGAATACTTGAAGATCAATGATATCTGAGTTCCAAGAACTCTTAGCACCTCCCCACCTCCTCCCTGGAGTTTGTAAACTATAGTGAAAAATTAATGACAATCTCTTTGGATTAGTACTGAAGATGCAGAAGGCACCTTTTCTCTTTAAAATTTCAGTTACCACAGGATAAGAACTTGCTGTGTTGCTGGTAAAGCCAGTAAGTTCTGGCACATCTGAGCTCAGGAACCAGTTTGACACACTCATCTACCTCTGCTTAAGATTACCCTCCAGGAGGGTCTTGAGCCCTTGACCCACTTCTCATAACGCCTCATTGCCCCTGACTTTTCTGGATTTGGCCCCTTTCTCCCCTTTTTCTTTCTTCAAAGTATGTCAAGAGGAAGAATTAATATTACTGCTTATAATTATTTCCTTTTAGGGATAGTCCGGTGATTAAAATCAGGACACGGCACCATAATGTTTTAGTACTTCACTATGCAAAAAAATTTCTAGAGATCTTTGGCCTTATTTCATTGACTCTAAGATAGAAATAAAGACGTCAGGAAAGACTGCAGTAGTTACAGCTGAAACAGCATAACTCTTTCTGCTTTAAATTAAATTAACAGTTAAAGCACATTCTGAGTTTCATCATTAAAGATCTTGTCTCTGACAAAAATGATTTATTTGCTTTTGAAGATTAATTTAATGTAAGCTCAAAATCAGACCATTCTGGAAAAATAATGTTTGATTGATTTGAAGCACATAGTATATGCAAGAAAGTTTTCTCAGAAATTTAAAGAAAAGCACTTTTCTGGGGTTTTTTTTCAAGGTAGAAGTGGATCGAAAAAAAAATATAATTGCAGAAAAAATAAGTATTTTTAAAAACCAGCAAAACAAGCAAGGCGTTCTTTTTTTCATTTTTGCATAGAAAGATAACATATCTCAAAAATGTTCAGAATGATCTATTTAATTACCTAGAATACATGCTCTTGTTCTCACTTTTTAAATTTGTGTTGAAGGTTTATCTGCACTGAAGATTTGAGCAAATCCTTGTAGTCAATCCACTACACCACAAAAGAAAGTGACTTACTTGCATGTGTGTGATTTATCTCAAGTATATTACCATGAAGGAAATTGGTCCCAGATAACATTTTCCCCACCACCCCACCAACCCCCTAGTATTGGAAAATACATAATGAACAGTATGGTTACATGAGATTAAAAATATTTGAGGCAATCAAGGGCAGACTATAGCATACAGTGTGTGGTCTCTCTCAACTTTGTAGTGCAAAATATAACATGAATTCTCTAACTCTGCAAAGACTTTGGGAGGGTTACCATCACACTTTGTTAGGAACTTCAAAGAATGTATCCCTCCTAAGGATCCTTCCTCTTAAGGAGCTGCAAAGGCTAGAAAAGCTTCAGATCCTGGGAAGTATAGCTCCATCTTTTTATGCTTGGGCTTTCTTTTTTCTGTCTTTTAAAAAAACTCACGCAAAATTCTATGCAACATTCATGGTAACTTCAGGTTAAGCTTTCAAACTTCAGGTAGTGCCATAGATAGCAGTTTCTTGAGTATTCTTACACACATTGTTAGGAAGAAAAATTATTTTATGTTTAGGAAACATTTCTATGGCTATGGAACAGCTCAATTTCAGATTTCCTTTATGACCAAGAGTAAATAACCTATTTCTGTATACTTATGAAGTTTAATAACTGATTTTTCTCATCAGGCATAAGAGAGAGAGAGAGAGAGACTGAGTGCAGGTGTGTGAAAGTCCATGATGTACAAACATACCACTAATTTCTTGTCTGTACTGCACACAATATGCCTTATGATGGTGCTGCAGTTGTGATTTAAAAAAAGAAAAATTCTCAAATTTTTTTTCTTTTAGCTCCTGCCCCTTTTGAAAGGTCACAATATGTAGACTCTGAAATATTTGCTTAGAGTAAAATGCAGTTTATCCTGAAGCAGCTTTAAATTTTTGGGAAGTGAAATTTTGTAGGTAAGTTAGCTTCATACAGAAGAGGTGCTAATCAGCATCTCAACATCCCCCATCAATATGTGGCCCTTTCACTCAGGACACTTCACATGAATAAGCTTTCAATGAACAACCATGTGAAAGCCCCAAAATTCTCTACGTTGCATGCTTTCTATTAGCTGAGGGTCAGTGTCTCAGAATATAAAAATTATTGATGACACCATTTTGAATTAACTGAGTTCATATGCTTAGGTACCATTTTCCATTAGTTATAAATATTGGGCTTTTAACTCCATTCAGCAAAACGGCAATGACACAGAGATGGTGCTACATCTGGTGTAATTTGTAAAGCTACATTCATTTCAATGTCTGCTTTGCACCAGCTGAGGATTTGGTCCTTTGGGGTTTAGCATATAGTAATGACAAGAAGAATAATCTAAAGAATAGTACTGAATATGAGATGAGAGGTATTTGAAGCCATCCGCTTTCAACACTGCTAAGGCACCCCTGGAATACTGTATAGAGTGACAGTCCTGCACAGTGAAAAGGTAACGATAAAATAGGCAAGCAGAAAAGGGAAAGAACAAACACAGTTAGAGATGAAAGCTGTGAAAAGATTAGAGTTATCTAACATGTTCATATCCAAAGAGGAAATATTCAGAACCTGAAATTTATCATTTTGGGAAAACAGTTTAAAAGCGGTAGAGGCATATATAAGAACAATCAAACATGTGGGCAAGAGGTGTAGGGTTGAACTAGAAAAAGGCCAAACTAAATTGGAGAGGAGGCTGCTGAAAGCAAAGCAATAAGACAAAAAGAAAGTTGCCATTGAGGTTGCATCAGTACAAAAGTCCATGAAAAATTCAGGTGAGTGTTTTGAAGAAGAAATATCTTGCTATACAACTATAGATTTCATTAGAAAAATAAATGAAGAATATAAAGTAACTTTTTTTTATTCTTTAGTCTCGCCATCCTAAAGTGTGCAGTTCTATTAAAATTTTGAGTTTTACTGGTCAGATCTTGAAATTCAGAGATGAGATGTTAATTAAAACCTATCTGATGCAATATTTCTTACATTTTACCCCTAGCAAAGCTGTCTTTATTTCTGCATCATGTCTTGTGGGAGAAATCTCTCCTCTTTTTTTTCCGTCCCCATACTAGTTGAGACTGGAAATTACAGTTGACGGAAATAGGAACATTTCTTGGAAAACAGTTGGTGGTGTTGATAGATTCTTTCATCAGGTTTCTGCAGCCAAAGATGAGACTCTTGGTCAAGAGCAAAATCTACTGAAAATAGCCATTTGATGAGTGCTGTGCAGAAAATGCAGGTTTAGATCTCTGTTCTGTATCAGAGAAAGCTGCAAGTCAGCAAGACAAGTGATTCCCCAGCCATGAAGTTATTATCTCCTCTGAGATAGACTTGATCTTCCTTCCCATGAAAAATTTAAAAAGGTCCAGAAGTCTTTTGCTCCTGTGTAGAACAAAAAGAGATGCTGTAACCTTATATTTTTTCCCATGAACTGCACCTGTTTTGCTTAATCCCTTCTACAAACATAGAGCCAGCAAGACGTGAAAGAGATTAACTAGGACACCATGACCAGTGGCAGGTATGGTTCAGGCCTGGGTTCCAGCTGGATTCCACAATATCCTTGGTTTAGGTGTAGCTTTTTTAACTGAATTTAGCATTTATGAACAGCTGCACATCAAAAGACTAGGACCACAAAATTGATTCCTTGGACAGAATCCAAAGCCAATTAAAACCCACAGAAAACTTGCATCTGTTCTGATGAGTTCTTTTATCCTTGAACTAGACAAAGTTTTGCCTGAAATGATATAGGAGTATCAGGCTTCAATTCCTGAGGTTTAATTCAAATCCTGCCATTGTTTCTGAAGAGATAATCTAAATCCACTGAAGGGTTTGGGTTTGCTCTTTAGTGCTTGTGTGTCTTTTTTCATCTTTGATTGTGCAACTTAGTGGTAATAGTATTAATAATATTTACAAAGCGACTGTGTTCAAACCCACACAAGATTTGCTTTAGGACTTGCCAATACATGCTTCAGTCGATCTAAGGAGCCTCAGATGTTTCCATATCAGAGTCTATACGTATGGGTCATTTGCCTATACATACAGGTAGAGAATGTCAGCATACGTATGTTCACAAGGAAACCAGTACTACAAAGCTTGAGCCTGCTGTTCCTTAGAAGCTTTTGTTCCAAATGTTTTTCAAATCCTATGATTCTGTGGGAGAAAGCGGGATCCTGTCATCTCTGTTTGCTTGACATACGGAAGCATACACCAAAAGCATAAAAAAGGCAGTCTCCTTGCCTCACTCTACATCATGCTATTGTCACTGGCAGTTATCCCACAGAACTGCTTCCCTGGGTGTGCAAGCCCCTGCTGCCTCAGCAGCCTCAAATTTTGAATATAAGCAACCAATTTTCTAAAGTAGTTTTATGCTCATAAATGGAAAACTGTGGGACTGTTTCCTAAGAGACAATATTAAGATTTTCAGTGTAATGGCAGACAGAATTTGAATAGCTATGCAGGCTTTTTTTTTTTCTTCTGTGTTTATATGTATTTAATATTGTGTGTTTAGCTTAATGGTGCAAAACATTTTTATTCAGAATTTCAGTAGGGTAATGTGGGTGGCTCTGATCTTTCTACATGCTAAACGTGCTATTTGGATCTGACTTAACACTGTGTTTCACCTGAGCCACTACGCAAAAGGAGTTTTAGATAAAGTGAGGATAAAGCAATATTATTTTACCTTTAAGCACATTATTTGGTGCTTATTTTCCTCCTTTAGAACCTACAGAGTAATCAGGATAATAGAATATGATACTAAGTCTCACAATGTGCTGATTTACAAACAATATTAGGCCAGAGCTATGCTAATTCTCTGTTTAAAAATATCATAGAGGCTATGATATATAGGCTTTTATATAGGCACACTCAGACATACACAGACATTGGCACTTAAAAAGTGCATACCACTACTAACTCCAAGGATGATTTTCTGGCTTATTAAGAAGTTGATTGCTATTGTTTCTATGCCAGTATAGACTGTTTCACAGGAAAGAAAACTGTGAGAATGCATACTGCAATTTAATACCTGTTCTTCTCTCCTCTGTGTTAATTAAAAAGCTGCATGAAAGGTGTGTGTGTTTTGTTGGGGTTTTTTTTAATGTCAATGTGCATTGTTAAAATGCTAATATGATGGAGCAGAAAGGGACAGAGGTAAGGAAAGTGGAAGAGTGAGTGTTGTAAATACTTACTTCAAAACACAGATGGGAGTTCAAACGTGGTGTTCTAAGATGTCCTTTTAGAGCACATCATTTTTCTCTTTACAGAAAAAAAGAAGTAGACAAAGGCTTAATGTCTCCTATTCTTTTATAAATGCAAACTGACACTAAGAAAAAAATCTGTCCACCACTGGCAGAAAATGTCTTACCATACTTATTGACTTCTATATTGGCTTTTCTAAGGCAAATAAGGCCATTCAACCATGAAATATCCTCTGAGAATAAGGTTATTGGTAGCAGTGATGGCGGAATGGAACTTTTGTGGATCCAGATATAGATAGTGTCAGGGCACTCCCTGCACATGTTCCTGCTCTCCAGTTTAACTTGTGGTGGTTTTGGCCCTAACTAGAGGCCAAATACCCACCAAGCCGCTCGCTCACTCCCCTCTTCAGCCGAAAAGGGGGAGAATATAGATATTGGGAGGCTTAGAACCTGAGATAAGGACAGAGGGATCACTCTCCAATTAGTGCAATGGACAAAATAGACGCAGCACAGAATAAAGGAAAGGAAAGAAAAGTGATTTATTACTACTTACTGCAACTAATACACAGTGAACCGGAATGAGATAAGAAACAGCCAGGTCTTCAAGCACCTTCCCCCCACCCCTCCCTTCTTAGCAAACTTAAAACTCATCACGATTTTACTCCCTTCTTCCCCCCCCAACATGGCGCGGGGAGGGGCAGGGAATGGGCAGTGGGGTTCCAGTGATTCCCAACAAGCTGCTTTTCTTCCCCAGATCTTATCACTTCTACTTCCACCCCTCGCCTATTCGCACTCATGACTTT
>VZTU01001255.1:16056-65802 GCA_013400835.1 Zapornia atra
CCCGCAAAGTCACAAGTCCCTTGGCAAACCTGCTGAGGTGTGGATCAATCTTCACAGGGCATAGTTGTCTCTGCTCCCCGTCCTCATCCATGGGCTTCGGGGGGACACCCGCTTCACCATGGTCTCCACCACAATCTGCTGGGGAAACTTTCTCTTCACGTTCTTCCTCTCCCCCCTCCTGTGGGCCTGGCCTTGGCGTCTGTGCAGCTTGTTACATCTTCTCACTCCCGCTCCGGTGGCAAAGTGCGCCTGCCAGCAGTTTTTTTTTCTCCTATATGTGATTCACAGAGGCGCTATGACCAGCTCTGATAGGCTTAGTCTCAAATTTGGCCTTGAATGTACCAGTGTTTTCAAAATATGGGGCTTGCAGAAAGCTGTAACTGCAGCTTCCAAAAGCCACTGAAGCAGCACAGTTACACCAAACTGCAACACTTGTCATCTTTTTCCGCATCCAGGGCAGGTTGAGATAGTACAAGCTTGTGTGGTAAAGCGCTCCGGTTCTGCATATACAGGACTTTTCACGTACTACTTTGGTTTCCCAACACATATCACCTGACACTCACCACAAACCTCTTCTGCATTGTATCCTTATACTTCTTTCTTATTGCCTAACTTGACTGATTCCTCTTTCATGTTAGAGTGTTTCCAGCTTTACTTTCCTCCTTTTGCAGGTCTATCCCCTTTTCCCCACTCCAAACACACACATTTCCACTTCCATTATAACTGGGACAATCTTTTCCTACTTTTGGTGAAATCTGTCACAACTGTGATGCTCCCTTCTTTCCCAGTCCTGTGTATCATCCACACACACCCTATTACCTCCTCCCTCCCATCAACACTCAGAAACCAGCCCCATGTCTCCCTCCCTCCTCTCCTTTCTTGATGTCTCTAAAACAGTCATCACATGCCCAACACAACCCCATTCCATCTTGCTCCCTCACATCTCCTGGCCTTCAAATATTTTGGTCCTTTTGCTTGCCTCTTCAGCTGCTGTTCTTTACTGAGCCTGCACTTTTTCTCATGCTCTGTGTCTGGATTATAGTTTCAGGTGTGGGTTTTATGATATTTGTCTCCTGTTTCTGTTGGTTTTCTCCACAGTTAATTTCTGCCCACACATTCCTTCTTTGCTGAACAGAACCGTGCATGGTTGTTTCCCATTTTCTGTTATAATCTTCTGTCCCCCATACATCTTCTCCCATTTCCTCTGCTCTTTCACATTTGTCATAAACTTCACTTCCTTGCATCCTTAGCCAGAAAGAAATCCTTTCTTTCCCTCTGTCTGTAGCCCTGATTCAATTTTATTATCCCTACTTTTTATTTTCTCACTAGCTTAGCACATTTTCATCTTTAAGACCTTTTCTAGGAAGTTCAGCATTTTTTATTTTCAGTCAGAACACAGATGAAGGAAGAAAGAACTGATATTTTTAAGCAGGATCAACTGCTCCATTCAGGGAAAAAAAAAAAAAAAGAGAGAGAGAGTAGCTCAAAGGTTATTTTCATGACATTGAATGCTTAATTCTGTAAAGCTTTGGCTCTCAGGAAAAGAACATGATAAAGCATCTGGCTCTCCCTTGTATACTCCACATATAAAGAATTGGAAAGCTGGCAGTATATTGTATAATACCTCTTCTTCAAAGAGATAAACAGGGTTTTGGACATGGTTATATTAATCCTTTGTGCCATTTAGGTCTCTTTATTACATTATGTTTTTATATGATCATAGATGTTTTCACCTCAAATCTCGTGACTTTATGTTACTTGATGTTAAGTCTCAACATGATTAATTTAGTCAGGGTTTATTTGCAAAAGTCATCTTCAAGCTTCCACCTGTTCCTCTGAATGACGGCTACTGATATTAGCTCAGTTGAAGGAAACAACATGCCAAGAAAGCCCATCGATCCAGTTATCAGTATCTAACACTTTTCTTTATCAGAAAAAACAAGTCCCTGTATCACTGATTAAAAGCTTCCCTTCTCTCTGTACCCAGGCAACTTTCTTTGAAAGGACTCTGAAAGAATCCATCCTTTGTGGTGGATATACCTGCAGCTTTTCATTAAAAAGAACACACTACGACTAACAAAATCATGTTCTCAATGTCTAAACCTATGTTTTAGTAGAACACAAACACAAAAGAAAAAAGTAAGTTTTTAAAGACAGAACAATCAATTCTGCTGGGGAGACAGATAGAATAAAAGAAAGCAAATCTCTAGTGCTAATGACTCCACCTATGCTCAGCATCCTGTTCAGTTTGTATCTAAGTGATCACATGCAAGGGAGTTGCAAATTTTCCTTCCTCCTGAGGACTCCAGCCTTCCTGCCTGGTACTCAGACTTAAACTATTTAATACTGCATGATATACAATAATACGGTCAGTACAGGGAAAAAAAAACCATATTCAACAGTTCTTCCATACACTATGCAGGTCAGTGCATCTGTAAGTCTGTGAATTACTGGGACTTGTTATCTGCAGATAGTTCCATAATGTATATTTGTACAACAGCTGTGAGGTGTTCTTGCAGCTATGCTCTTCCTTCCAAAAGAGATTCAAAGGGCGTCTGTGGTTGTCACTGATCTGTCTGTGCAGGGCTGAGATCCATTTCTCCTGCTGGCTTATTCCACCACCAACCAAAACTCCAGATGGAGGGGAGGCTTCACACCTCAAAAGCACAGTTTTGTTTTCTTGATCAAATATGCCAGATATCATGTTCATTTAAAATTGAAGGGCATGTTTCAAAAACTAAGAAACTGTGAAAGTATCTTTCCTCTCCTTTGTACACATAACTCCAACAAAGCAAAAAGGACAGAAAAGGGCATGCCTCTGGTAGGGTGTTCTGGAAGAAAAAAAAACCCTCCCTAGTATGCATTAGCTTGTTTATGAGTCTGTCATTATGAGTCATTAGCTGTCTGCCACATGGTCTATCTGCCATTCTGTTGTGTATGAAGCTTGCTTCTGAGGGATAAACAAAAACAGAGCTGAAAATCAAGCTGAGAATAATTTTCTCATGGACAGAGTGTTCATGGACGCTGTGGGGAGAGTCAATAGAACCTTGCAAATTATTTTCTGAAATATGGAGGCAGATGAATCAAAAAAACCAAAGCAGTTAGTTAATCAAAATCCCAGCTATAGTAGCACATCCGTTAAAAAGTGTCAGGTCTGGTCATTGGATTTAAAATTTTAATATCGTTATTATAGTAAACATTTATTTTCAGTCTTTGTGTTTCAAAAAAAAATCTGACCAAAAATAGTAATAATACCCTCCCCCCCAAAAAAAAAAACCCAAAAAAACCCCCCAAAAAACCCCAAACCCCACCAACCCACAACCCAACCCAAAATCCCAAAAGAACAATGCAATTTACCTGTGGTAATAAGAGATCGACAGTGTCCAGTGTCAGGCTTTTGGGAATGAAGATAAAATTATAAGAGCTAAGGAAAGCTTATTTCCAAATTATATTTGAAAAGGAGATGGAAAAGTAAGGTAAAAGGAGTAGGTTTTTCCAGTCTACCAAGAGGAGCAGAGATTACCCATCTACCAGCAGCGAAGGGTTCAGTTGCAAAAAGAAAATGAGCAGCAGAGGAGGATCCTGGAGAAACTGTTGCTTCTCTAGGATTCATACACAGATATTACTGTATTGCCAGTTTATCCACAGAAACTGTACAGGATTATATCAAATTGCAGAAACAAAGAACAGCCTGCTTTGCTTTAATGAATGAGCTGTTTGTCTTGTAACATCTGCTATTGTAGTATAAGGTGATAACAAAAAAATTAAATAAAACCTCTGCAATAAAATAAAAGCAAATTCTGCAAAGCAAACTTAACAAAAGACATATATCCAAGAATCACATTGTGTAGAGATTCCACGGGAAATGGAGCAGTGACATTAGTATAATGACCTTCTCCAATATGAGATAAACTAATCAATTCATAAAATAAATATTCCCTTCATATTTGCTATTTACTGTTAACACTCCTGCTTTATTTTCTTATATCCAGAGCTATCTTTTTTGTTTGTTTATTTGTTTGGGGGTTTTTGTGCAACTACTTCAAGAGCAAGCAGAACCACACTGTTACAATGTCTCTAATGTCCCTTTTTTCACTTTTCTGACATTTTCTCTCCAGATTCCCACATATATCATGATGTGCTATGGAATACAAGAGACCTTAGAGTGTCCTGCACAGGATTCATCACTTCTCAGTGTTGTGATTATGGAGCTAGGATCAGGAACACCACGCTATGAGGGTAAAGAACCCCCAGGAAATCTGTGACTGAGCAAAAGGATCAAACTGAAGGCTCATTGTCCGCAAAATCACGTTCCTTCAAGAGTGTGAAACAAAACCTATGATTTCTGTTCTTCCTTACTTCCTTCAGTAGTAGCAGCCACCTGAAGACCCTGAGGAAAGCCTGACTAGTATAGCAGGTAACATCTTCCTGCTGCTGTTACTACTCATTTAATTGAAGTGGCAAGGGATATTTTGATAAACTTACGTGGATATTTTGGTGTTACTCAATATTACAGAGTGTTATTTTGAAGTGTGGTTTTTTTCACAGATTAGCTACAATCAAACAAACTTTGGTCACTCTGGGTCAGCTGGTTGTGTTCTCCCAACTTTTTGTGCACCTGGCAGAGCATGAGAAATTAAAAAGTCCCTTGACTTAGTGTAGACACTGCAACTACCTAGCAACAACTAAAAACATCGGTGTATTATCATCATTACATTCAAACTAAATCAAAAACCCAGCACTATACCAACTACCTGACAGAAAATTAACTGCATTTCAGCCAAAACCAGGATAGTTAGTTAATGCATTCATGTGGCAACCTGAGAAAATAAATTGCTTTGATCTTAGCAAGGACTATTACATCACTTAAAAATTTGTTAGCTTTTTTTTTCCCCTTCTTCCTTCTCCCCTCTTTTCCTCCTCTGAGTGACTGATGAACATATGTCATAAAATGCTCTCGTTTGCCATAGCACAATTGGTCAATATAGTACATAGTAGCATTAGATGCCCTGTCTTCATGTCATCATACAGGACAAATATGGGTAAACTGAAACTGAATCTCACTCTTCATGTCTTAGCTGCACTTCACTGTTCTTTATTCTTTGTATTGTGCTTTTAAAATAAGTAAAATTATTTTTCTCTGTCACTGTTAAACTCTTGCTTATTTAAGTTCTTTGAACATTTTTTGTTTGAGTGCTAATATCTGAAGTTAATAGGAGATACTTTATCGCAGGGATATTTGTCTTCCCTGACTGCCTGGGAATGGTGCCCACCAAGTATATCCACACCTTGAACTAAGGTGTCAAGTACCTTCCAACCAAATAAATAAGTCAAAGGTGGTTAATAAAGCAGGAAAAAAAGGTTCTTATAAGACAAATACAATCAAAATAGCACACACTTAAAAAGTATTTCCCCAGTCATTTGTAAACTACTAAGTTTATAAGTCATGAACAATTTTATCTGGAAACTAAAGAAGTCAAATGGCTTTCTTTTTACATCCAATTGTGGCAGATGCTAGGCCCTGTGAAACACAACAATATATGAAAAAAATCACTGGCTTCTGAAAATACCTTAAATTAACATGGGGAATAAGGAAATGCAGATTCTTAAGAAACAAACGTTTACTTATGTATTCCTATGAACAATGCATTCAAAATAAATCATAAGGTAAATGATAATTTTCTGGATACAAAGCAAAATCTAGGAGATACAGACTAATTTGAAGTACTGTTGAAAGTATATACTAAGGTAACAAGATGCACAAAGACAGTGGTGCAAAGCAGAAGCTGAGAAAGCCATGTTAATCAATATGGTATGTGGAAGGATCAGGGAGGATAAAGTCAGAACAAATCTGTGCTGAAAAATGTCTTGTTCAAACACATATAGCTGCAAAAATAGAATGGACCACATAGAATTATTGACAACCTCCAATCAATTTGTTGAAAAGTTCCCATTTATTTTAAGGCCAACTCAGTATGGAAACCATTTTAATCCCAGTTCTCCATTCATGGCCATGAAGTGTCACTCAAGAAAGGTCTATCATATTGCTTTGTTTTAGCCAAAAGTTCTCTTGAAACTGCTTAAATTCCAAAAAGGTCATCAAGGTGCCAATGACCTAATGTAAACTACCAATTCTAGTTCTTTAACAAATTGTTTATATTGACTTATAAGAATGGGACAGACATTTTCCCTAGGTCCTAGTCATTCTTGCTCTTTCCAAATGGAACTGAAGCAGAAGAAGTATGATTTACTTAAGCCAGGACAAGTAAAAATGGAAGTTATATAAACAAACTATGCTCTTCAAATTTCAAGTTTCATAGCTTCCTCAGGGTCAGAGTCCCTCAGACCCTAGGGTTAAAGATCCTTCCTTTTTCTTGGTCAAGGAATGATCTGCATTGGCAGAAAAAAAACCCAACTTCAGCTTGTACTGTCTATGACCATAAATCAGCTGGTTATTATAAAATGACTACAAGTCAGCTGATTATTAAATATTAAAAATACACTCCCTGGTAAAGGACCTTCTCTTTTGTCTCCACTGGTCTATGGGCTTATTAAAGCTGGCTTCAAAACTGGAAGTTGGAAAGCTACATTAAATCCAGTGAGTTGGTATGGGCTTCTACAGTTGTCCAGCAACCCAGTGTTCATGGCCTGAGCCAGTATCTCCTCATAGTACTGCACAATGTCATTTTTCCATACCAATATTCACAAATCTAATCTCCATATTCTATTTTGCTGTGCCAATGTATAAAAGTATCTGTTTTTCTAATTGAGGACAGGAGATAGACAAAGGTGATATACAAATATATTATCCTCAGTAAAGGAAAGTGTCCCCCCCAAAGCACCCTATTCTTACCTTGCTTGGGAAATTACCTGCACAAGTCTATTTGCATTAATTCAACCTTGGTCTGTTTACTGAAGTGCAAACAGAAAGTGAGATAAACTAAGGAAAAGCACAGATATTTCATTCCAAAGATGTTGCAGTCTTTACCACTCTCAGCATGCTGAGCTGATCATCCTGAATGTAAATTTCAGTGCCGTGCATAGAAAATGCAACTTCAGCATTTTATTAAGCAGAGACAGGCTATCCAGCCCCCTGAGCTGAAAGACAGGGATGGGGAGCAGAATAAAGCCCTCCTAATCCAAGGGAAGCGGTTAGTGACCTGCTGCACCACTTAGACACACACAGGTCTATCAAGCCAAATGGGATCATCCAAGGGTTCTGAGGGAGATGGTGGAAGTGCTCACCAAGTCACTTTCCATCATTTATCAGCAGTCCTGGCTAACCAGGGAGGTGCCAGTTTACTAGAAGTTAACCGATGTGACACCCATCCACCAGAAGGCCCAGAAGGAGGTTCTGGGGAACTAAAGGCCTGTCAGTCTGGCCTTGGTGCCAGGGAAGGTATTGAAGATTCTCTCTGCAGGAACTGCCCACTCTAGACCTTGAAGAACTGTTTATTTTGCTCTATAGCTGTAGCTGACAATAATGAGGAAAAAAAATGGTGAAAAAAAAAATCACTTAGAGGAGAGCAAGGTACTCAATGGGCACTAATACAAAATAAAATAAAGCTGCCTTATAATGTAAATCTTGTTTTAATGAAAAAAAATACTAATTTTCAGATAGATTTTTTTATTATTCCTTTCTGTATGAATAAAAAATTATTTACATTGGGAAAAAGATGACATGCTTTGTTTATCTGTAAAACTTCTTAAATATGATTACCACAGTTCCTGGAACAGAGCTAAACCAAATTCATTGTAATGGAGTATTCAGGTCCATTTGCATTTTAGCCCGTGAAGCAGACAGGTGACCTGAAGTAGGGTCTGAACTTGGGCATAGATCTTTAGGACCAGGTGTTACAGATGATCTGAAATCAGAGGTACCTAATTCAAATAATCCCATTGAATTCACTCAGACATTGGGCTAACAATTCTATTTCAATAGCAAAAATAGATATTAAAACAATATGAACTTGTTAAAATAATTTTAATAAGACTTCCTCTATCATTTAATACTTCGCAAGTTAAATAGAATATTTTAATTACAAAATTCCTAAAGCAATTAATTTCCATTCTCTTTACTAAAAATCCAGGCTGCATAATGATCAGTGAGACACTGAAAGATGAAATTACATAAGCAGTTGGGTGATATTCTTAACTAGTATAAATAGGAATAGCAAAAGGAGTGTTATAGCTTCACTGGATAATCTTGTTAACCTCAGTCAAGAATGAGGTTAATTACCAGAACAGTTGAGGTTCTGATAAGGAAATTAAATCATTCAAGTTGTTCACGATACATAAACAAAAATGGATGCAATTTCTGTTAAAGAGCTATAGCTTTAGGAGCATGTTGCATCATTGTGTTTAACACTGTCTATTCTACCCCTTTTCAGAGTAAACTTGCAAAATGTATAATGGGTCCCAGTACCAAGCCTAATCTGCATTCACCCTGTAGTTTCTCTAGAGCTAGCCTGGCTGGCCGACAGTTACAGAGAGCTTTGATGCCTTTGGGTATGCAGCCAGGGAAAAAGGTGTAGAGCTGTGAAGTTGGTATGTCTGCCTTCCACCATCACTGCCTTTCAAGTGAAATGAAAGTTTCACTTTGTACTTCCTTAAAATGAGGTTCTGTACCTCTAACAGGAAATAACAGAAAGCTCATTTTTCTCCTCAGCACACATAGGACCATAATTATTCTTTATCTAATTGTCCTAACTAACCAATAGGAAAGTGATGGAAATGGAAGAAATCAGTGGGATACACTCAAACATTATGTTGAAGGGAAAATCTGTCCCAACTTTCACCCTTCCCTTTTACTCTGCACAAATATGCATAGATAAGATTATCTCATTTAGAAAAGAAAAGCCAGACCACTTGTTATTTTACACTCTAGTTTGCAAGTCATGAGATTGTGTATCCAACCCACAGAATTAACAAAGAGCGTGTGTTAGAAGTCTCAACGTGGCATGTAGTGATGGCAGCACTGCAGCAAAGCTGATGCGCTGGTAGGCAGGCAGCCCTGAGGTGCTGCGGAGGCATCGTTCCACCACAAGGACTGTGTATTCCCCCAGATATCAGTCCTGCATTGCCTGGACTATGGATGTCATGTGCTGTGCCCACTCTGCTCTCCTCTGAGAAGAATGTGCAATGTCCCTGTGACGCACCCCTCAAAGGAAGTGAGATTTGGGGGTAGGTTTTTTTTATTGTTGGACTTCCTTTGGAAGAAGAAATACAGATGTGACAGTGATTAAGGTTTGATGGTAAGGTAACCTTGTTTATTTAGTGCATAGAGAATAGGGTCAGATGAATCTGCCAGGGAGACCCTCCCACTGAGTCACGAGGTTCAGAAAAGACTCCCTTGCTTTCTAAACTCCTCCTCAGAGAGAAGCCTAGGTGCAGCCGGATCCAGTCTTAGTCCCAGACTTGGTCAACCATTAATGTCTAAAGGTTTATATATGCACAATCAACGCTTTATACTTCTTAGCTAAGATCAAAAAGTTTAGTGCACTTATTCCCAGTTCATTTACTGAAGATCTGTTGCAGATCTGTTGTGGCAAGGATTCTCTCAACCTCGAGGAATAACCTTGAGGGGCATCCCTTTCAAGGGGAGATCCTGGTGTGCAGCCCGCTGTTGTCTCAGAAGAGCTCAATATTTATGGAATAAGATCATAGGCTCATAGTCATATTTACGTACCACCCACAGGTGCCAGTGGACACTGACTGGTGCTCTGTCCAGGTGGGCATGTTAGCATAGATAGCCCTTGCCTATTGTGTTGTTATCTGTCTTCCTGAAATCACTGTGAGAGGGAAGCAGACATCACAAACATCAATGGTTGTTGATTAACCCAGATTTATGGGAAAAAATCAGGCAAAGGTGGGGGCAGTGGGGGAAGCATACCGTCACACGTGTCCCAGATTTAAGTGCCACAGAAACATTGAAGCCTCAAAAAGTCAGAGTCAAAACTCAATAGCCTTGGTGACTATTAAGCAGGTATTCTTTATTGCAGTGCTGGGCACACAGGGGATTGCTCCTCTGAATGTGTGCCCTGTTTAAAGCACAATTTTTCATTTTTATACAAATTAACTATACATATTCATTATCATTTCTAAGAAAAGGTAGAGTTATGCAAATTATTTACAGGAAGTAATTTACATTTATTCCTCACAGATAGAACATGCTCACTGACACTCAGGGAGTCTTCTGGTCATCTTCAGGGATGAAGGCTAGATGTCTTCCTCTCTCTCAGTGCGTGCTCTTTATGGTTTTTTCCATAGTTTCTAAAACACATTCTTGCACAAACTAGTTAGTAACATTATTTAGCTGAAAGTAAGATATACTCTGTCGCTTAATTGGTCGTTGGTCTCATTATTTATGACTCCCCTATCTTTACCTCTTTATCCTTAAGGCTGTACCACTGTTATGGTTAAATTTTGTAGCTGCTCTCACAAAACAGCTTAAACAGCTACAGTCATATTCTACTAAAATCCAAAACAAACAAATAATTTCTATTCTCAAAACATGCAAATTCTTCTTATATTAAAGCTATATTAATTAACTGCCTCTTAAGCTACATCAATACCAGTCTACTCAGCATTATTACGTATCATTGAATTAACGCAAAAGGTGTTGATGGGCAATGATTACTGTTCCTTTCATATGTACAGCATATGCTAAATAATTTTTCAAAAGAAAAATGTGTATGGTTATGTATTTCTGAAATTCATTCTTTCTTCACCTAAATATTAAATGGAATTAAAGAAAAAGCTAACAGCACACACACCAGCACATATGAATATATTGCTAAGGAATGAAGTTGAAGCTGCAGGGCATATGTTTATAAGGTTCCGAGTTGACTGATGTGACTGTCAATAATTGCATTTTAGAAAATAAAAAGGGCATACTGTGGCAGTCAGAATTTGTTCTGGGTTAAAGTCTTGCTAAACAGAGCTTTGGTCAAAATTTGAAATTACTGCAACATACTGGTAAATGTCCTTTGAGATGTAAATGTTTAATAAAAAAAGTCGTAATATTTAGAATGCATCTGTGTACCATGAACTTCTATTTTTTATTGAATATAAGCAATTATAGATTATATAAAAATGAGGAAAATTCTTATGCTTAACAAGATTTCTTCAACTACCCAAAAAGAGTGGGAAGACCAATACGTATTTTAGCTTTTTCTCTTTAAATTACTTATTGCCATTTGTTCTTTACATCAAATTACCACTGAGCTTTCTGTCAGACACCCAGCTCCAAGCTAACTTTTTTCATAAACAATTTGGCTAGCAATCTAGTTAATATGTTATGCTACATGAAAGAAAAATCTAGCACAAACAAATGTAAATCTAGACAAAACCAAAACAGGTTTTCTAGTAAATACTCTGAAGAGTGAATGTAAATTATTCAAAGAAAATCTTTGTTCAATACTTTTAAAGTAGGTCACAATTATTGTTTTCTTAACATAAAGCATGTTAATAGGACTATTAGATTTGTTGGATAATATTATTATATTTTTTTCAGTACGTAAGAATTATATACACAGTGAGTAGAGTAAACCCACAACCATGGTTATCTTCCCAAGTATGACCAGGACTGTCCTTAATATTGCTATGATTGCAATATTTGAAAGATAAGGATAAAGGTGTTTCTGCACACATAAATTAATATGTTTATACACATTTTTATATACAGCTACAAATACGTACATGTATATACACATCTCCATATACATACTTCTATACATATATGTGTATATATGAAAGGAGAGTTTGGAATGCAAGTTTTACTTAATTATGACTGCAGAATCATCAACTTCAAATCTGTCTCCCAAATTTCTGTACATAAAGTTGCAGCTCTTTAATGAAACGGCTGACCCAAAGTTCAACCTAAGATACACCACAGGCTTTGAAGAGCCTAGGCAGAGCTTTTTATGTGAAATACAAGGAAGCCCCAGGGACAGTTAGCCTACATGACCTACCCTCACTCCATTGACTATTGACACTTTGGCTTATGTCGTTTGTCTATGTGCTAAGGACAGTGATTCTTTGTTCAGAGTTGGCCAATGGTCTAAGATGACAACTTGCAGTGTCAGCACTGTTCTTGTAAGCAGTCAGTCTGGAATGACTGAAACTGTGCTCAGAAACAGATTTAGTATTTTGGAAAAGCATAACCAATGTCAGAAGGTCAGTAGCAGTCTTGAACAATTATTTACCATAGATAAAAGTGAAAAGAATAAGTGCTTGGTACAACAAAGAAACACCAGCTATACAAAGATAATTTATGAGTACATATGAGGTACCCTTTCAAGCAATGAACAAAGATGATATCAGTTCTTCTTTATAGTGAAATGTTATAGGTTCTATCCTGGAAAAAGAATGATCTTGAAATATTGCAAAAAGAAACAAAATTTTGTCCTAAGTTATGCAAAATAACCAAAGGGGTTTTTGTTTTCTTTGTTTGGTTTGGGGTTTTTGGGGGTTTATTTTGTTGTTTGATTGGGGTTTTTTTGTGGCAGGAGAAAATGTTGCCGGGTTTTGAGCAACCTGTACTCATTTTTATTCTGCTTTTCAGTAGAAGATGCAGTAGGCGATGAGTAGGAAACTTTTTTCCTGCTGCAGTTCAAAAGTTTGTGATTTTTTAATGTACTTACTTATTCAGGTAAAGTTTTCTTGCCGGGTGGATTTTCTGCTTATTTGTTTTTCCACGGCTCTTTTTTCCCCTCCCAGCACTTCATCTTGAAATTTTTATGGAACTCCTTCACTTATTCATCTGATATTTTTTCTGGTTTTCTTTTATTAAAAAAAAAAAAAAACAACAAACCAAACAAAAACAAACACCACAACATTTCAGTTACATTTTTAGAGCTTCTATTTCCTTGTGAGGAGATTGTTGTTTAAAACTGTTTGCACTCTTGATCTTTCACTAAGTGCTGGTTAGGGACTACCAGCCTCCTGTCTGTTTGCAGTATCTGTCTGGGCACCTCTTTAGCTGGTAAGTGGGAGCATGGCTAACAAAGGCAATTAATAGACAGAGGGCCAGTTTGCTCAGCTGAGGGCATTAGAGACCTAGAAGCTGTACTCCAGGCAGTTCAGAGAGAATGGGGGCTCTGCCCTAAAGCTTCTGCTTGCCAAATGATTGCTTTACAGCTTTGCTTAACTGCTGTTAAGAAAGGGTGTGACTAGAGAGTACAACTTCCTTGTGAAAACCGAGGTAAAAAAGGATTCAAATATTTGAGCGTTTTCCATAGTGTCTTCTATTAGGTTGTCTAGTGGACTACTATTTGCAACTAGCATATCTTTAGAATCCCTTATTTTTACTCTTCTTGTCCTTTGATCATCTTCACTTCAGATTGGTTTTGTTCTGGTTTTGTCCCTAAATACAGAACTAACACTCTTAAGCTCCTTCCATTTACCTGTTCCTGTTTCTACTTTTCTTATGCTCACTTTCTGTAATTCAGTTCATCAGGAAGCTTGTTTGGTCAATCAGGATACCTGCTGAAATTCACAGTCTTTTTTTACAGTGAAGAGGTTCATTTCTGCTATCTCAATATAATTTATTTTAAAATAAACTATGTAAACCTTATGTAACATATGAAGGTATAAAATCATAAGGGAAAAAAGAAACAGAATATTCAGCCTAGTTGGAAACCATTGTGTCAAGCCCTTACTCTCAAGGGAGCTGATGGAAAATGGCAACTAACCAACACCATGGATCTGTCTCAGGAAGCAGGAGAGTCTCTTCTGACTGATGGTTGCCTGACCAACAAAGACCCTTCAGGTGCCCTAGCAGAAGTGATGAACACACTGATGCCTAGGCTAATAGCTTCTTAAATTTTAGATCTATGTTATCTGTCAAAGCTAGTAAATAATTGTTCTGTGTTTTTCTAGAGCATCTTGTAGATCTTTCAAGTCCCTGGGAAATTCCTGATAGAGTGGATGTCCCTGTTTAGAAAACTGAATGTAGCCTTTAAAGGCTATTTCAGCAGGTTTTATGATGCTCAGTTTAAGGATCAGGTGAAGCAGTTCCTTCTCAAAGCATTACTTTGCTCAGAGGTCTTTCATGCATGGCTAGGCTGACGGAAGAGGTCCAAAAGAGCAAGATGGTAGTACTGGAGTAGGTTAAGAAAGAAATTGAACTTCTATTTTTCTTGGTGCCCTAATCAGTTAGTTATAAAGTTTCTTTGTCCTGAAAGAATTTCAAGATTCTTGTAAATTAAAGTTCAAGCTAGTGAGGCTGAAAGAAACACTTTCTCAGTAGCCACTTACTGAAGAAGACCACATGTTATAATATGGCAGGAAAAATTGGCTTACCTTTCTTGTTTTTTCAACTGATGCCCTGCTACCTATTTTTCTTCTACAAAAATATATTCTGGATCTAAAAGTTAATTTATTTAGTGAAGTTTTGACAAAATGAACTGCTTCTCCATTCAAAATACAGAGATTCTTAAGAATAGAACAGAACTTTCCCATTGTAAAAACATTATATAAAACCAGAATCATAAATAACTATATAAATATGTTACCAACCCTATCAGGGTTTTGGATACTAAACCATGAGTTTAGGAGAAAAGGAGGAATAAAGGCCATAGATCCATTCTCCTTTGTATATTTGTGTTGTGACTTCAATGAAATTTAAACAAATTACAGTAATTTTTTTCTTTTAAGTGGTGGAATCACCTAAATCATACACAATAGACTACATGCATCCCTAGTGTAATTCCAGTGATTTTATTTTCAGGTTTAATTTGCCCCAGTACATGCAACAGCTCATAACCCTTTATGAAGATTATACTCTCAAGTTTAAACAGCAGAGTGCCCTGAATTTCTTGGGAGGCTACAAATAGTCCCTCAGTGCTCATTAGCAGACTATGGTTCCTCCTAGCATAGGTTTCTGAAGACCGAGCATCTAATTTAATTTGCACGTAAGCTGCTGAGCTATTCAGTATAAAATAATAGTCAACATTAATTTCTATATTCAGTAAGATGTCAGGAAGAAATGCTGCAAGATAATGAAAATAAAAAGGTAATAAACTAGGATTTATGTAAAGAAAGAATAAAATGCCATCACAACACAGAAGTGTTTCCTAAATTCACAGATAGCTGCCACCCTCACCACCTAAGAAAGTACAAGGCTGAGAGAATGGCATTATTGATGTTGCCAGTTCTGTGATACAGATTAGTCTTAAATTTGGTTTTAGAAATTGCTACGGTGTGCCACTCTCCTGGCTGTTAATAGGTTAGAATGTGAGCTGCTCATCTAAGACCTAAGTTATAAGAGTAATTAGGAGGTTGAATACACTGTCAGTGAGTAAGAGATGAGAGTTTAAAGAAAATGCAGCAGAAACATTGTGAATTATTTAAGAAATTTCTAAAATTGGTTGGACCTGACACAAGAGGCATTTCCAGAACAGGGCCACAAAACATGCAGAGTCATGCTGTGGTGAGCACACTTGACCTGGCCCATCTGAATGTTCCATAAGAAATGAACTCACGAGAGAGCTCCACTCAGTGACTGTTAACTCATGCAACAGATACCTCATGCCAGATACACAAGAATGTAGTTTTCTGCAGTCCTTTTCTGATCATACTCATTTCTTTCTGAGTGACTATCTTAATCTGTTGTATTTCTTTTAGTAGTATCAGAACCAGCACTATAATATCTAAAGCTTCTTGAGAATAAAATGTGTGTAATATAGAAGTATGTCACGAGACAATTCCTTTAAAGGCAGTTAAACTGAATTCTAGTTGAGAAGTCTAAGACAGTTATTGTAGGCTGTAAGCACTTAATTGCATGGAGACTGCTCATGAAAATAACAGCTTCTTGATATGTATATAGAGGTCAGTGCCTTAAAGATGGGGGGTGTTTCTTTATGGGGTGCTAGTGTTGAATTCTTTAAATAGCAGCTGACATACAGGAAGATATATATTATAATAAAAAGTATAATGTTTATGATAGCAAAAATTATGTAGGTTTCAGTACAATGTCTCAACTACCTTGGACATGGCACAGAATGCAGAGCAGAGAGTTAGGTCCTTAGTCTTTCTGTTCAGCAAATGACTTTAGCAGTTCACAAAAGTCACTTAATAACATATGTTAAACATCCAAACTATAAATGCTACACAGAAGGGTGTGTCTGAAGTCTTCCCTCAATCTTAGCTGCCTGATTATTTCAACTCCACTTTGAAATGGGAGCTCAGAGGTCTGGATTGTCTGCCAAAGACCTAAGAAAGGCATAGCGCTTTTCTTTTGAAATATAAATGATGGATGTGTTACCGCCTTTGCCGCAATCCCTAACTGAGGAGCTTTAACACTGTTTTGCCATCATAGCTAACTCTTTGGGTTTTTATCCTCTGTGACCTCTGCAGTAAATCTTGGCTTTTTTTGCTGTGATCAATGTATTTGTGCCTTCATCTTCACAGTGAGTTTCTCTTGCTAAGGTGTGTTAAAGAGACTTTAAGATGACCCAAAGACACAGACTTCTGCTGCAAAATTGTAATGGACATTTTAATGAACATTTCTTGAAAAAAACGTGTGTGTAATAAAAACTTCAAAGATTTTTTGTTGTTTTTTTTTTTCCTCTGCTATTCTTATAATGTTATAATGTTGTAGTTTGGTGTAACTGCTGCTTCAGTGGCTCTTGTAGGCTGCAGTTACAGCTTTCTGCAAGCCCCATGTTTTGAAAAACACTGGTACATTCAAGGCCAAATTTGAGACCAAGCCTATCAGAGCTGGTCATAGCGCCTCTGTGAATCACATATAGGAGAAAAAAAACTGCTGGCAGGCGCACTTTGCCACCGGAGCGGGAGTGAGAAGATGTAACAAGCTGCACGGACTCCAAGGCCAGGCCTGCAGGAGGGGGGGGGATGAAGAATGCGAAGAGAAAGTTTCCCCTGCAGCTCGTGGTGGAGTCCATGGTGAAACGGGTGTCCCCCCGAAGCCCATGGATGAGGACGGGGAGCAGAGATCACTATGCCTGTGAAGATTGATCCACGCCTCAGCAGGTTTGCCAAGGGACTTGTGACTTTGCGGGGGACCAGGCCGGGGGGTCTGGACCCGGACGTCAGCACCCTATGGAGGGGAGAGTCCTGCTGAGAGGCCTGTGGTGAGGGGATGACTCCCCGATAGAGAGGACTCACGCTGCAGAAGGTCGTGGACACGACTCTCGCGTGGGTGGGACCCCACGGTGCCGCAGGGGAAGGGTGTGTGTATGTGGAATGCCCCCCCCCCCCAGCTGAGATGGAAGACAGCTTGGGAGGAACGGACTGAAACCCCTCACTCTCCATTCCCTGCCCCCCCTGTACTGCGAACGGGAGGGAAGAAGGGAGCGAATCTCTGATTAAAGTCATGAGTGCGAAGAGGCGAGGGGTGGGGGGAGGAAGTAGAAGTGATAATATCTGGGGAAGAAAAGCAGCTTGTTGGGAATCACCGGAACCCCACTGCCCATTCCCTGCCCCTCCCCGCGCCATGTTGGGGGGGGAAGAAGGGAGTAAAATCGGGATGAGTTTTAAGTTTGCTAAGAAGGGAGGGGTGGGGGGAAGGTGCTTGAAGACCTGGCCGCTTCTTATCTCGTTCCGGTTCACTGGGTGTAGTAGTTGTAGTAAGTAGTAATAAATCACCTTTTTCTTTCCTTTATTCTGTGCTGTGTCTGTTTTGCCCATTGCACTAATTGGAGAGTGAGCCCTCTGTCCTTATCTCAAGTCCTAAGCCTCCTAATATCTATTTTCTCCCCCTTTTCGGCTGAAGGGGGGAGTGAGCGAGCGGCTTGGTGGGGATTTGGCCTTTGATTAGGGCCAAAACCACCACAGTTTATTATTGGTCTTTTCCTCCAGTAAAGGAGTCATATATAGAATGTTCCTGACAGATTGTACTTTACATCAACATATCAGCAAAATGCACACAATTGTCCCTCAGGTACACTGCATTCATCACCGAAGCAACTAATGATCATAACTACATATTTGAAATGTAAAATAATACTGTATGAAGTATTCCATCTAGAAAAAGCAATAAGAACAGACATAACATGACTAGATACATTAGATACCAAAACAAAATATTCCATTAAAAGAAACAAAACAAAACAGAACAAATCAGGTGCTATGTATTACAAGGAAGAAAAGAAAAATTAATAGAACAAATTGGCGGTGGTTAATGTACTTAAATGTAGACCATTTCATAAATATACAGTATATAAAAGAGTCAAAGTATACAAATCATTTGATACAGACACAATGCCAATAAAAATAGCATTGCAATATTGTGGTCCTTTTTGTGGCTAGAAAAATCTTGCTCTACAAAGCAGCTTTGATTATGAGTGAAAATAATTTATGTCTGATAGAAGCAAAAATTTTCTGGTTTACTACATAGAATAATTTCCTATTTTTCTTCCAAATAGAGTTTCGTGTAATTATATTGCTATGTATTTAGTTTTTCTGTTTTATATGCTAGTTGTGAAAGTCATTCAACAAATGAACAGAACTTTATTTTATCTAAACTGTTTGTCATAATGGATTCACAGAATGGTTGGGGTTGGAAGGAACCCCTGAAGGTCATCTGGTCCAAATCTCCTGCTCAAGTAGGGTCACCTAAAGCCAGTTTCCCTTAATTATGTATCTAAAAAAAAGTAGAGTTAGGTGTAAAAGGTTATTTTATAGCATATTGTATTTCAAGAATATTTTAAGGTTTCTAACTGCCACTAAAGCTAGTCAAAATTAAGAAAATCTTATAATGAACAGGATTCTAGCTCAAATAGTTTATATGAAAAATATTTAATATGGGTATTAAACTGTTCTAATTACTAATGGTTTCCTAGAAGCTACAGTTTATACTGGGAAATGGAGTCACTGTATGAAACAAAAGCGTAGGACACACCATTAGCACAGCAGGAGATAAGAAAGACGCTTATGAAAAGCAGGTACTCCATGACATTAATTGCATTGAAGTTAGTTAATATATAACTTCAATATGAACAGCAAACAATATTTCAGACAGGCATGCATTTGCATTCATTTCAGAAATCCTCACTTAATAATATAAATCAGGGCCACTAGGCCAGCCTTTTCAGTGCCACATCAGGTTGCCAGTTTTGAGGATTGCCATGCATATAGGCATGCAAGCCTCTTCCATAGCCTCATTGTTCTCCAGTTACAAATGTAATGGCAAACCTTTCTTATATTGAGCTGAAATTAGCTTGAAGCTTTGCTAAATCCAGTGCTTAATATTCTTTTGATAATATTTGTACTAGTGCTTTTCTTATCTTCAGTGATATATACCTGAACCATTGCAATGAGGGACAGAAAAAAAAATATAAAAATAGACACACAAAAAAAAGGACAAAAAATGTATTTCCAACCCCAAGGATATACTCTGATTTTAACTCTTTCTCAATAAATGCTGGAGTACTTTCTTTTCTTTGGCTGGCTTATCCTACAGTGTATATAACAAGTGTTAAGCGAATCAGAGTTGTAACGTGAACTTCAGATGGTAAATCTGGAGTCACCAGAGAATGACAGCTCTTAACTATTGCAAAAAGTCTCTAAACTGCTGAGAGTGTTTAAAGTGAATGCTTCAGATACTATGAAATACTTCCACTATTTTTATTACAGGGAGACACAGCAGTTAAATGTAGCCATATAACTATTCTTGTTAGTAAATGTGCAGATTCATATTAACCACTGAAACAACATCAATAATTTGGTTCCCACAATTCATGGCATTAAGTTTTTTAATATAGTTGTAGTGTATAAAGATATCTTTTCCATGGAGATCTGTGTACGCAATGATGAATGAAAAAGAAACATATTTGAAGGTTAAGAAAAACGTTTCATTTGCAACAACACTTCCCACTTCATTACAGTCTTACTTTATTAGAGTTATTTCTGAAATGTAAATATTATTTTATTTTTAAATTTAAGAAAAATTCTTTCCAGTAAAAATAAAATATTTTCTCAATTTTTTAAATGTAAATTACTCTAATTCATGCATTTTCATCAGTTTTAACTTTCTTTTTTACCTAAGCTTATAATTGCATGGGTTATCTCTTTTTCTTAAGGAAATATTTAGAATTATCACGATTTTAAATAACTTTTTTTTTTTCCTTTCATATTGCATTATTCTTCAAGGAGAGTGTTCAGTAGAGCAGCCTGATATAACCCATATTTCTTCTACTAATGCCCTGTTAAATAATGGATTTTTAGCCAACAGCAAAAAGCTTTTTTATAGAGAAATAGTGTAAAACACTCAATAAAAATCACAGGTAAGCAATAAGACTTAGGAAAACCGATTATATTACAATGTCTCAGAAACAGTCCAACACCAGAGAACTGAGAGGGTGTAAGGTTCCTTGTCTACAGCCCATGTCTCTGTCATCCAAAGGATTAGTGTTGTACAAGTTGCTAATGTCCCTTTACTGCCTGAATTTTCACTGGTACTGGGCAGAGGAATTCATCCTGGAGTCAAGCTCCATTTTGTGATGTCTGTCCTATACATGAAGGCAATAGATGGTTATTCAGTTGAGTAAAGTGTGATATAACTAAATGGAACTGGAGCAGTTCAGAAGTAAAATTTAGGATGAATGTTAAGAAACATTCTGAAAAGTGAGCCTTTTTAAGCTGAGGCATGTGGTGTCATAGCTTTTCCTCATCACAAGCTCAGTTCCTTTCTGCATTATGTTTTTCTGTTTTCATATGAAGATTAATTTACATGAAGTGTATTTATTAGTTTAAACTATTTTGTAAGGTTATTAGAATAACTTTTTGTTTCACATTTGACTTACTCCTAAGCTCTTCACTGAATAATTTAGCTATGTTATTTATGTAATATTCATAGTTTCACTAGCTTGATCCAGCTGGTCAAAATTTTGAAAATGTTATGATTAATATCAAGAATAACATATACTAATAATTATGAATAATAAGAAAGTAAAATGTAAAGGATTCTAATCAAGCTTCACGTAGATTACCACTCTACAACATCACCTATACACCCAAATAGCTAATTAATTCCAATGAAGCTGCCTGATAATGGAAGGCAAACAAACAAAACAAAAAATCCACCCCCACACTTAATTTTTAATCAAAGATTGTCATTTCAAGACGTTTCTGGAATGTCAAAAGAGACAGAGCACCAGTTGACCATTCAAACAAGCAGTCTATAAAGATGTGTATGTTGTAAATCATACTTAGTTGCAGAAAATTTTAAGGAGGTCAACATTTCAAGAAAACAAAAATCTAGCCATCACCAAGCATAAGTGTAGGCCACTGTTTTTTGTTTGAATATTTTCTGTGCTAGTGCCTAACAACACATTTTCAGAAAATTTTACAAGGGGAACTTACTCCTGTAAATGCACAGCAGAACAGAAGAGTGAAAGCACACTCAACTTATTAATTTGTCAACCTACTACACTGTCCCAAGGATATGGAAACATGTTACTTCTGCCAGATGAGATCTATGATCAGCAATGCATGGGTATTTCATGTGCTGAAAACCAGAAATTTAACATCTTATTGACTGGCAAGAGTTTATAATAATGGATATAAAATAAAAAATGACCTCTCATATGATTCCGTTTTCATATTGATGTAGAGGGAATGAGGAATAACAAGTAGTAGCCAGGCAAATTATTTTCTAAATACCTCTGTGACTATGTGGAAGAGAGATCTCACTATTCAGATATCATTATTTTTCAAGCCAGTGTACTGCTTTTAACTATCAAGGAACGTTCCAAAAGAATTCTTTTCATGTCTGTAATCATTTTCTCTATCAGCTTTAGTCATTCTTTGAGGAAAAAATAAGTCTGAGCTTCACTATGCAAACTGGGAGGTTTTTTTGAGATACCTGTGTCTGGACTATTTTAAACTGTACAGGGAGTCAACTGAGACTCTCTCTGACAAAAAGGGTTAAGACCTTTTCAAATGATATCTGCATGCAGTTTGGATGAGACATATGAGCTTGTCCTCACTTGGTCCTCACTGACATATGACATAGGTGAAAGTGAAAGGTCTGTATTTAACACAAGAGGAAGTCACCAAACTCTTCCTTTTTAAGAAAATGCTACTACCTTAGTACTTTAGTTCAGTAAGAGAAAGAGAAATTAAAACAAAACCAAGTATATTTAGAAAATGTAAAAGGCTTGTTCAACTCAAACTCTTGATTTCTAAGGTCAGTGCAAGAAAAGACCTCTGAACATGCCTTTCCTGTATGTGTTACCTGTAGCTAATATTAGACCAGATTTTGAAAGTACCGAAACACTTTCTCAGATTGACCAGAAAAAAATTCACCTGACATTGGACTTCACACCTAGAAACAGAGGTTGGCAGATTGAATGTACTTAGGCAAAAAGAAGTAAGCATATTGAAGAACAATGAAGACCTGTTTAAGGTCTAATTCTAGGAAGATAGTACAATTGTTATGTATATCAGGGAAAGTATTAAAGACCATTAAAAAAAATAAGTAGGAAAGAGAGTGGTAGAAAAGAAGCATGAAGAAAATCCAGTTCTTATATGAAGATCAGAATCAGACTATCTATGTATAAAAAGCATGTTTCCTAACAAAGTTGGTAACATCCCTCACTGCTTTGATGCTGAACATGTGATTGAAAAATAGGGTGCCATTTTCACTTCCAGAAAACCTACAGGAATGAGCAGGAGCTCTTTCAATCCTTAGCAGCTAGATTAATATTCAAGGATAGTATATGTTGTTATTTATCAGTTTAGGAAATGGAAATTAATTTAGGTGGCTTTGATCAAGGGATAGATTTTTTTTTGCATTTTAACTTTGGTTTATAAAACTAGTAGGCAGATAGCTGAATGCAGGAAACAAAATTTATTTCCTCTGAACTTATCACTCAGGGTAAGAACTCCATCTTCTCTTACATCTGCTTTTTCTCACCACAACGTGCTGATTCCTGCCTATAGCGAAGAAGACATGGTTAGGTGGCATAGTATGCCTGTGAACACAAGAATAAGGACAAGAGAACAAAGGTAAGAATAGAGGAGGTTGCAAATAGAGATTTAAGAGTATTGGAGGTCCCATTTCTAAGAAAGGATGAGTCCTGTTTAGTGAATATACAGGAAAGGATTTCTATTTTATTAGAAAGGAAGAGCTGATGGTTGTGTGACGTGAAATCAAACAAGAGCTGCTGATCAGGAAACCAAACTGTAGTAAAATAGGGTTATTAAAAACAAGGCTAGGAGTTCAATATTTCAATTGTATATAAATAAATAGGGAATGTATTCTCATTTCTTGGGGGGAGGAGGGTGTAGTCAAGGAAGGAAGATAGCAAGATCTGATACCTTTTTTCTTTCTGAAGACAGATATGATACTGACAGTTTCACTTCAACACTGTGTTGCAGAGTGAAATTGGATCTACTTTTGTTTATACTGGTATTCAACATTCAAGAATAAATTGATGGAAAACAGCTATACTGTATCTTCCATATTCATTCCAGCTTTGTAAGGTAAATATTCCCTTAGTACCAGTGTACTTTGTGTACTAAACAGTGTGATCAAAAAAGCACCATATAAAGTAGACTTCAGAGATGTGACATTTTCACATAATGTTACTTATCCCAAATATCGTAACTTTTTGCACTGCAGTTGGACAGAACTGGTCACTTACATTCCATTGTTGACATATGTAGCTGGTGTCTTCAAAAGTACTTGCTTATTCTTATACTGTATTGTTTTGTATCATGTCCTGAATGGCTTTATTTAGAAATTGTGTTCATCGTGTTCTACAATGTCACGAAATCCAAGGGAATTAACTTATCACTTTAAATTCATATTTCTCAGTAACAAATTATCACTATATTCATCAGAGAAATTAACACAGAATTAAGAAAAACACTTCTCTAAATTAATTCCACCAAAACAGTGATAAAATATTTTATATTTGATTGGAAGTCTGCCAAAGGCAGGCCTGATACAGAATAGGTTCCTGCAGCTGTCATCATTCTTTATATTTGTGGCAACTTCTGTTCTTTCAATTTACTGACTAGGAAGTTGTGAGAAATCAGCACTTTTGCTAGAGAATGATTGAGCTCAGATTTTGAAGTTATGCATTCATGGAACAAATACATTTGCTTGGTTATCATTTATGCCTATGACATGTAACACAAATAAGATGCCTTAATGACCACATACACACTCAAAAACATTGATTTCATTAATAATTTCTGCTTGTACACTACCACTTTTAGATAGTCAGGCTTTGTGTTAAAATGTTTTAAGGAATGAAAGCATGAAGTAAAGGGAACCACACAAACTTTACTTATAATGTTAAGGAGGCAAAATCTTTTTATTATCATTAGAAAACCTTAATATACTGTAGATGGCCTGCCAGATTCCCACAGTTTGGTACTCAGCATTTTCTGGATGCAGTTCCTTTAAGGCAATTTGAAAAATGACACAGAATGTATTTTGTTTAGGTTTTAGCTCAATGTATTATATTTGAAATTGTTCTCATAAACTACTACTGCATTCTCAAAGATAACTAATTTTCGTATACATGGTCTTGGTGGATACATTAATTTAATGCAATTAATTAAGTATAGACCATATCCATGGCATAACTGATCCATATAACTTTGAGATTATTGCAAAAAGTTGACACAAGAACAAGTCTCAGTTAATCTAGCATTTGTAACAGTGTTAACTGTTAAGGTAGTTTGTAATGAAAGTTGTAATTGTGTATGTTTTACATTATATATAAGTTCAAAGGTACACAAATATATAAACGTATGTCATAAAGCTGTTTTAAAAGTCTAGCAAATAACTTTGTACCCTGAAGTAATATTTTAATGACTGACTGAAACCTACTGGTTCTTTTATTAAAAATTATTTCATTCTTAAGCTTCTAAATTACAGTCAAACACTTGAATATAATAGATGCATGTAATGTGAGATCTTTCACAGGATTTTGCCTAGAACCAGGAATGTATATGTGATTTTACATTCAGTAGTGATGTCAAGAAATACTTTACTGCGGCTATATATCAAATATGCTATTTCAAAAACAAGGGGTTGCAGTACATGTTAGTGCCTGGAGAAGTGAAAGCTTGATTTAAGAAAATAGAGTTAAGCATACTATGGATAGGTAAACAATAAGCATTTTTTGCATTTCTGGGTAGTTATTCTTTTTAATACCAACCCAGGTATTTCTGGAATAGTTTAGAAGAAAACCTCTGTTTTGCCTGTCTGAGATTCTTGGTCCTTAAGAAACATTTTATAAAGCTTATGATAAAGTTCTTTTTGACCTGAATCCTAAAATAAAACTTTAATTCATCTGGAGGAACAGAAAATCAAATTCATTTGGATAGTCTTTACAGTGTAGAGGTTTTAAAATTATTTTAGGAGTAATGAGTACAATAGCTGCTATACAACTATGGACTGTTAATAAACAGTTGGTGTCATGCATTTATGGTAATTAAACTTTAAATACACTGATAAGTAACGATGTAATTTTTACCACCAATTAACCTGCCCTTTCCAATATTAAATGCAATCACACTTTTACTTATGAATTAAGTGTAAACTGAACTATATTTTATAATCTGGTTAGTATTCATGCTTTGTTAATGGAATTTGATCAACATATTAAAGATACTGAGTTTTTTTAGTTAGCTCACATCTGTTGTCAGAAATAATTAGATCAGGTGAAAATGACACTGCCTTTCCTGACAGATGCTTTAACATTTTGAGTAAGAATACCCTAAAGTGTCTCTTTGAATAACGCTGGGCTTTCCACTTAGGAGTTTATTTGTCTTGAGGTTTCAAAGTGGAACTTTTTGAGCTATCTGACATAGTCCTAGACAGGAGTACATGTGACTTTCCCTTCCAGTGTTACAGGAAAAGAGAAACTTTTCAAGATAATTTTTAATAGTTTTCTCTTAGAAAGGCAGAATATAAAGTTACCAAACTATCACAATATGGCTTCTTTTTAGCACGTATACACATATTCCTGTTAAAACACAAAAGACATTACATATGCATTTAAGCACACCTCAGACAATGAATTACATTTCATTAATGTTTCCATTATTCAAATGTGCTGACAAACCGGGAAAGAGATTATTTTACAGCAGGGTTTTCATCAGACAACCATGAAGCAATGATGGCTTTTTGGAAATCATATCTGCTACATATATATGGCCTTGTTCCTCTGCTTGTGATTCAGAAAACACACTTTTTTACTGAACTTATTGGTTATGTAAGCACTGTAAGATGAACTATAAAAGTATGTCTTCCATCATTTATCCACAAGATAGGTAACACAGAGACAGCAGCAGTGTGTGCTTTCCAGGTCTATTTTGGACAGACTTATTCATGCTGACTGGCCCATATGGTTCTGCATACAAGAAGAATTGTAGGAATACCTTCAATCAATTCTCTGCAGTGTTTTACCACTAAAAACTATAGTGGAATCATAAGTGTTCACCAGATTGATGTTCCCACCCATGTGTCACTTAACCACTTGGAGAAGGGTTTTGAATGCACTTGCTGACAGCCATCAGGGAGCATGGTCTCTGTCACTAGCAACCCATGTAAAAAAGTGAATTTACATAGCAACTTTGGTCATAGAAAGAAAGACTGCTCTTTGTGCATGCTCAGAGAGAAAGACCAGAGAGTTGTCTTTCTCATGTCCCTGCCAGGTGAATGGCAATCAAAGTTTCTCTTTTCTTTTTTTGCCAGGCATCTGTCAGACTACTCTGGGTGCATACAGTTAAAAGTGCATCTGTTAAATTCGATAAAACAAAAAGTAACGTGGTTTAATAATTCTAATCAATCCCTTAACAATCTTTCTGATGAGAAGAATGGAAAACAGCCTACATTCATATACTCCTGACTAAAAAGATCTGTTTTCTTACAACTCCTAACCCATCTAGAAAGTATCTCTGGACTCCTTTTTTTTTTTTTTAAATACTAACATGCTTATTGTTTATCTGTTAGATATAATAATCTCATTACCTTTGAAAACTGCAATGCCACAGTTATGCTTTAATAGCAGCCCTCTGGAGCCAAGAATAGCTACTATACCCATCTGAAAGACGGGTAACTGAGGCATAAAGACAGAGTTTAGTTTCTTCACATTAAGGCAGCTGAAATGAAAAAACTGAATCTGAGGCACATATTCATAAAGTCATCTAGGTTTCCTCTATGCTAAGCAGAGAGAAAGGATACACTTCCAGAGGTTATAAGGATGATGTTGTAGTTTTGCTTGGATAAGTTCTAGTGGAGAAGAGGGGCTGCAAGGGTGGTTTCTACAAGAAGCAGCCAGAAGCTCTCTGCAGGCCCCAGAGAAGTCATTGCTGACCAAGGCTGAGCCCATCAGCTATGGTCATAGAGCTTCTGGGAATCACATTTAAGAAGAAAAAAAAATCACAAGGAGCCGCTTTTTACCCCAGAGAAGGGAGTGAGAAGATGTAAGAAACTGTAGAGACACCAAGGCCAGGGAAGGGGCTGGGGGAGTGGGGGGGAGGTGCCCCAGATGCCAGAGAGAAAGGTGCCCCTGCAGCCCATGGAGAAACCCATGGTGGAATGGGTGTCCCCCCCACAGCCCATGGAAAAGGCTGAGACCCCACCTGCAGACAGTGGAGAGGCTCCACGCTGGAGCAGGTGGAGACATACAGGAGATGCTGTGACCTGAGTTGGAGCAAGCCTCTGCCAGCACTTGCAGCCCATGAAGAGAGACAGAGACACAGAGATAAGTGAGAGAGAGATTCTACAATTTATGACTGCACCCCATAGATGTGACCAATACTGGGGCAGCTGGTGAAGACTTGAAGCCCTGTGGGAAAGGACTCACGTTGGAGAAGTTTGTGGAGGACTGTCTCCCATGCTGGAGCAGGGGAGGAGTGTGAAGAATGCCCCACAGCCAATAAGGAAACCAACTCATGAGGAACCGACCAAAACCCCCCATTCTCCCAGTCCCTGCCCCTCCCTGTGTCACAAAAGGGGAAGAAGGCAGCAAAATCATGACTAAAGTGAAGTTTGATAAGAACAGAGGGGTCGGGGAAGGTGCTTTAAAGATCTGGCTGTTCTTCTCATTATCCGACTCTGGTGTCACTGTGCAGTGTAGTGTAATAAATTAGAGAGTTTTCTGTCCTTTATTCTGTGTTGAGTCTGTTTTGCCCGTGACACTAATTGTGGAATGATCTCTCTCTGACCTTATCTCGACTCCTAAGCCTCTCAAAATATATTTTCTCCCTTGTGCAGCTGAAAAGGGGAGTGATAGAGTGGCTTTGGTGGGCATCTGGCCTCCAGCGATGGTCAAACCACCACACACATAACTTGCTTAAAATTCCACAGGATGTCTTCAGTGGATCATAACAAAAGTCTTTTGGGTCCAGACCTCTGGATTGGTTCTTTCTTCTTTGTATTTAGTTTACTCACGCCTTTTTGCAAAACAGCAGTCATACAATTTCAGTTCACTTCCTTCTAAGCTGGAAGATTCTGATCAATATAAAATGTAGAAAGAGTAGTAGCATTTGGAATCATAAAGATGAGAATAATCATCTGAGGATGATACTTATGTGACTCCATTTTCCTCTTGCTTCTTTATCCTTATATAAGACATAAATAAATGTGGGCATTTATTGCAGGTCAGAAGCATCCTCCATGAGTGGATATTTGCAGTGACAACAATTTCCTGGTCTGGAAATTAGAGTAATTCTAGCTGCCCTTTAGCATTGCTTTATGTCACATTTGGTTACACATACATGATAACACACCCCAACATGACAGTTGAGTGCAGCATACTGACTTAGCGTGAGGAGATAAAGCATAAATGGAAAGTGACTGGCTAGGAAAGTGATGTATCATGCCTCAGAACTGAACCTGCAAAGAAGAACAGGATTCAAAGCTTATCTGAACAGGCAGAGAGATGGCTAAAATATTTATATTTATAGGTATATTTATAGGTATAACCTATATTTATAGGTATAACCTCGAATTAAGAAATTAGTAGAAGGAACCCCATTGTTATTTTCCAGAAGGATGCAGGAGGACAAGCATAGTGAAATAGAGTGTTGTTTATGCATAGACCACTAAAAACACAGGGATATCAGTGCATGATATCATACACATCTTCACATAATAAGGCCAAAGGCAGGGGAAAGACATTCATTACGGTGTATGCATACAAGGGTCACAGAATCAATATGTGATGAAGTATCCTAGGTCATATACAAGACTGTGTTAGGACACTAGTCTGCTAGCAGGGAACATGCTGGCTAGATTCTCTTTTGAATGTCCTCCCACGGGCAACACTGCAACCCCCCCCCCTCATAACTAAGGACTTATACCAAGTACAGCAGCCTTAAGTATGAGAGACAATGTAGAACTGCCTAAAGAAGAAAAAAATTATGGAACAAATAGAAAAATGTGTGACTGACTTACAGCACACAACTTGACAGGTCAGGGTACATGCGTCTCCAAAAGCTTCCAACACTTTGTAAGGAAAATGACTAGGCAAGTCCTGATTGCAACTAGAGCATGATTATATTTTCATATCTTGTGGTGATTGCATCATATGAAGTGACAGATCCTTATGCAGACAAAAAAGCCAATTCCCTCATCTGCATTTCTCTTTTGTTATTTTGTGGACTGTTTATTAAGGATCCTCATTTGAAATTATTACCAGAAAATATTTCAGACCAATGAATAGCACTTTTTCCCCAGACTTGAAGTAATGAAAGCTTTCAGTATCTTGCTCTATGGTAAACTGAGTGATCCTTGCAAAGACTTCTTGATCTGCATGCATGAGCTTTGTGTAGTTGCTAGTAATTTTTCTATAATCAAATATCCCATTGATCTGTTTGAAAACTGTAGAATTGAAAAAAAAACCCCAAAATTAAAAATAAACAGAAAGAATTATTCTGGGTATTTCAACTCATATTCAGTTCACAGTCCTGCTTATTAAATCTAACACTTTTCCAAAACCATTTGTCTTTATGTAGTTCTGAGCTTTATTCAGCTTAGTTTGGGGATAGTATCCCTTGCACAGAACCAATCTTGACCCATAGCCCACATGGTATTCCATTTCTTTCTATAAGGATACTTAATTCTAGTAGAATAATGGGATCTGTAAGCTGAAAAAACCTTATTTTATATTATTTTCCCTTTAAAAAGTATTCTAGGATATTCTTTTCATTGTTGCTCTGTAAAATCTTGCTCTCCCATATGCTGTCATTTTTCCTCACAAAAAACATTTCATTTTTTCCTTCCACAACCATAGTAGAAATCCAGTGTACTTCAGGATTATTTTTTTTCCAAAGAAGTCTGAGTCATTCATTCACTAACTCTTGAAGTCAGACAAGTTGTGCAGAAGTACTTTATGCAGTCAGTATGATAAATTTCAAGCTGTACTGGTAGAGGAATGTGAATAATGGAAAAATTATTCGTGAATATATTATCCCAAAACTTTAAAGAAATCATACATATTAAGTTCTCTTACCTACTCCAGAAAAGGAATAAATGATATTTCAGGAGTAATCCATTCAAATAATTTATTTTAAAATTATCTATGCTCTGATCCAAAGTCTATTGAAATAATTGATCTCACTTCTGCCTGCTCGGGTCCATAATGAAATACACAAGAAACCTTAGTTTTTTAGAATAATGGTCTCTGCACTTCTGTAAACTTTTAACTGAGTTTAAAGAATTATGCAAGACTCTAAATATTCCCTTTTATTTTCAGCTTTCCCACTCCTTCAGTTTTCCTGCCCAATTTTTTTTTGCAATGTAAAAATGCTATAATTGCAAATATATCTGAAAAATTATTTCACTTTATACCTTTTATTTAACTGAATCAGTAGGCAATTAGATCACAGTTGTCTATTTTGAGGATAGTTTAATAATTTATTTATGTTGAACACAAAGTTGCAAAAGTTTATCTATTTTGCTTTTCCATAAATTTGTAACTAAACCTTCATTACTTAAAATCTGTGGGAGGATTATTTAAGTGGGCATAGATTCAAATAAGAAATGAAATTGACATAGAGCACAACAGCAAAAGGCAGTTAAGTCCCATATAACCCAAAACCTGAGTAGCTAAACCTTCATGTAAGATATGGGAGCCTGGAATTAATTTCTTCTCTGAGAGGAATTGGAGAATGTCTCTCATCTGGTTCAGTGGCTCTTTAGATCCATCTACTTTAGGATATTTGCATTGCCTACATATTATTCCATTTTACTTGTAGACCTCTAGAGGGAATGGAGACCTCATATCACAAAGTTCTGCAGCACTTAACTTTTACAACAGCCGGATTAGATGCTAGTTTCATTACGAAATACATAAAGAATTTTAGGAACAGGAGCCATGAAAGGTGCTCTATGGCTCATTATATTAAGCTAGGAACTAAAAAAGACTACAAAAAATAATATGTTTTCACAACGCTTATCCTTTTTTAATCAAAATCAAAGAAGGGATAGTCATTTTTTAGAGAGGATAAAGTTTAACTAATCAGCACCTCAAGGACTATGACATTGATTTAGAATGCAGGGCACCTCCTTTCAATTCCTTACTCCACCTTAAATAATTTAAGAGTAATCTTTTTAGATCAATCAGGTTTGTATATCTATATTTATTCAACAGACCAAGGAATGAGCATGCATTGATTTAGCCTAGTCAACTGAGCATTTACCTGAATCTCATTGCTGATTCCAAAGGCCGGTGTTTTCAACTGAAGGATTTCATGGAGAAGGGGCCAAGTGTAGAATTGGAGTATTCCCAAGTGATTTTCTTGAATGTAGTCTAAAGTCATGTTCTTATTCTATGGTCCTATGAGTGTTGAACTTCCGCATATGTGTAACTATCTTCAGGAAGGTATTCAGAATACCTTAGATTGCAGTAATCAATATATTCGCAGAAGATTCGCAGCTAGAAGATGTAGGGTTCCCCATTTGTCTTTGCTCTCCTTAACATGAAGCTATTGATACACACATGATTAACGAAGGAATTTATATTTTTGTATCTTGTTTAGACAAAACTATTTCCCTTCAATCCATCTTGTTATTTCCAGGGCAACTCTACATTTGAAGATATAACTGCCTCATGATCTTGGAGCATGTAATTAAGTGAAAGTGTTCTATGCATGCAGTGCAACTGAGCAGTACATCTGTAATAATTCTGATGAATCAACGTATTTTGTTGGTGATAAGTGTCCTTTTAACTGGGAACTTCACCTTTCGCTTCAAAATAGTTTCCCTCTCTGCTCTGTAGAGTGAGTCTTCTACATCCACAAGATTGTCAGAGGCTAAGCCGAAGTCCTCCACTTCACATTTTACGTAATGCCTGACTGATGTTGTGAAGCCTCTTTCCATAATCATTGAGAAAATGTGGTGATTTGGGGACATCCAGAAGACTGGAAGAAGGCTAACGTCACTTCCGCATTGACAAGAAGGGCTCAAAAGAGGATCCAGAAAATTATAACCTCATCAATCTTGCTTCAATTCCAAGGAAAGTTACAGAATTAATCCTCATTGTCTACCTGGATTTTTCCAAGGCTTTGGACACAGTTTCCCACAGCCTCCTACTAGAGAAACTGATGCACTATTGTCTAGACAAGTGGTCACTGTGGTGGGTGGGGAGCTAGCTGACAGGTTGCACCCAGAGGGTGATGGCAAATAGCTCTTTTTATAACTGGCAAACTGTCACAGGTGGGGTCCTCTAAGGATCAATACTATCAATACTGGGCCAAATGCTGTTTGATATCTTCATAAGTGATCTGGGTGATAGTATCAAGTGCACCATGATGAAGTTTGCTGGTGATATCAAACTGAGTGGGGAAATGGAAACTTCAGAAGGGAGAGTGAAGTCACCCTGCAGAAAGACCTGGATAGACTGGAAGATTGGGTTAACAAAAACCTTGTGAATTTCAACTAGGACAAATGTAGAATAAGCAGACATAGTCTTCTACCTGGGAAAACATAGTCCAGGTGTCCACACAGACTAGGACCTACCTGGCTGTGGAGCAGCTCTGTGGAAAGGGATCTACAGGTCCTGGTGGACAGCAAGCTTAATACAAGAGAGCAGTGTGTTTCTGTGCCAGTCAACAGGATGCTGGATTGCATCAATAAGGACATCACCAGCAGAGATAAAGAAGTCATTATTCCAACCTACTCTGTACTTCACAGACCACACCTGAAATGCTGTTTTCAGTTTTGGTCCCCACTATATAAAAAGGATGTGGTCAGGCTGAAATGGTTCCAGGGGAGAGCCACGAAGATGATCAAAGGACTGGGAAGTCTGCCATATAAAGAAAGGCTGAGAGAATTGGATGTGAGAAAAGAAGGCTTAGGGAGGCCTCATCACCATGTTCTGGTACTTAAATAGTGGATACAAAGGAGATGGAGACTCCCTTTTTATGAAGAGTGTTGTAGTTTTTTTGCGGATGGGTTCTGGTGGGGGAGAGGGGTTGCAGGGGCAGCTTCTACAGGGACCAGCTAAAAGCTTCCTCTAGGCCTGAGGGATTAAACACCAGCTGATTCAAGCCAGTTACTCCTGAGACATTCTGACTGGACACAAAGGAAAGCTTTTCACAAGAAAAATGAGCCATTGGAATAATCTCCCCAGCAAAGTGATGGATTCCCCAACATTGGATACTTTTAAAATTCAACTGGACATGGAGCTAGGACACCTTGTCTAGCCTGTGCTTTTGTCTAGATGGAACTTTTGCCAAGAAAAGTTCGAGTAGATGATCCTTGATGTACTTTCTAATCTGGCATTCTGTGATTCTGTGTCACTATTCATTCAATACTATGTTTGCTGTTAGGGGTTTTTTTTATGTGACTGTCCTCAAACGTTTTATAAAGTGCTCTGTATCTAGCTTAAATACCTGCTGCATTGCTAAGTACCATGACACTTCTGTCCTTCTGTAGATATAGCCCCAGGTGTTCTAGTCAATTTAAATATTTGATGCAATTTTCAACACTCACAAAAATCTATGACTAATTTAAACGTCTCAAATTTTTCTTTCATCAAAGATGTAAATCAAATTTCATATGAAATATAATTATGCTGCTTATTTCAGCCTACTTTCATTATTGATTTTTTCCTGTATTAACAATTTAGGTCTCAAGAGTACTGGTGGAATAGGTTGCTTAACACATTCAAACCTTAATCAGTGTAAACTGTCTGGAAGCAAGCATGTACCCTACAGGTATTGTTCAAATTGCAAAGAGCCCACGGCTAGAAACAAGACGAATAAAAATATGAATATATCCAAAGATTCAGCATCCATTTTTTTAGTTATTTCTTCTTCAGAAAACTTTCTAGATTTAAAGGCAATTTTTGTTAACAAATTCATGGATTTTTTTTTATTATTTTCACTGCATAAATGGATATTTATGTAGAAGTATGTTTGCATATACATATAAAAGTACACATATGGGTAAATAAACTTATGGATAAAATTTTCAGGCTAGAATTTGGTCAAAACTAAACAAGGCAATGGTTCAGTTATTCCTCTAAAATGCACAAGCATGAAGAACAAGGGTTTATACTCTCTAATTCAGAATCTCCATATTCCGCAATCCATTTGTGTAAGCTCATCATACTGTTAGTTATTCCACTGATGGAGCTTCTCCACATCAATCTGTTCTTTGTATATATAAAATTCATTAGAAAAGTTTTCTGAATCCTGCTTGCTCAGGTGGGATAAAAATTGTGATGTGGGATTTTTTCTGGACTTCTTTTCAAATATTTAAAGATTTGCATAGCACCAAAGCTTTGTACAGCATGTCAACAAAAAAGATTGATTGCTCTTAAAAATCAGGCACTAAGTTTGTATTTTATAAATTTATACTTGAAGTGATATGCAATATATTTATAAGCACAAGAGTACATGCCTCTTATCCAGTAAGTACCTCAACTTATTTTCGGTTTCACCTTGGAATCATTCAGCTTTGCAGTACAATTACATTCTTTTTTCAGATAAGAAGCTCTATATAAAAATTATTGAAAGATTATCATAGTAATTCCATTGCCAGCCTTTTTCCCCACTTCTTGGTATCTCAGCAAAATAGAATTTAACATGATTGATGTGGTATGATATGATGTGATATGATATGATATATATGATATGATATGATATGATATGATATGATATGATATGATATGATATGATATGATATTATATGAAGCACAGTACTGTTGGTGAGAAAAAGGTCATGGTAATTTTTCGCCAATTTGCAATTTTAAAATATTTACAAGTAAAAAACCCCAAACAATATTCATATTGAAAGAATCAATTAACATTTATTAGTAGTTTTGATTACTTATTCTGCACAGTAAAAAGTAGATCTGGGGTTTTTTTCCCTTATATTCAAATTTGCTGATTTTTCATGGTATGGTTTAAGAAAAACACATTAGGGTGAATGGCTGGATACAGATTTTTTAGAGTTGTAGATGAAAGATTTTTAATTTATAATTCTTTCTCTTTGGGTACAGTTTTTTGTCATGGTGTAGAACATTTCAGCTTTATCAATCCTCACATTCAGAATAAATCTCTTAGTTTCTCAATACTTTGTTCTTTAGATTGGCATAAATCAACATAGCTCTGCCAAGTACAACAGAATTAAGCAAATTATATGAGTTGAAGGTCTGACTAATATGCACTAAGCAAGGAGTTTCATCTACGTTTTCAGGCATCCTCACTATAAAATTTCTCTAAGATGCTGTCATTATTTCACAGTTAAATATCTAGAAGTAAGATTGTGAGCCAACATCTAGGGGAGGGTCTTCTAGACAACTTTTCATGTGTAACAGAATTTGTAGGCCAAATCATTCAGTTGTCCAGATGTTCACAATAGTCACCTTAAGAAAATATTCATCCTATTTTATAGGTGCCAGTGGAAGGAAAGTATAATTACAGCAAATGCAACACTGTTGTAGTTTAGCTGATGTTCAGTCCTCTGCAGCTTCTCAGGATAGGATCATCTGAAAGGGAAAGATTATAATGGAGTTCCCTTAGAGTACTAGCAAATGAAGTCTCATGTTCTAATTTTTCACCTACAGCATTTAAACCTCCTTAAACTTGAGCATAATTTTCAGTACTACACAGGTAGGATACAAGATTTTCTTTCAGAAACAAAGAAAAAGAAAAAAGAAAAAGAAGAAAGAAAAAGAGGAAAAGAAAGAAAGAAGCAACAGGTTAGTTGTTGGATTCTATAGGTCACACAGCACCTCAAAAAGTTTTCTCAGGTACAGAGATCTTTGAAACATTAAAATTATAGTACCATGGATGTATTATTTCATAGCCTTATTTCATGGGCTAATATTTCCATAATCAAGGTTTTTTCATTAAAATTCAGAACATTTTCCTAAAGAGGTGAGAATAACTATATCTTAACAAAATGAAAACTCTGATGGAAGTGCACAGTGGTGGAATAAAAAAGTACATATAAACTCAAAATCTTCTGCTGAATCAACCTCCTCATTTCTCCATGAGGAAAATGAGAAAGGAACCAAAGTTTTTGGAAAAATGTCACAAGCACCTGATTCATCCTCACAAGTTTTGAGTATAAGATACTAAATTTAAGATGCTCTTTTGGGAACTGTTGTGCATTTTAAGGCAGTAATTTACAGGTTCAATTATACAGTAATGAAAAATGCAGTGTCCAAAATCTACTTCAGTATGAAGCCTTTTTAAAGCTGAAGTCTGTCATATAATGCAAACTCAGTCCAATTAACATTGAAAAGTGACTCTATTTTAATCAACAGCTTCCATCTGTTGGTCAGAAATGGTAAAATTTTATCTATTGAGCAGATTCATACACTGCATCTGCTTTTGTTAAAAATGTAGTCACAAAATAGTACACATTTCATAAGGCCAAAACATGAAGAAGAGTCAGAAGGACTGTCAAATAAGACAAAATTATTTGTGTCAAAACCCAGATGTGACCTCATTTTAGTGGTTTTTCAGATGCTTCAGTACATATAAAATCCACAATAGCATTCCCTCTCCAACTTTCATTTCAAAACAACTTAATTACATCAAATTAATTAATAGAAAACCAAACTGCACAGCAAAAGTAGCCAAACTCATGTTGGCTGGGACTTGCTATCTGCCTCACAGTTGCCCTGAGGGCAAGGATCAGGGTCAAGTCTCCATCACATACAAAGAAACCACATTAAAAGACATTACTCTCAGCCCTGGATGGTGTGTAAAATCATATTGCAGTTTCAGACACTGCAGATTTAACCAGTCCATGTGTCTGGGCTTCAAGTGTCTTTCTTTTCTGTGCTTACTCAGACTAGTTCAACACATTTCATGGTTTAGGGTACCCTGCATGTTTCTGGGGAAGAAAATGTTGACAAAATGTATCAACTATTTTGAAAATACATTTTCCTGGTGAAAAGAGCCTGATTTCCACTTGTAACTCAGTACTTGGGACTGAGACTCGTAACACTCAACACAACTTCATGTTTCCAAGTAAGAGACTACTGTAAGGTCAGAAGAAAGGGATAATAGACATTTTGAAGCATCCCCACAATTTATTCCAAAACAGAAAAAAATTAATTTCAGCATGGGGATCCTACCAGATGCAGTAATGTTAATAACTTGTGAAATGCACAGGTTATTTTGTGGGGAAGTCAATGCAAGCAGTAGCAGCAGCAGCAGTTGTTCCCAGATGCTGAGAAAAGTCCCAGGGAGGGTCTGAGGGGGTTTCTGGACCCCCAGCACCCTTGGGCTGTGTGTATTAAGTGAACAGATAGAAAGCAGTGGGTCTCATGAGAGAGACAGGGGACAGTTGGGTGGTAGTAGTAGTCCTTGTGACAGCTTCAAATTGCAGGAAGCAGCACATAACCAGTTCCTAGGGAGCACTGTGATCAGGGAGAGCTAACAATGAGGAGAGTCTGAGAGCAGTGGCATGGCAGTTTGTGCAAAATGGTGCAAGAAGGGCAGCACTCTATGCCAGTTGTTGGGTTGCTGCCTGCTTTGCTCACCTGCAGGCTTAAGCTTCTGCCTTGAGAGTCATCCCAGCTAGCTGTTGGTTGGACAAACCTACCCAACAGTTTGAGGTCTCAAAGGAATGTGAAGGCTTATTAGGCAATGCTTTAAGATTTTCAACAGCATGGTCGCAGAGATCAGATGAGGACAGTGCACTCCAGCACCCAGGGGCCATCTCTCTAGCCAGGCTAGCCTGAAACAAATGTAGGTGGACACCCAGACAGAGCTTCCCATCAGGGAAGCTTCTTTCCTGGTGGAGAGCTGTAAAGTCCATGCACAACAATCCTTGGTGGGGGAGCACCTGTGGAAGGTGTGATGTGGAGCCACTCGTGCAGTGAGTGTAGGAGGAATTCAGCAAGTTATACTGTGTTAGGGAAGGGGAAAGAATTAGAATATTCAAGGTGTTTCAAGAAGAAATATTAGGGCCCCATAGTACTGGCCTGTAAGGACTACCAAAGTCCAAGGCAAAGTGTCAGCAGAGAACAGACAACACCTTGGAGAATGAGATGGCAAGGTCACCATTAACTCATGGGTTCCAAATATCACTGCACCGCATTATGTGCCAACCAGCAACAGGTATAAAGTCTTTGCAGTGGTTTAGCCATTTAGCAAGACTCATGGGGAGAAGGCAAAGGTTCAAAAGAAGACATATTAGTAGTGGGTGACTCTGCTGAGATGCACCAGGGCATGCTTAGTTTGCTACTTGTCAGGTGCTAGGATCCATGATGTCACACACTGCCACAACAGATAAAAAACACAGAAGACCTTCTCCTACTTCTTGTCCATGTGGGCACCACTGACACAATACAGCACAATCTGTGAAATATCAAGCACGACTCAGTGCCCTGGGGGAACAAGTGAACGGTACGGGGACCCAGTCATCTCTTCTATCTTGACAATCAGACCCAGATCCAATCAGACCCCTAGGTGTGAGCAGAAGTCAACACATGATGGAGATCAGCACCTGGCCTCATGGCTTTGCCTTCTATGGTCATGTGATACTCTTTGGTGAATACAGATTATTGGGCAGAGATAGGATCTGCCTGTCTAGAAGAGGATGAACAGTCTTCTCTGTCAAATTGGCTGACATAGTGGCAAGGTATCTGGTGATAACTGACAAAGTTGTTAAGGTACTCAACTATATTCAACATTTTTGCCTCAGTTTTCACTGGCAATTGCTCTTGCCACATCTTCTGAGTCTCTGAATCTCAACACAGGGACTGGAGGAATGAAATCCCAGCCATCCTAGAGGAAGACCATCTTAGAGACCATCTGAGGAACCTGAATACCTATGAATCATGGGATCTGATGAAATACATCCCAGAGTCCAGATTGGACTGGACTAAACTGCTTTCCATTATATTTAAAAAGTCATGGCAGTCAGGAAAGGTCCCCAGTGACTTGAAAAAGGGAAACATCACATCAAATTTTAAATAGGGTAAAAAGGAGGATTGTGCAACTTTCCCACCAGTCATGGTTCCTTCTTTGCCCATTAAAATCATGGAACGGATCTTCCTGGAATCTATGCAAGGCATATGGATGACAGGAAGATTATTAGATACAACCAATATGACTTCATTAAGGGAAAAGTGGATAAGGTAGTAACAACTGATATTATCTACCTTGATTCTGTAAAGCCTTTGACACGGTCCCACACATCGTTGTATTTAAATTGGAGACCCATAGAACTGAAGGATGGTCTATTTGATGGATAACAAATAGAGATGATGACTGCATCCAGAGAGTTGCAGTCAATGGATCTGTGTCTGAAAGATCAGTAACAGGTGGTGTGCCTCAGGAGTCCATATTGGGATCAACACAATTCAAATCTTTATTAATAACAGACACAAAACTCTCAGCAAGTCTATGGATGACACCAAACTGTGTAATACAGTAGATTTGTTAGAGGAAATGGGTACCATCCAGAGGGACCATGAAAGGCGTGGAGTGTGGGCCCATGTGAACCTCATGAAGTTCAACAAAGCCATGTCCAAGGTCCTGCACATGGGTTGGGCATTAACCAGTATCAGTACAGACTTGGGTGATGAGTGGATTAAGAGCAGCACTGCAGAGAAGGCCTTGTAGATATTGGTAGATGAAAATTCAGATATGAGCTGGCAACGTGGTCTTACATCACAGAAAGTAAATTATATCCTGGGCTATATCAAAAGTTGCATCCACCTGTGGAGCCCTCAGCACAAGACACACATGGACCGGCAAGAGCAGATCCAGAGAAAACCACAAAAGTGGTCCAAGGGATGGAACACCTCTCATGGAAAGAGGCTGAGAGAGTTGGGATTGTTCAGGCTGGAGAGGAGAATGCTCAAGAAAGACATTATTGTGTCCTTTCAAAAGTTAAAGGGGTTATGTAAGAAAGATGGAGATATACATTTTACTGGGACCTGTAGTGATAGGACAAGAGTTAATGGTTTTAAAGTAAAAGAAGGTAGATCTGGATTAGATATAAGGAAGTTGGCTTTTTTTACAATGACGGTGGTGAGACACTGGAACAAGTTGCGCAGGGCAGCTGTGGGTGCCTCATCTCTGGAAACATTCAAGATCAGGTTGGATGGGGCTTTGAAGAAGTCGTTCTAGTGAAAGATGTCTCTCTCTACAGCAGTGGGGTTGGAATCCAAACCATTCTATGATTCTATAAGTCTATGAAGTAACTGAGACATGGAAATATAACTAAAGGTTGAAAGAAAATGAAAGCTGCCATAAAACTGTCTGTTTTCCACAGCATCTCATAGTTTGACACTCATTTACAATTCTTCTGACATAAACTCATGAAAGATTTCGATTGACAAAAATAGAAAAAGACAAATTTCTCCCCACTCCACCCAAAGACAATGTTATCATTACAGAAAAGATTATTAATGAAATTTCATACAAGTAGTTACAAATTCAGATTGAGAAAATGGTTATTTTCCTGTATGACTTTGTAGTGTTAACATGAAAATTGTACTGTCTTGAAAGAAATTAGCTATAGCATTTGTCTTTACTTTGGCATGTTTCTTTTACTGTTTTCAGTCACTAAGTGGTCTGTCAGAAAGAAAACAAAGAGAGTATTAACAGAAAATAGTGAACATTCAGGCTATGTAGAGTGCTTTAATAAGTTGCAAAAATTGCTCAAATTTCCTCTTGAATTTTTTTCAACAAGATATTCATCATATACATATCAGCCACATAAACATTCAGAAAAAGTCCATTACTTACCCCTTAACATAATCTGAATGTTTTTACTCATTAATCTATGAATAATTCAAATATGCTTAACCTATTTATGTGTCTAAGAAAAAAAGAGAAGAAAAATAAAACCTTATCTTTCCTTCTTGAAGCGGATTCATGGATCATTGCTGTCAGTAGGGTTATTTCCATTACCTTCCCTTCATTTGCAGTTAGAATCTAAAAATAGTCACTAAAGGTTTCTGAGCCTTCTCAAGTTAAATGTACTGAAACTTGATCGTGATACCTGAATACAGGATACATCTCCATCCTACACCACTCCTAGAAACAAAACAATAGAATTAACATTGTTGTCTTAAGCATGGACTTCCTAAAGAGAAATTTAATCCATGAAAATTATTGGCTGTATTCCCAGAACTAGTAACCAATTTGGGTTGAAAAGGGGAAAAAATCAGTATAATACTGAAAGAACCGTTGGCAGAAGAGGTTACCCATCGTATCTGATACTACAGATGGTATTACATCACTAAGAGAGTCTGTACTGGAAAACACAATGCAGTCTAGTTCTTTAAGGAATTTAGACTAAAATCTCTGCTGCCAGAAATGAGTGACAGTAATTCTTCCATCTTTCAGCCAAGTGTTCCAGACACTTTGGGACAAATCAGATTTTTATTTAGGCCTTTGTGGTCAGCCTCCCCTAAAGCCTCCCTCAATCCTTCTCTCACTCCTGTCTATAGGTCAGGTACCCATTTCTACTCAGTCTGGGGACACCAGTCACTACCTGCCCCAAGGGCAGCTCTGACAGCTCCCGGAACCCAGTCCATAGTGATCCATCAGCCCTACCTGCACCCTGATACACACTGCCAGTATTAGGAATTCAAGTGGAAAAAGGCTGCTGTGAATCACATGAAATTAATTAAACCGTAGTCTGTCAGGTTATCTGAAAAACTGGGACAGATATTCATTTATTAGTTTAGACTATATTTAGACTTTTTACAAAAAACAATAAATAGATTTTTAAGGGAATATATGGGCATGCCAATTGGAAAATAAGGAGCTTAGAAAGCAAGGGCATTTAGCTTGATAAAGAATTCAATTCACATAAGTATAGACTGAATCATTTGGAGCTATCACTGCAATTTAACAAAAAGGAATGCTGTAGATACACTTCATAATTTTCAGACAGGAATTTTTTTTTCTTATCAAGGGAAGTGAATAAGAAGTGGAATAAGATCACATTCTCCATTTTCAAGACTTTTAACACCAGCTGTATATCCCAATAGGTTTTGATTTTACACTCAACATCTTTCTGCTGTCATCTAACATTACTTTAGACCAGTTCAAAGTATATCCACAGAATCACAGAATCTTAGGGGTTGGAAGGGACCTCAAGAGATCATCGGGTCCAACCACCCCGCCTAAGCAGGCTCCCTATCTCATATTACATATATAGGCTTCCAGACGAGACTTGAATATCTCCAGAGAAGGAGACTCCACCACCTTCCTGGGCAGCCTATTCCACTGCTCTGTCACCCTCACTGGGAAAAAGTTCTTCCGTATGTTGGTGCGGAACTTCCTATGCTCCAGCTTACAGCCATTGCCCCTAGTCCTGTCCCCACAGACCACTGAAAAGGGGCTGGCCAATTCCCCCTGCATCCCACGCCTAAGATATTTATAAACACTAATTAGGTCCCCCCTTCGTCTTCTTTTCTCCAAACTAAACAGTCCCAGTTCACTCAGCCTGTCCTCATACGGGAGATGTTCCAGGCCCTTAATCATCTTTGTAGCCCTTCTCTGGACTCTCTCCAGAAGGTCCCTGTCTTTTTTATACCAGGGAGCCCAGAACTGGACACAGTACTCCAGGTGGGGCCTGACCAAGGCAGAGTAGAGGGGGAGGATCACTTCCTTTGACCTGCTGGACACACTCTTCCTGATGCATCCCAGGATCCCATTGGCTCTCTTAGCCACCAGGGCACACTGCTGGCTCATAGCCAACCTGTCATCAACCAGGACCCCCAGGTCCTTCTCCACAGAGCTCTTCTCCAGCAGGTCATCCCCCAGCCTGTACTGATACAGTCGGTTATTCCTACCCAGGTGCAAGACTTTACACTTGCACTTGTTGAATTTCATTAGATTTCTCCCTGCCCAGCTCTCCAGCCTGTCCAGGTCTCTCTGGATGGCAGCGCAGTGTTCCTGTGTGTCAGCCACTCCTCCCAGCTTTGTATCATCGGCGTACTTGCTGAGGGTGGATGCTATTCCCTCATCAAGGTCGTCAATGAAGATATTAAACAGGACTGGACCCAACACCGAGCCCTGGGGAACACCGCTAGTCACAGGCCTCCATTCAGATTCTACTCCACTGATCACGACCCTCTGAGCCCGGTCCGACAGCCAGTTCTCAACCCACCTCACTGTCCACTCATCTATCCCTTGTTCCCTCAGCTTCTCTGCTAATATTGGTGATCATGGATTTTTATTTGTCTTAGACTTGTTTGACATTATGCAATTCAAAAGCAGTGACATAGAGGTTAGAGCAGTTAGAAGCCAGAAAAAGTTAGCACAAAAGTTAACACAGCCCATCTTATGAAAATGTCTTGTGGGCAACAGAGGAGCAAAAAGTAAGTGGTGTCTCTCAAAGTCTGCAAAATCATCTTGAAAAATTTCTCATTGCAGGTGGTTTCTTGATCTAACATTGAATTATTCAGGTGTTTAGAGGTGACTATTCTGTTTGGGTTTTATGGAGTCTCAGGAACGATGAAATTATATTTTCCACATACTTGAAGCAGATAAAACTACCACAGAGCAAACTTTCAATTATTTAGTCCTGTGCCTTTTTAAAGGTAAATAGGGCAAGGGCAGTATTATAATAGACCTTCATATATCTGTTTTCTCATCACAGCAGCTGAAACCAAATAATGAGCATAAGTGACCAATAATAATGTGAGAGGTGACCACTGACATGTCAGTCAGAAAATTCCTGGACCTGTTTTGTCTACAAATGTTCTCTGTTACATGAATCCTTGAAGGACTAATAGGTAACCGTCAGACTGTCCATATTCTCAGCACAAACTTCATAATGGACAAAATATGCCCAGTTGCTTGTTGTGTTTGAGAGGTAAGATCTCAGTCTTATAATGGCTGAACGCCCATCATCCAGACATATCTTTCTAAGCTAATGTTTTTACAAGGTACCCTTTCACACACACAGTGTAGATGTTACATGCATGTTTGTGTAGATGAACATGCATAAAGAATATATAGTAGTGTCATTCTTTGTCCAAAGAAGTATAGCTGAAAAGGCTGCATAACCACAGTTATGGTCTAGACATACACAAGACATTTCTAAAGCTTCTGATGTTGAAATGCCTATCTATTGTCTTTGACTGAGAGAGAACTTTGGGAAGCATACTCATGTCTTGGGATGGGGTGAACTCAAAACTTCTCGATTTTTAAGCAGAAGATGATTTAAATAGATACTCTCTGTTGGTCTAATACGGTATATAGCTTTCTTTGGACTTTGAGTCTGACATGCTAAGAACTGTAGAGGAAATGGAAAACAGGTTTTCTCTGTAATTCTGAGAATCTATGGTTAAAATTGCAAATGGAGAAATAGTTAGACATGCAAGTATGAGCAAATTAATCAACACTAATTTTTACGGAATAGCACAATTATGTGTGCTCTATTGAAAGCTGCATAGTGTAATGAGTAAGAGATCTTACTTAACAGATCTTTGGAGGTTATGAGTACGAATCAAATGTAAAAAGGCAGTACCAGATGAAAAATAGAACAGTCATCATCAAGTGAAGATGAAAAATATGGAATTTTACCTAGAAAAGACAGTGAAAATGTCAGTGGTATGGACATTTAGACTAAGAGAAAAACTTTCTCATACCATACTAGCAGAAAAAATGCATAGACTAGAAAAATTAAATAAATATCTTCTGTCCTTGTCTTATTTTTTAAGAATTATGCTCTACAACATTTTGGGAAATACCTTCTAATCCAAAATCACAGAAAAGGAGGTCTTAATTGTGTTTGAATAACTAATCAATTGTCTCAGGAACATCATAACTGTAGTCAGAATTACCAGCCTAATAGATTACAACAGCACATCAAGTAGCACAGAAGAAAGTTTACTGGGCACAAAGGCAAATTTTTGTTACAACAGAGTTATTTGTTATGAGAAACAGCCTTCTCTACTGACAGATATGAACTTGCGCTCTCTCCTAAATCCTGGAAGCAAATACCTTTTTGATATTATATTATCATAATTCTTTCTTCTACTTCTGTTTTGTTATTATTTATCGAAGCACCTACGGACCTTCATAATCAGGTCTCTGACTTACAGAGCACTGTGCAAACACAAAACATCGAGACGTAATGTGCCATAGATCTACTATTTTTTCTGATTCATCTGAGTAGAAGGAGAGAAGCTCTCATCCTCTGTGCATAGTGAGACAGGGCATGAAATATGGCCCTACCTGTTTAGTTGCACCAAAAATATTCACCCCAAACTGCTGAGCTTCAGCTCTGCTTTCCAATCAAACCCCAGCTCATCCCCCCATGCTGCAGTCCAGAGTCCCATATTCCACACCAAGAATCTTATAATGTCATCAATATAATGCTTTTATAAGCTGTAGTCAACATTCCTTGCTTTTTTATTATTTAAATGTCTCTGTGCCCTTCAATTCTCCATAGCCATTATAAATGTGCTTACCATCTTCACAAAACATGGCTATTTTCTTTTCAGAAAGACATATATCCAGTATCTAAAATCTTCCTGTGTTTTTCGTGTACCGCTGATAACTGTTATTGTCATCCAGAGGCACAATTCACTCGATGGCAGTTAACCAACAAAGCACTTGGCCACATTGTCTGTGTGCCACATTTAGGACCCCCAGCTTTCAAAGTCAGAAATTACTGCGATTTTTAGGGTACACCATCTTTGGCGGAGTAGTGGCAAAGTGCCCTACAGTAGTAGTAGCACACTAATCCAACGTGTTGTTATTGTAAAGGGATCACTGATTGTGTATGAATAGAAGCCTTAGATGCATGTGTTCTTGCCCCCTAAATTTCATATATTCCTGTGCAAACCTGTGTTAGGTCGTTTTGTTCTGCCCTGTATCTCTTCCACACTTTCTAGTACACCTCCTCCTCCTCCACTCCTTGACTTTCATTTGTCTTATTTCCACTCATAATATTCATACAAGGAAATCTACTCAGGATATTTTGCTGAATTAAAATTTACTTCACATTAATGAGAATAAAGCTTAAATTAATCATCCTGCAGTATTTACTTACTTACGGCTAACCATCTTGCATTACAACTAACTGGTAAAGGTCAGTTTGCATGAATCACTGTTAATTTGTTTTCATTTAAACTAATTTACTTAGAATTTGTACAGCATTGGTTCCCTTAGGGAATACAGCAAAAACTATGACCTGATGACAAGCAGAACCATTAAACTATAACAGAATTATTAATAAAATATTCTTTCTGCAATTTGTTAAAAATCTTGGGAGATATTAGAAACTTATTTATATAAGATATGGAAAGTACATCTGTAATATAATTGCATATAAATTAAAAATTTGCCTAGGGAGACAGTACAGTGGTCATAGTTTTTAAATGATTGACAGGTACATTAACTTTGCTTGCCCCAGGAGAAAGATAATTAATTCCATGCTTTGCCTTTTTTTTCCCACTTCCAAGGACAACTTTAGTGTGTTCTTTTGTTTGTGATGCTTAACATTGTCATAACTAGTTGACTACAAAATTCAGTCACTTACAATACTGGTCTTGTTAATAGCTAATTGGGTTATTGTGACTTTAGCTTGGGAGACAAAGAGCTAGGAAAAAGTGTGGGTAACAATCTCAAGAATCAGAAGGAAATCTCTTTTAAGAATATGCAGAAAATATATTTTAAGTTTCCTTTGATCTTTTATTAGGATGTAGCTTCTTTGCCTGTGGACTTGAAACCTGAGACATACTTTAATAGGCTTTTAAAATTAGATGTCCTTGTTCTTTTGTTTATTTATTGCAACATGAGAAAAATGTGTTCATTAAAAAAACTTTGCCAGCAGATGATCTGACCTAGATGATCTGATTTAGATCATGTTGTAACCACCTGAAGACTATTATTGATTTATAGAGCTTTGCCTGACTCTAGCATGGGATTCACAGATGGACAAAAGTAGACAGAAATGGTAGCCCAAAACACTATTTTCCACTAACAGCAGAAACTGACACATTTCCAACCTGCTCAGCCATTGGGCTACATAGACTTTTTCTTCCCTTTGTGAAAATATTTTATATTTTTTGGTAATAAAGTGACAGTGTCAGGTTATTCTCATCTCTACTGAAAAGTGTTTGTAATGGTTTTTCAGAGATGTAAATAATGCCATGATATACCTGATGACACAATATACTTGATTTCCTATTCTATCACATACTTACAGATATCAACACAAACTTGTCTTTCAAAGTTCTGATCTGAAGTGATGCAATGAGATATCTTTCATTCTAGCCTAAGTCTTTAAACATGCACATCTTACCCCTTTATCATCTAAACCCATTAGTGATAGATCTTAAAATTAATTCTAAAACAACTTAATAGCCAAAGTAATCTACTAATCATTAGAATAATAGCCTGTCAAATCTAAATAATGGGAACATCCCATAAAAGATGGATTATCTAATAAACAGCTAATTAAACATAAATGGCTGTGAGACCTGGCTGGATGTGTGTCTATACTTGTCTCATAATGTTAATGGACTTTATGAACAGAACTGTGCTAAATATGAATAATTTGTAATGGATTTTAATTGGCGGAGTGATCTAATAATACTTTTCACATGTAAAAGAGTGAGCATATTCCAGGTTTTATCTCTCCAATACAACACAGGCAAGGAAATTTTGAGGTTTTTATATATTTATCTATCTGGAGACATGAAAGAAACATTCTTTTCTTTTTTTCCAAGTTTCTATAGCTGGAACACTTACATGAGCTGAGATCTGGTGGGAATTCTCTCTAGCATCACCTGTGTGTCATTACACAGAACTCTTTACCATCTAACTGAGTTTATTAATTTCAAATTTAAAAAACCTTCAGTAAATTATTTTTTCCTGGATTTCCTGCTTTCTGTTTCATCAGTATTTTATCACCTTCAAGGGGCAACAGAAAATCATCAGAAAAACATCCTCTCCCATCACTGCCTGAAACCAGAAGGGCAGTATAGCAAAATATGTTGCCATGGATTTTTGTCCTAATCCAATTTATGTTTAATTTAAAGTCTGAAACAGGTATGATAGCATGTGTTATAAATCTGGAAAGTCTCAGTATCATTATAAGCTTTTAATATGCCTTTTAATCTTTTACATTTCAGATCTACTGAAATGCCACCCCAGAAAATCATAGTATAGTAGAATCATAGAATGTCTTAGAATCATAGAATGATCTCTAGAGGTCATCTAGTCCAACCCACCTACAGTAAGCAGAGACATCTTCACTAGATCTGGTCACTCACAGCCTTATTGAGCCTGACCTTGAATATCTCCAGGGACGGGGCCTCCACCACCTCTCTGGACAACCTCTTCCAGTTATCCACCCCCATCATATTGAAGAACTTGTTCCTAATAGCCAAACTAAATCTCCCCTTTTCTAGTTTAAAATCATTGCCCCTCGTCCTACTACTACATCCCTCGAAACAGTTCTTCCCCAACTTTCTTACCTTTGAGATATTGGAAGGCCACTACAAGGTCCCCCAGGAGACTTCTCCAAGCTGAACAAGCCCAACGCTCTCAGGCTGTCTTCACAGGAGAGGTGCTCCAGCTGTTTGATCATTTTTGTGGCCCTCCTCTGGACGCACTCCAAGAGGGCTATGTTCTTGTGTTGACAGCTCCAAAGCTGCACACAGTCCACCAGAGCAGAGTAGAGGGACAGAATCATATCTCTCAATCCACTGGCCACACTGCTCTTGATGCAGCCCAGGATGCAGTTGGCCTTCTGGGCTGCAGATGGCTCATGCAGTGATGACTCATGTCCAGCTTCTCATCCACAAGTACTCCCAAGTCCTTTTCCTCAGGGCTGCTTTCCAGCACAGCATCTCATAACCTGTATGGATAACAGGGATTGTCCCAACCCAGATGCAGGACCTTGCACTTGGCTTTGTTGAACCTCCTGAGGTTCCCCTGGGCCCACTTCCCCAGTCTGTCCAGGTCCCTCTAGATGGCATCCCATCCCTCTGGCACATTAACCTTACCACTCAGCTTGGTGTCATCAGCAACCTTGCTGAGAGTGCACTCAATCCCACTGTCAATATCATTAATGAGGATATCAAACAGCACGGGTCCCAGCACAGACCCTTAAGGAACTCCACTTGTCACCATCTTCCATCTGGACTTGGAGCCACTGACCACCATTCTATGGATGTGACCATCCAGCCATTTCCTTATTCACCAAACAGTCTACCTATCAAATCCATATCTCTCCAACTCAGGCAGAAGAATGTGGTGGGGGAACGTATCAAAGGCCTTGCAGAAATCCAGAGAGATGACATCCATAACTATACCCTAGTCCACTGATGCAGTCATTCCACTGTAGAAAGCCACTAG
>VZTU01001258.1:0-88334 GCA_013400835.1 Zapornia atra
TCTATGATTCTATGATATTAAGCAGGTTCTTCCTGACAGCTGACCTAGGTGAAATGTCTTAAACTCTTCTATGTAGTTACTGCGTGGATACTAGCTGCAAAACATTTTGAACACCCAAACAGAGAGGCTAAAAGGAAAATCATAGACACACATTAGTCACTTGCAGTTAACCTTTAGAGACAAGTTCAGGGATTTATCAATAAGAAACCTTGTTTATTTGCTCCCCAGACAAATAGTCCATACAGCGTCTCAATTCATTGCCTTGCACTTTCATACTGAATTCACATATAACGTTTACAACATTAGTTCTTTTAAAATTTTTATTGTCCTTGCGAAAATGCCCCTTCCCTTCCTCCCTACCCCTGGCTGGCATTTTGCCATGCTACTAGGACAATATCTTAAACTATTATCTTGTTCAGTTTGTGAGCATTCTTACAATGCATGGCTTTTCCTGTTGCTATGGTGATCTTTTCTTGGTGGTAGTGAGGTGCAGGAATTCAAGAAGTCACTATTCTTGAATAGGACTTGTGAAAGTCAATAATCAAACCCAAGCAGATCAATAATATAGTTCCCTTCCTGTATTTTCCTTCCATCCATATTATCTCAGCTCATGTTAGGCAATTCAATTTGCCTTGGTTATGTCAAAAGGAATGTAGGAAGGAGGCAAAAAAAGAGCCTGAACAAAAAAACATATTTAATTTAAAGATGACATGTCCTACCTTTACATGTTGTCTGAACCCAGCAAATTACCTGTCTGGCATGCATTTCAAAACAAAAGTTATAGCTGCATGCTGTAACTAAATTAGCATGCATTTTCATATCTATTACTGTAGCATGTAAAAAAAAGCTAATCACCAAGGGTGTTTTTAATATCTCCCAGCTCAAATTAGCTAAGGTGACACACCGTGCTAACTGACACCTTGGTCATAGTAGGAAAACAAACAAATGCCCAAACAGCTGATTATTTATGTGGAAAATAAACATAAAATACATAAAAAAATACATAAAATGCCTTGTCCTTAAAATCAGAAGATGCATATTATTGGGGTGGGGTTGTTCAGTTTGTGGGTGTTTTTATCTAAGATAAAAGCTCTACAGTTTACTAATGAAGTTTCACTTCCAAAATTTTCTTATTTAAATAAAAATTACAAAAGAAACCTACTACATGTATGTAACCCTCCTTTTTAGGTAGAATGTGCTCCAGCTTGCCAAACTACTTGATCTTCAATTTAGTAAAAGCAAGAGATACCAGAAGAGGCAAGGTACCTACAGCAATTGACAAACCACCCTCTAGTACCTCTAAGCTGTCATGGCACTGTGCAGCTGCAAGATGTGTTTATTCTGACTATGAACAGAATGGCATTTACAGTATTTAACCTGGGGTTTAGTTAAACCCATATTAGCTTCAACATACTAAGAATTCAGTGGAGCAAGATTAACAGTATCTGCAGCGTTCTTCCAAGACATTTTTTCTGTCTGTACATACTTAAAACCTAAAAGCTCTTATAGAAGGTGAAAGGCCTTGCCTTTTAAGATTCAACATCTTACTTTTAAATCTATATCGAGCATGTGTGGCAAAAAGAATGTGTGAAGACATGCACTGCTGTCATCAACATTAAAACAGCTGCCTGCAGGATTACCTCCCTTTTTGTTACAAATTCATCCTTTAACAAGTGACAGCAGGGGCAGAGAGTGTGAGTGCTGATTACTGGCCGTATGATCTGTGCTCACCGAGTTAGCCAACTAATTATTTTTGTCAAGTGAAAAATAGCAATTTCTGGAATAAGAAAAAGTGCCACTCATGTTACTGGTGACACTGCTGCAAGTCACCCACTGGATTCAGATGCCATTGGTTGGGTTGCCATCCCACCCTGTGACCACTAGTACCCACATCTCGGAGGGCTGAACAGCAGCATCTGAACAGATGCTGTATCAGATGTGCACTGGTGCAGATGTGCCTACTGAGATGGGAAATAGCTCTTGCCCTTGTCAAGGGCTTGTTACAAATGGCCAGTGGGAAGGAAGGATCAAAGGCATTACTAGCTGGATGGTGGTGATTCACAGAATCACTAGGTTGGAAAAGACCTTTGAGATCATTGAGTCCAACCATACCTGTCCTATGCTAAACCATATCCCAGACATTTCTAATCTGAACCTGTCTGGCACAGCTTGAGGCCATTCCCCCTTGTCCTACAACCTGTCACTTGGGCAAAGAGAACAACACCCCACCCACCTCTCTACAACCTCCTTTCAGGTAATTGTAGGCGGTGATAAGCTCTTCCCTCAGCCTTCTCTTCTCCAGGCTAAACAACCCCAGATCCCTCAGCCGTTCCTCATATGATGTGCCCTCCAGCCCCTTCACCAGCCTGGTTGCCCTTCTCTGAATACGGTCCAGGACTTCAATGTCTTTCTTGTAGTGAGGGACGCAAAACTGAACACAGTATTCGAGGTGCAGCCTCACCAATGCACAGGGGCACAATCACAGAATTACAGAATCACAGAAGATTAGGAGTTGGAACGGATCTTGAAAGATCATCTAGTACAACCCCCCTGAATCACTTCCCTGGACCTGCTGGCCACACTATTTCTGATACAAGCCAAGATGCCATTAGCCTTTGTGTCCATCTGGGCACACTGCTGGCTTATATTCAGTCTGCAGTCAACCTACACCCCTAGGTCCTCTCCACCAGGCAGCTTTCTAGCCACTCTTCCCCAGGCCTGTAGCACTGAACAGGGTTGCTATGTCTGAAGTGCAGGAGTCTGCGCTTGTTGAACCTCATCCTGTTGATCTCAGCCCATAGATCCAGCCTGTCCTGGTCCCTCTGAAGAGCCTCCCTACCCTCAGGCAAATCGACAGTTCCTCCCAGCTTAGTGTTGTCCACTAACTTACTAAGGGAACATTCAATCCCTTCATCCAGGACATTGATAAAGCTATTGAAAAGAACTGGACCCAGGACTGAGCCTTGGGGAACACCACTTGTGATCGGCCTCCAGCTGGATTTGGCTCTATTTACCACAAGTCTTTTGGCCTGGCCATCCAGCCAGTTCTTTACCCAGCAGAGGGTCCACCTGTCCAGGCTGGTGGTAGCCAGTTTCTCAGGCAGAATGCTGTAAGAAACAGTGTCAAGGTCTTTGCTGAAGACTACATCCACAGCCTTTCCGTCATCCACTAAGCAGGTCACCTTGTAAAAGGTGATCTGTTTAGTCTGGCAGGACTAGCCTTTCATAAACCCTCAAAATGGTGTTAGGTTACAAATACAGGAAGAAAAGGGTCTTCTGACATTGAAAGAGTCCAATACAAATCAGTGAATCCAACAGTAGGAGGCTTAAAGTCAATGACAACATGTGACACGGCACTCATTCTCTCCCTAAGGGACAGTAGAGGAGCTGGATCACTTATCTGTTCTTCTGTCAAGGGGCAAGCAAGTTGGACAGGAGGGACTGAAGAGCTGCACTGTTTTTGTCCATGACGCAGCCTTGCATATCTATATTTGATCTCCTGTGTGCTAGCAAAATTAGAAATGGATGTGAAAGCAGCTGCTAGGATAAAATGACACTCCTTTTTCAAGTATAGCAAGCAGGATTACTTACCTGTACTGCAATCAGAGAATGGTGCCAGATTCCTTCTTTGAAGTTACTGATCACTCAAGGTGGTTGTTTTTTTTTAATTAACATAGCATGTAAGCACTGGGAGGCTCTTGTCTGCCAGAAGCTAGTGTAATATTTATGCTTCCTATACAAGAGACAGAAGATGCACTTGCAGTTTGCCCTGTGGACGAACAGATTCTTCCACCTCCTTGGTGCATTTCCAGTTGCCTCTGCTGATAGTCACCAGCATTCATCTCTAATTCTTTCAATATAAATATTGTCTCAGAAGTCCATGACCTTGACCTGAATTGTTTTCAAACAGGAAGCTGGCATTTTTTTCAGTCGGTGATTAAATCTAGCAGAAACTCACAGCTCAGTTTCTAAGCACCATTTCTTGCAGGCAAAAAGGTAAGTGGTAAACACCAAAATGCAACAGCTTCTATTTTTCTCCTCCACATTGAGCAGCTAACTAGGAAGAGCATCTGTCTGAAATTTGGCACAATCAGTGCTTCATCCTTAAAGAGCTTAATTATGGTGCTTGAATTACTGTAAATCTCTCTATTGATTGAGAATAAAAATGCCTCCCTCCATCTCATCTAGTTTCTTCACACAATTATGCATAGCTTTCTCTTATCTCTAAGAATATATCATTTCAGTGTGAAATTTCTGACACTCTTGTCTAGAGTATCAGACAGCTGACAGACTGCCAAGCTTGTAAATTCTTCTGGCATTCATTGAGAGACCAGCATTGTAGCTATTTTGTAAGCAGTGATTTGAATATCAATGCTGCTACCTAACATCAAGAGGAGAGTGTTTTCCATCCTCTGCAAAGACTGTATTTTTTCCACAAGAACTAACTTTAACTAGGAACATAAGAATGACATAAATGGGAAAAAGATGGAGTAGAGAAGGAAACATTTCATGTGACTGCTTTTTCCTTTCCTTAAACTACAAAGCACTTCCTTGTGTAAGAGGTTATTTGAGACTAAAGTCAGGTCATTACATCTATTGAAGTTTATTTTAGATTTAAACACTCCAGTCTAACCAATCCAAGCCTTTCTTTTTTCAAGAACATTAAAAATGTAGAAGTTGTTTATATTTGGCTGTGAGAAGTTCCTTTCTTCCAATGGCCTCAGTAAATAGAGTCTTTTTTTTTCTCCTCCTTTTTTATAGCTGTCATAAGTTTAAAGTCATTTTGTATTCTTGTTCACTGGGTTGGAGTTATTATTTTTGGGTTTTTGTTTCTTTTAAGTATTCCCATTATCAGTGATTAGCTATATACAGCTAAGCTTTGATCAGCACTTAACTCCTCTGTTCCTTTGAAAGCAGCAAAGCATTTCATATTCTCCTTTAATTATAAAAGGAAGTATTTGTTTGACTTTCTTAACAGGTGAAATGTAAGCACTGCTCATAAAATTTTCATCAAAGTGATGGCTTAGGCCAGCATGACTAATATGCTGGCAGTTCTTGTCTGGAGTCATAGTGAGATCCAGTGTCAGGAATTAAAAGACAGATGAGTTTAGGTCTTTGATAGATGAGGGTGCTCTAATGTGCTGCAAATCAATTGGAAATTTGGCAGAGCAAATGTTCAAAATACTGCTTCTGAGACAGAACTTGCTGAAGTTCAAATGGCAGATAAACACAATCCAAAACTAATCCTAAATATCTTCTCTGCTTTTAAAGTAAGGAAGAAAATTCTGTAGTATACAAGTACCAGTTACTAACTTTCAGACGCGTTTTGATCTTGCCTTCCCACTACTTCATACAATTAATTCTGTAGAAAGGAAAGTGTAGAAGGTGCTATTGGGAAATGACATACAAAAGGCAAAGAAGAGGCGAATCATCTAACATCTCCCAACCAGTAGTCCAGGAATGTGCTCCCTGTTTTGTAGTTCATCCTGGATTGACTTGGGGAGAATTTTAGCTTCAAGGATGGATCTCCTAATACAGTACAAGTTTTTCTGTCCCTTTGCTAGGAAGAATGCATTTTAAGACTGAAAGAATGAATATTGTTCTGCCCTCTCAGAGCAAGCCATTCATAAAACTCTATTGCCTCCTCCACTTACCAGTAAGGGCAGCAAAGTTCACCTGCAGAAGGAAATTCAAGAACTAATGACGCAGGCAATTCAGAAGCAACTACTTTGACTGATAGAGTTGTTGACTGTGGTGTCTAGTGGTGAGAATTTGCATTGTCCCAGTTCATTGATCATGGACCGTTCAATGAATTTTCCCCCAAAGCTACTAATGTTCACTGTTGGTATTTCTATTGTTCACTCCAAAATTCATACTTTTTTTAACAGAAACATCCACCTACTATTTCTTCTATAATACCCACTTACTTTCCCACACTGTCTCAGATGTTTACACTGAGAAAGGCTGTTCAGAGGATGTATCTATTAAGCCATCATTTCCGAGGATTTTTTGAATTTTTATTAATTTCATATTGGAGTAAAAAGACAAAATTGGAGAACCAATTTCATACCAAAAATGGAGACATGTTTTGTGTTTTCCATCTTCTCAGTGCACATCTGTCTCTGAGCAGAACTCACTTCTGTCAGTAAAAGCACCTGAGATTTAGTGAAAAATTCTTGGGGAAGAAAATGCATCAAAATGTTTTTGAATTTAACAAAAAACACCTGACAAAACTTAGTTTTAATAATTGGTGCAAATGGTACTAATTCATTGGAGGACTTTTTCTCATTTATGGAGGGTATTTTTTCTGGTTTTGTTTCTTCCCTATCTCTTTCAGCCAAGAAAGCAAAGGAGTGAAGAAATTAGTGAATTTTGATCCAATGTTGAGAATTTCATGCTCCAAATAATTTGCATTATTGGCAACAGAGAGAAGATGGCATTTTTAAAGTGAAAAATCCTAATTTTTCCTTGAAGCTGCATGTCTGTTCTCTTAGTTTCAGAATTGCTATGTGGGTGTACTTTTTACAATATCCTGTAGCTGCACATACACAAAACCCCACCAACCCACCCCACTCACCCCACCCAAAAAAAAAAAATTTAAATTAATACTGTGATTGCAAAGACTTCTAATTTCATAAAGACAGAAAAATGGTTCCTATTAGGGATATACTTGTAGCTCTCTAACACTACAGTTAAGTAATTCAGGGAGTTGGATTGACCCCATCTAGCATGCTAGAATGAAAATGACCTTTTACAAACAATATAGTTCATAATATCTTTTTAATATTTGGTGGTTAGGGAAGTGTAGGTATTTTTTTAACTTGTGTTTAATATTCATTAAATATTAAACATTTAAATAAAGCTAAAGTCTCAGTTCTATACTGAAGCTGACAGCAGTAGGACTTTAAGTAAACTATATTAAGAGTTTAATATTAAGCAGTCCTCCTTCAGAATGCCTAGAAAAGCCACTGTAGCAGTAGTTTTTCTCCTTGTTCTGTTTTCAGCTTGGAGAACTAGAGGGAAGGGGGAAGAAGTATTTGTGGGTTTTTTAAAAAAAAAAGAGACATTTCAATACAAAATTTGCCCTGGCAGCATAAAAAAGACACAGCATTTTTAATGCTGCTTCAGATTTTTTCTTCTTTTTTTTGTTTACTTGTCATGGGAGCTCTTCACAGAGCCACATTTGGGAGGAGACCAGTGGTTGGGATGAGTACGGGTAGTGGGATGAGCAAGAAAGGGTAACTGGAGTCTACAGGCTGTGACGTTCACCTTTGATGCAGGCCTGTGTAATAGAGTTGTTTACTCCTGCTCTGTCATTTCTGTGAGTGTGTTCAGAGTTTCCCTTGTAATCCAGTCCCTCCAGAAAGGGGAATTTGCCTGTGACTGCACATTAGTCTCTACTATGAAGAGTCGAGCAATTAGTTTCTGTACTTACTGTCTCTAATAAGGAGTGCTCTGTAATTTAAAACCATAGCAGTGTAGTCTCACCTGACTGGCAGAGTTGACATAGTTTGGCAAAATGCAGCCAGAGAGCTCGCTTTTGTTTTCTTCTGCTATGGTCCTGTAGAGAAATATATTACTTATTACTGTACGAATCTAGTGTCAAATGTTTTCTCAAAATCCTAAGGTGTCATTGAATGGTTGTTCTCTTTGTGAGCTCAATTCTTGAATACCTGGCTGCAAAATAGAATTTGGCGGAAGGAAAGATAGCTGTCATCTTTTAATTTTGTTCTCTCACCATTCTACTTTTAATCAATGTCAATCAATTGCTGGGAGTTTTGTATACGTTGTATAGATAGAATCATAGAATGGCTAGGGTTGGAAGGGACCTTAAAGATCATTAAGTTCCAATCCCCCTGCCATGTGCACGGACACCTCTCACTAGACCAGGCTGCTCAAGGCCCCATCCAACCTGGCCTTGAACACTTCCAGGGAGGGGGGCAGCCACCACCTCCCTGGGAAACTGTTCCAGTGTCTCACCACCCTCGTAGTGAAGAATTTCTTCCTAATATCCCATATAGATCTAACCCCTTACAATTTAAAACTACCCCCCCTCGTCCTGTCACTACATGCCCTTCTAAAAAGTCCCTCCCTTACTTTAGACCCCCTTCAGGTACTGAAAGGCTGCTATAAGGTCTCCCCTGAGCCTTCTCTTCTCCAGGCTGAACAACCCCAAGTCTCTCAGCCTGTCTTCGTAGGAGAGGTATATACCAGGTGAATTTGTTCCAGTTGCTTTTCTAGCTCATATTTATGTGAAAACACACCTGATCTTAATAATGACTTGTGGACATCTGTAAAGCTGAAATGTCACAGCAGCCTTGCAACATGTGTTAGTTCTAGTTTGTACAAACTCAGTTTCTAACATTTCACAGGTTTAATCTGTTGTTTGGTTTAGACTTCTGATCACTCCCATCCTTCTGGTTTTTTGGAGCAAATCGAAAATGTATCTTCCTTTGTAGCACAGTGCATTGTAACTAAGACTTGCTCATTCAGTAAAAAAATCCATTTAAAAAAATTTCTTCTGGTAGCTTATAGTGAATGTCAAAATGAGATTTGCCTTTTAAATTGTAATTCTCAGTTCTGCTCACTAGATGAAAAGTCTCCCCATTTGGTGTTGCTTTTTCCCTTGTCTGAATAGCCTTTTGCTCATTTCCCTGCCCACATGCACTTTCTGGACCTCTTTCCTACTTTAACAGGGTCATTTTGCATTTCAATTTTGTGAATTTGCAGGAGGGTTTTATGTGGGATCCATTATAAAAACTTTCCCTCTAAAAATGGCAGATGCAAAATCACACCTACTATAATGAACCAAAATTATAACTCTTTTCTATTATTCACTCTTTTAAATCAACCACATCTGACATCTTTAATGTCTAATCCTAATAATGGTCTGTTTACCCAGTCCCATGTCCACTTTCCATTTGCTGAGTGATGGTATATCTCCTGCTGTATTTTTGTAGCCTAAGATTTAAAATGCCATTAAAATGACGGCCAAAACATGGATTTTGCCTGCAGTTAGTTTTTAATCACCCTTTTAGGTGCTGCAAAGTTTCTTTAACCCCATTTACCCTGAGACTAATAATAGAAAGTTGAAAAGTGCAAAACCTAAATTCAGACTCTGTAGATTTACTCTGTGGCTATTGAAACTATGGCCTCGTAAACAGCAGCCCGTGAAAGAAAGAGAAAGTATGCTGTGTCCTTATACATAACTTAGTTTCAGGTTGTTGGTGTTTGAAACAAACCCAATGGCCTGTTGTGGGAAGAGCAGCAAAGGACAACATCACCCAGCTTGGATTCTGGAAGGGTACCAGATGAAGCCACAGCTGAGCTTATCATTTCCCAGTACAGTTCAATCTGTCCCCGTACTAGCTGTAGGCTTAGGAAAACATCTTTGGTGTGTCCTGACAGCAGACCATTGGCTCTGTGCCACAGCTGCATCAGCAGAGGATTTCAGAACACAGGCAGCACTTCTCTTGGGCAGATAGGTAACTTTTCCAGGGTAGAATAAAGCTTTTTGCTCTGTTCTTTGTATTTTGATTCACACAAGTGAGACCTTGGCTGCTCAGAGAAACCAAGGGAAGATTCAGAAAAAGCTCGTAAGGTAAGGAAACCTTTCCATTACAGTTCTTAAACCAGACAGAAATCAGCTAGTTGAAAGCAATCTTTGTAGACCAGGAAATAAAGGAAAATTGAATAGCCCTATTCATAATCTCCACTAACAATCTGGTAACATAGTATGTAGATCCAAACTCCTGGAGCATCCTCACTACACTCACATTACATTCACAAACCACTTCCTGTCCACATGGGGTTTGCAGGCTTACTGCACAGAGTAGCTGAAGCTCCATGGGACTTATTTGCTGTGGGCAAGTCAAGATAACAAGTACCAGGCAGTGCAAAGGGCTTGCTGAGATATGTAGTTAGAATTAATGTCACAGTGATAATGGATGAATCTGAACAAGAAATAGGTGCTCCCAGCTGCGACATAGAAATAACCATCAGCAACTCACTGTGTACTTCATCTGCATATTATAGCCATGTGAGCTTGTTATTATACCACTGCAATTTAGATTCCCATGAAATGTGAGTCATTAGTAACAATTTTACCTGACCAGTCATTTAGAACATTTTAGGAGTCACCCTTTACAACCTGTGAACTACAGGCTTCTGTAGTACCAGTATTACTGGTGCCTCTTTGCCAGCCTACTCTAACCTTCTCTTTCCTTGTTTAGTTCCTGAATTACAGCAGCAATGGAAGAAAGAATCTCATTAGCTGTCTTCTTGACACAGTTGCTTAATGTTGCCAAGGAATGTGACCTCAGTAAGGTCAGAAACGAATCATTGTGCATTTGAAAGACATAACTGCTATCTGAAATAGTTGCACTTGGTGCCTGTCAGTGACAGTGCTCTGTTGTTAAGCTCACACTGGAGGGTCAAGGAATCTGCCCTCATACATTCTGTTCTGCCTAATTGCTATGGCAAGAGTTTCCCTTTTATAGTTCTTAGACCTGTAAAGTATTTATGATCATTTGAGAAGCTACTGCTGCCCAAAAGAATTTCAAGGGAACTTCCATCTAAAAAAGAAAGTAGTAAGTTCTTTTCTTCCTCCTCTATCCACCTGTAGTGATGCATTCAGTAAAAAAAATGGTATAGCCACTTCTGCAGCAAAAGGTGTTCCATAACCCCACATTTGGCTGAGACCTTAGATACAATTTTTCAGTAAAAAGCCCCCAAACGTCTTGTCTCCTGCTGACACAAGAGTAACAGAACAGGAATTCATGACTTATGATGATAATGTCTGCCAACACTGCCTTAGGTACTTTAAAAAAAGATTCATGAACGTCTCATCTCCTTTTTTCACGGTAGCACTCCTGGTTCTCCAGCAGTTGCAGCAGGGCACAATCTGATGGTGAACTCTTATTGAAATAGGTTGTCCCCTGCCCCCAGACACATGTTCCTGTTTCCTCTTTGTCAGATATGAGAGTCTGAAAGTGAGTTACATCTGCTTGTTGATCCAATTGGCATCTCTTCCAGAGTATGTATGTTGACTACTATCATGCTACCATGAGTAGCAGCCTTCCTTCCTTCACACTTCACTAGTGCCCCAGTCCTTGAAACAAGCTTTTAAAAGAAAATAAAATATACTATTCAGTTGCAAGGGAAGGGGGAACCATGACCATTGCTGATTTTAAGATTTCTTGTGTGGGATCACAGGAGAGCAACTCCAAACCAACTCCAAGTGGCAAGTGGTGGGACTTCGTAACTGTCTGGGGTGCTGCTGTTCTTATGCCCAAGGGCCTCCTTTTGGGTTAGAACAGCAGAGAGCAATTTCCTTGCAATCTGATAAATTGACACATCTCTACATAGTGTTATTTGACTTTAGAATTTTCCTTGAAGTGCAGGGAGGGCAAGTTTAAAGTTGGGTTTATTTTCCCACTGCTATCCCTTCCCCTTCAGCACTGCGAGGATTATGTTATGGACCCCATGTCAAAACGTCTCTGTAGGGAACATTCATGGTCCTGCACAGTAATGTTCTTTGAAGAAAATTCCACTGATACAGAATCAGGTATTTATTTATCCTTTACATTTTTTTTAGCCTGGTTTGTTTCAGAGAGGTGCAGAAATGTTCAGCAGCCAGAGCACCAATAACTGTCAAATGCACAAGTGCTTCTGGCAAAAACAGTTCTCCAGACCCTCTCCACTGAGCCCCGAGAAATGCTTTCTTTTTCATCCCACAGGTGACCAGCCAAAACTAGCTGCTCAACACACAGCTGGTTTGACTGTCCCCCAGAGTAGGCACATAGAAGGCTACTCTAGCCCCAAACTTCTTCTCAGGCCACGTGGTGAGCTGAAGCCATTCATTCCTTGATGCAGCTGCTCCCTGATACAAAAGGAACTTTATTATGGATTTTACTCCATGCTAACAGAAAGCCAGTTTAATTCCCTTAGCCAGTTTTTGAGTATAGTGAATGTATCACTGGCCTGTAAAGACAACTGATTACTTTAATACAGTGTCACCTAATCCATCAAGCAAGGAAAATACAGCTGAGTTTTAAATGCTGACCTAAAAAGTAATTAATTTCTTTGATTATTTTAACTGTCTCTAGTTATATACTTCTCACAACATTTTCTCTATTTCATAGTCAATGGCATAGTCTGGAGGCAAAGAAGGGAATGACTGCAACCACTCATGTAGCTCCCTGGGTTTACTTAGTCACTGCAGTGTCCAGTTGCTATGTCTGTCTATAAAGAAAAAGTAATGATAGGTTTAATTGACCATGCTCCCTTTGAAAAGCCTTTCCGATGTTTTCTGGAGGTTAAAACCAAACTACCATCCAAATTCTACTTTAAACCTGTACTGATTACTTCATCCAGCTATGCTGCAAGGAGCGTCTCTCCTTTTTAGGTCGCTGGCAGGTGAGTGCTGGTACATCTGTCTGTGTTTCCTCTCCTCACCTGTCTTCTGGAGGCATGCCTCTCCCACGGGCTCTCCTGCCTGCCATCCCTCAGCTCCTCCAACTTACAGTCTTGCATCCTAGCTCCAAAGCACCTGCAGCAGCAGCTGAGCTGCCACATTGAGCTTTCTCCTAGAACAGCAAAGGTGCTGGCACATGCTTCTTTGGGTAACTGCTCTATCGTTCTGACTAAAGAAAATACAGCCCCTCGCTTACCTCAGACAGCAAAAGTGATGGCAGTTTTTCTTTCAAATAGCTTGCAGTTATAGCCAATGTCAGTCACTAAATCCTGGAAACTTCTGAAGCCTTTCATAGATAGCAGCAACAAAGGCAAAAATCTCCATAACGATATGTATGATCACACACATTTGACAGAAAGGTTTTTGTTTGGTTTTGAGTTAAAAAAGCTTCCTGAATTTATATTAGTGTAACAAAATGACCTCCTGTATTAACAGCAATGCTTATCAAGGGTAACCTCCTATATTTTATGTTTATATTTGTTAAGAGGAGGAAGCAAGGAGTTCTGAGGGATTAGGTAATAGTGAAAGATTTTTTCTTTTCTCCTTCTTCAGAGAAATATCTAGGGATCACAACTTTCTTTAATACGTACCTGAGGATGTTGGATGTATTTCTGAACTACTGTGTGAAGTTTCACTTCTTTAATTCCCATCTCTAATTCCTTATTTACAGCCAGTGCTGATTTCCCGTACAACGGTCAAGCTATAGGAGATGGAGTTAACAGAAACTCTGCCATTATTGGAGGTAGGAAAACCATGTACTAAGATACTTTGCACTATGACAGTGATGGCTGAACTGCAGTTGGTAACATATTCAAGCTATTTTCTAAGAGCTGATTATGTGGGAAAGCTACACCTGAACGAAGTTTAATAGAAATTGATGTAAGTCTGTTCAGGCACATTGTCCTAGTGAGATGGTTTGTTCTTACATAGTTTGTCATCTCAGATTCAGTTTTGACCAAATCAAAATACTGATACTCATAATGCATATATTTAGCATCCACATGGGGAGCTATTTTGCAGTAATTAGTTCCGTTAACAGAATGATTCATTTATATGAAATGGAAAAGACACTTCTCCAGTTACAGCAGATTCAACATGAATCTGTCAAACACTATTTCCTCTTGACAAAAAAAATCCTCATGATACTGTCTTGTCTTTTAGGGGCCAAGTTCTGCTATAACTTATGTTCTGGAGAGTCCCATTCAGTGTCATAAGGGATGTTAAGTAATATCAGAATTGGAACTTCAAAGTAGCATTCAATTCAAGACAATCTGGCAAACTGCCTAAGGAAATAAGGATCCTGATTAATTTTATGAACACATGCAATTTTCTCTGCCCTGTCCTGTAGTATGGAAGTGTTCCACCATAACTCCTCTGGGAGAAATTTGCCACTGCATCAAATTCTGAAGGCATATTAAAAAAAAGTAGGAATCAGCCTAATAACTTCCAGTTCTAAATTAATATAAAATGACATACTAATGATGGGATTTCTCATGTAAAGGAACACTGAAAAGCAGTCTAATGGAATTTCTTGTTTCTTTTGCCTGGCCCCTCAAGGGTCTATGTTTCCATATTTAGGTTTAGATTAGTTGCTTTAGTGTTGATTTGATATGTTATTTTTCCTTTTTAATTTATATTCTTATTACTACTTCAAACTTTTTCTTAATACTTTGAAACCTTAACGTATTATAAGGATAGCATTGCATTCCTCAGAAAACATTCAGGCTGTAACTGAGCAGCCAGGCTGTCCAACATATCAGTTTACAGAAGTAGCATGACATAATTCTGGTTGATTACAGAAGTGAGCAAACAGTAAGCCAAGCCACTTTTCAAGGACACGTTGAGGGTCTATGATAGCTCTGTATGGCTATTGACTAGAAAGCACACATCAGCGTCTCTGTTCTCAAAGAGCTGCCCAGGTGGTGACATATCACCATTTCACCCCCATGTTTTGGGAGTGCTTGGCACCTGCTGCTTCATGGTCAGCAAAGCTCACCTCTGTAAGAAGGTATTAATGTTGAATTTTGCCTACAGGATGAAAGTCACTAGCAGATTCCAGTCAGTGACATTTTGTCTACAGTGAAAACTATGTAGAAATACTAGAGTAGTGGAAACCAAGTAGCCGTGGTTTTGTTTAACTGCCCATGTAGCTTTGGCTCAGCTTGGAGAAGTTGTGGAATCCTTTCTTTGTGTTAAAATCTGGTGCTCTCCTCCCTAGTGGCATCTTTTCTTTCCTCCTTCGTGTAGGTGTCATCGCAGTGGTGATCTTCACCATCCTCTGCACCTTGGTGTTCCTGATCCGCTACATGTTCCGCCACAAGGGAACCTACCACACCAATGAGGCCAAAGGGGCAGAGTCAGCCGAGAGTGCCGACGCTGCCATCATGAACAATGACCCCAACTTCACAGAGACCATCGACGAGAGCAAGAAGGAATGGCTTATCTAAGCCCATGGGGATGGGGCCTGGGGTGGGATATAGGCTGGGTCAGGGTGGGACTGGGATGATTCGTACAGTGGGGAGAGAACACTCTGCATCGGACGCTTGAGCACACGTACAGTAAAAAGATCAGCACAACTGGAGGAGCGAGTGACAGGAAAATACCACTGAGACTGGAGGAAGAAAAAAGAATGTCTCAAGCATTTAAGAAAAAATACTTTTTAATATTTATTTACAGCCCCTTCCGTATTCAAACAACTATAGCAGTTTTGCAGCTTCAGCATTGGTTAAAATTTTCAGTAATACCTGTCTGTTTCTGTGTGTGTTTAGAGGCAACAAGAAATGGGGCCGGTTTTTTACATTTTTTTAGAACTGTTTAAAACATGGGTAGTTCTATCCTGAGAACAAGTGGCAGACTTTTCTTCCTGGCGTTGTATTCCTTCATGGCTGGCCACTTCCATACAGACTGCCCTCAGCCCTACACCTAGATCATATCACCTTTCATTTTGATGACATTAAACAGGGGGTTCAGGGCTGGGGGTGTCACGGCTGGGGGACGGGGGGGGATTTATGCAAATCATACTCATCAGTTTATCAACATGTCATCAGCCTGTGCCAGCCCTGGCAAGATCCACCTTCTTGACCTAGCCACTTTGTTGATTAGGTAAAAATTGTCATCAGCAATGTAAAAATACCGTTATTACATACTGCTACTACCAGAGAGGATAAGCATAAAGCACAGGAAGCTTTGGGGGTTTTTCCTATTATTATTTTGTTGATCTCTGAGGGAGAATGATGCTGTGTGAGTCTGTAGATCTAGTTTGTTCCTGTGTCTTTGGCTATGGCACTGGTTACCTGAGGCATATGCCAGTTTAAACTCAGCTCTGCCTGTGGCATATTGGCATATACTTAGGCATAAGCATTATAGTAGGGAGTTAGAGCCAGATTTTGCTTCTGTTTCTTTTTTATAGGCTGTCACAGAAATACTAGTACAGCTCTAGCCAATGCCTTTCAACTCACAGACTTCACATAATACTTTTTTTCCAACTCTAGCATAGCAATTTATTTTTTAAATCCTGTGCTTCAGTCCCTTTGTAAGGAAAGCCTGTGCTGGCAGTGTGTGCACAGGCAGGAAGGTGAGGTGAAGAAGGCTTGGAAGCTTTGCCCAGAGAGCATGTGAGAAATGCACAATGCACAGTGGAGAGTTACTTTTCAATACAGAGATTTAGATGAACTATTTTGCTGTCTTTGTAAGGCGTTTTTGAGAATAGCAAGGCAAAAGTGCAGCATTGCACTACCTGTCCCAAGAAGTTGCAGGTGTCACCTGAGAAGCAGGAAGGCAGCTTGTAGGAAAGGAAAAGGAGCTCTCTGAAGACCTAATATAATTTGATCACAGTAACATAGTTAGCTTGCCCTCTGCAGAGGAGCGTGGTTCTCCAGTGTTCTGATTTAATAGAGTTTAAGGTCTCAATGGGCAGGTTTTGCAGAATGAAGGAATGTATTGGAGAGCATCTGCTGTGTGCTAAAAGAAGAGAAATAATACCAAGAATTTCCCTTTAAAAGTATTTATGATTGTGACAGTCTTAGATTTTCATTGTCTTTCATATTGCTGGTTTTAGTATGCACAGATGTAATGATTTTTCTGTACAAGGAAGATTTTTCACCCAAATCTGCAATCTACTACACAGCAGTGCTGGCATCTTTAATTTCCTTATCTTTTCGGGTGTACCTTTCATTGTCCTATTCAATACTTTAAAACAAACAAAAAAAAATCATGGAGAGAGACAAAAATACAGGAGTCTTATGAGACAAGAAATTTATAAACACAATTTGTTAGTCAGACAAGGTGAGATAGTTTGGGTTTTATGGACAGTAGCCTAAAATCCTCTTCTGGACTCACTGAACATATATATCAGAGCAAATCAAACACATTGATTTCTTCTGTTTATGGATTTGGAATTACACTAAAAAGTGGTCTGTTTCAAAATAAATAACTGTTTCTCAGGTTACATTATATGGCAGAGGGGTTTGAGTAGACAAAAAATCACCTCTGTTACTCTGCTCTGCAGTCTTTTGCCTTGTGTCCAGTATTAACCTCTCTCATGTTTAATCAAGCAGATGAGTCCTTATTTAATCATAAGTCTCCGCCCTTTGGAGAGTATCAGCATGGGATGGATCGAGGCTGCACTAACTATTCAGCAAAATGTGTAGCAATCATGGATGTCTTTGTAGGAATGAAAAAGCATTCTCTTCTCTGTATTGTTTTGCATTTAGTTTGGGGTTTTAATTATTTATTTATTTGACTCTTTTAGTCCACTCTGAATAACATCCTTACCTATAACTTCAAGTTACCACGACAAGTGAATATAGCATCATTCACATAAATTGGGATTGGATTGTAACAAAAGGTTACGTGCTAATCTGAATTCAGTGTCTGGGAGGAGGAAGATCCTATTTATGTATTCTGAGAGACTGGGGTCCTCTGCTGCTTATATGGGAGGTGCAGACTTAGCAGCCACAGTGCAAATTAGCCAAATGCCTCAGTATGGCAGTAAGAGAGGAAAGATGGCTCTGTCTCTGTGCCTGAGTCCTTGGCAAAGCTAAGGACACATGTCTGGGTTGCATTAGTGAGGCCTGTGATATCTATTCACTGAGTTTCTAAAAGATTACCAGATAATTTCCCACAACTCTGTAAGCAAGAAGATCTGTAAAACAGCCTTTGACCACTGCACAAGCAATAGTTGTAAATTAGTGTCTTAAATTTGAAAAACAGGTTTTAAATTTCTGAAATCAAGTTGCAAGCATCTGCATCTCTCCACTGACTGGACACCGTGGACCTATTTATATGAAGTTCATTAGTGCTGTGTTAAAATGTTGATAATCCTCCAATCTTGTCATTATTTTTGTGATACAGTCGCTTACATAATTCTAGAAACTTTCAATTATTAGAATTCTTCTTTCTTCTTAAACTGGACTTTAGACATGATATTGTAGACTAGCAGCTGGTCTCTGTATAGGTATTTGCTGACTGTAGGTGAATTCCCGCCGGTCTGCTTTTTCTTTCATTTTTGAGAATGGCCTATGTTTAATTACAGGCAGTGGGCATTCAGCATCCTTGCAGTGGAGAAGGATCAGGCTCAGAGAAGTAGCTTGTATGTTTTTCTAGCACTATATCTATTCTGAGAACTTCCTCCTCTGCGGGCCTATTACAGAGGTTGAAGCAACATCAATAGTTTACTTCACCCACTCTTATTTGTGCCAAAAATCCATGTTGTTTTACAAGTACTATCCATATATGCCTATAGTGGGAAAATCTTGGAGGGGAGATTGAATCATGCTTTAATAACTTCCCCCAAAGAATATTAAAATAATCAGCTGCTTATATTAAATATTAAATATATATACATATTTTTTAAAAATTTAGCTGCTTCACCTATTTGAATTGTCTAGGAAAATATAGCTTCTTGTATTGGTTGGGGAACCGAAGTGTCACAGTTGTTTTTCTGAAAGGCACGTTCCTGATTCCACAGGAATTGACAACAAAACTGCTGCCAGAAGTGGGGAGAGCAAGACTGGGCTGGAGACTGAGGCACTCAGTGTTAGTGACATGACATAAGTAATATTTCAGATCCTCATTGACAACACATGCAGATCACCAGGTAATGAGTCCTGGAGCTCCACAGAGCCAAAATGGTGGAAGACTAATTTTTATGTCAATGCAGCCTCGAGGGAAAATCCGCAATCCAGTCCAATGTTTTTGACTCAAGTCTTTTACACAATGCTTATTCCATATTTACTGGTAGAAAATTCAGATGTATTAAATAGGAGTATGTATCTTGAGCTGGTACTGGAGCATTTCTCCTTTGTATTCTTCTTGTCTTAAACGTTACCTATACCATTTATATCTCTCCTAGCAGTTAACTACTTAAGAGGTCATCATAAATATTTCAGTAAGACTGCCAAAGCGGTGGTGTATATGTATGAGTTTGTTGTAGTGATAAAAATTCAGTTTTAAGAGTCTAGTAAAGAATGACATTTTAATTAAAATAGTGTCCTTTAATGGCAGATGCATCTAATTTCCAGATGCATGTGTTGAAATGTGAAGCTATCTCAGTTTGACAAGCAATAGCTTTTAATATGGTTTCTCCCTTGAACAATTTCACATTCCAGCAAGCATGGTGATCCTGAAAGGCTGTCATTTTTGAAAAGCGGAACCTAAATTCTGTTAATTAAATTTCATTAACCATCCTAGAGAAACAAAACAGAAAGCTTGCCTTCTAAAATCAGCAGCATGTAAAGTGGAATGAATGAAGGACAACATGTATGTATGCCTAATATCTTCTGTGAATGTATTTCCTTTTAACTAAAGTTCTATTAGAAACCATATTGGTAAATAAATGAAAAAACCCAACCCCAAAACTGAAAAAAAGATAAATTTGAAATAGTTTTAATTACCCTAACAGATGTTTCCTTGTGTTTTATATGTTCTGATTGCTGTCTATATTGTTTCCTTCTCGAGTAACAGGAAATTAATTTGGAAAGGACATAAGTTGGGAAAGCCTCTTAACAAAAGACACACAATAGATGTGTGTGACACAATGATGAAGACAATAGATGAAGAAAGGGACTTTGGAATGCAGTTATACATAAGAAGAAAGGGTGCTGAAACCAAGGGAGATTTACTGAAGTGCAAGTATGTTTCTTCTGCATGAGGCAGCTGTGATTACCTGTTACAGGGGAGAATCCCAGGCAGTGTAAATCTCTACTTGCTGAGGTGGGCTGAGGATCTGAGCATAGAGTTTTGGTAGAAATGAAATTACTGCCTTTGAGGTTTTTCTTCTTTCTGATCCCTTTGCAGACAGCAGCAAGCAGGCTGCCATCATTTCTGCTCACATTTGTTATTACAGGCACTGTGGTATTGCCAGCTTCACAGGAGTCACACACTAAAATGGCTGAGTGTGGGTTATTAGCCTTCCTTTCCTACTGCAGCTTTATGAATGTGAGCCTTTTATTGAAATCAAGAAAAATGTATGCCCAGCTCAATAGACTTGTGTCTGTTCCTTTTAATAAACTACCTTATTGGGCTTTTAAAAGATTTTATGATGGGAAGCATTTTATAAAAGAACTATGTTAAGTGCAATTGAGTGGGAGTGTAAAATCCAGACAAAGAAGCATCAGTGCAACAACAACCCAAATCAGAGGGACTGTGCTTGTTCCCACCTGTTCCTCTGTCAACAGTGTGAATTGCCTTAACCGCGAACCCAAAGGTCTGGCCCCATCAAAGACCTGAACTTTGTGAAGTGTAGCAGTGGCAAAGTCCGGTTGCAATGCCTTGTGGTAACGTTTTGACCGTTCATTTGTGCCAACTGTTGTAACCCCTGGAAGGAGAGTCATGCTTTCTATAGGAATATTTTTCACATATATAGGAAAGCTCTAGAACACAGAGATGGGAGTGAAGGTCCAAGTTTAAAGCTCTTCTGATACTTTTACACCATGGCACAGAGAAGAGTCTTTGTTTCTTGCTGTCCCCACGTGGGTTTCAGCCAGATGTGTGGGTGTGCATAAGTACCTCTGAACCTTAAGGCTATTCAGGATGCGGTGTCAACAGCTCTTGGGTAATTACTGCCATAATGTGGGTATTTGGTGGATAAGATACCAAACTCGCTTCAAATCCATGAGCCTACAGTGCTAGCAAGATCATTCACTCTTGAAATTAAGTGCAATTTGGAGATAGACTTTGCCCCACAGTAATAGGCACATACGGTGCCTCACATGAGAGCAGACTTGGACGTTTTTACAGAAAAGCATTTAGCAATCTGCAACACAGTTCTTTTAACACCCTATTTAACTCTGACTTTCACATATAAACAGATTTCTTCTTGAAACACTATGCTCAAAACCCTAATTATGCCAAGAACTTCAGAACTAGGAGAAAAAGTGGCCAATTCGTGGTTTCTTTACAAAAGAATTTTTTTAATTACACCATGTGTGAAAGAAAATTTTGGTATCAACAGGTTCTTTCAGAGAGGAGTGTTTCTTTTGACTAGTTTTCTACTTGAAAAACATCCTATGAGAAAAGTTAAGCAGTTATTCCACATGATAGAGAGCACAACCAGAACTGCTTCTGTGAAAAGGGGATCATATACTCTGCAAGTATACATAGAACGAAGAAATTCAGTGCGTCCCTGTGATGCAGCAACTTCCAGTAATGTCTACTTACGCTCCCACTGCTATTTATTTCATTAATGGAAGAACACCCAGATTAAACAAGAAGCACAAGAGAATAGTGTGTACCTTTTGTTTTTCCATAGACTAATGTTTCAAATATAACAAATTATTATGTCCTCAGATTTCATAGCATTAAATCTGCTCTCTCCAAGGGTCAGAGATGTACTAGCACCATACTAATTATTAGAACCTAGAGGCATTTATACTGAGTATTGAACAATTGGAATATTCAATTCTAGCAAAGGGCTGCTCCAAGAAATTCTTATTTATTGAAACCCATGTCAAGAAGGGTAGATGACATTTTCTGACGAGTAAGTACAAAAAGTAAAGTATTGGGATGATACTGAAGCAGAAACCATTTGAGGGAACGCTTAGCATGCTGAAAAATAAGCTGTACCAAAATGAGTTTCTTCTTGCCTTCCCATTAGGGATTTGGAGTAGGTACAGCACTGCTGCTAGTTATACCACTGTGGGTGCATTGCATTTTTGACAAAAATATTTCCGCTTCTCCCATCCTTCACATGGATGGAAGAATACAACTGAAGACATGCAATTTAGGCAAGCTGCTCTAGGCTGCTGGTGAGAGCACATAAACACAAGTCCCATACTCTTCTACCTGCGGTAGAACCACCCCTGTCCGTTTTCCCATTTCTCCCATCTTGCAGAACCACACAACAGCCCAGGTGGCAGGGGACCCTGAAAGACCTTCTGGCTCAGCCTTTCATGGGAAAGACAGCCTAGGTGATATTATCAAGCATCCCATCAAGTTGTGTCTTTTTTCCCCACTGACTGCATTTTCAGGGTTGTACGCTATCGACAAGCTCTTGTTTAAGACAGACTGAAAGAGCCACGAGAACAAGTCAGCAAACTCTTGAATCAGACAGAAAGCAGTAGCTTTAGATGACTCACATCAGGTGGAAGCAGGCTTCATCTGAAAAATTTCCAGCCTAGCAGCTCTCCTATGTTTAGTCATGTCTTTGGTTAGCAATGGGGCAACCAGCCAAGTCTACGTATTATTTTTTTAAACCCTTGTGGAGGTATGTGAGATAAATAAACTTGACTGAATGAAGACAAGGTGGCCACCCCCTGTATGCTAACATTTATTCTCTAACCTGTGCAACTTCATGGTTATGCTTCATGTGTCACTGAAGAAGCCTGACCTTGGCCCAGAGAATAAATAATTCACAAGCTGGCCCAACAACCCTGTACTGCTTTGTCTTAGAATTCTCCATTGGGTAAATGTTTAAGAAAAAATCTATGGTTTATAATCATAAAGCACTGGACATAGTGTCAGCAGCTAGTTGGAATTTATTTCTGCTATAAAATCAAGGTCTGTCTACAGAGTTTGCTTGTGTAACTTGCACTAACAAGACCTTTATCCCTGAAACATAAACTATTTCAATGGGGCAAGACTACAAAGAAAAATTTCATTTGCTGCACACCCTGAGGTACAACATAAAGTTCCTTTTGTTATACAGTTCCCGGTACAGGAATAAGTTGTCTGTACACATCAAATTTCTTTCCAAACCCCACCACCCCTCCATGGACAGCATGGAAAGAAATTGGCTGAGAGTTGCAGGGGTTTTTCCCATCTCTTCCTCTACTTTAGAAATGTTCCCTCTCACTCATAAATTCATCACCTTTCACTGACATCTTTAAAGTCCTACCCAGCAGTGATTGCTACTTTGACCAAGGTGAAGCTTCTCACTTCCCTGAAATGTGACTACTGCAGCGGGAGAGTAGTGTACCCCTAAATTCCTGACATTAGTTATATTTGCAGCTGGTCTTTATCTGTTTATAGTAATCAGTGCCTGAAAGCAAAAGTTTGGTTTCTACAATCTGCAGCATTATTTTATAGCTTGTTTTTATTTGTTCCAAAATCTCAGCACTGTCTGGCAAAAAAGTGAAAATCAGGCAGAGGCACCTCGTTCCATTAAGCATACTCACTCTCTTTTGCTTGGTTCAAGTTTTCCCAAAATACATTGATACTAAAATAAGTGTCTAGCAAAAGCCAGCTTCTGTTTTCCTTAGGGCCACAAGATGTCAGAATTAAACTTCAACCATCCTTTTCCATTGTTCTTTTGTGGCACCAAGGCCACTGAAAGCCTCCAAAGGAGGACACAAAAATAGTGACATTCTCAAGTGGTTTTAGTCTGGAGTTTTAAAGGCCTATTCAATAGGGGAACAAGTTAGCACTCTTACAGATTTCAGTTATTATCTCATCCAAGAAAATTCACAACATTGGTTATTTATTTTATTTTCATTGGCAACTCCAGAATAAAAAAAAAGCTTCTGTATTAGGAGTATGTGAGATATTATACTCACCCAGTTGCCACTCCTGTATTGCATCTCATCTTTTGAAGCTCCAATTATTTAAGATGCGGGATCGGAGTCAGCTGAATAAAGAAGGCTATGTCACCACTTGATTCTCGTTAACTCTTTGAATCACAGGGAACTGACTTTCCACAATTCTGCTTTGCACGGTCAATCTCACTCACACATTGGTAAGGAGGATCTTTTCTTCTGCTCTACTCTTCAGTGGATCAGGACCCATCAGTGGGCTGGGCAGGTGTCACATAAAATATCTTTAGTCCTAATGAACCAAACCACGTGTTGAGCAGCCCAAGTCCATGGAGTTGCTCTGGTACAGCAACATGATTTGGCACAATAGTCTGGAAAGGCTTCAGCTCCTCGACAACCCTGCTACCCCATTTGGCTAGTGTTAATTAACAGAAGCCTGCTAGAAAATTATCTGTACTGACTTAATCCTACATGTGGATGCCAACCTTAACTAAGAGTACTTCATTTTGTGGGGATTAAGTAGATTGCCTCTGACCCTGCTATGGAGTGCTTGGGCTGTGCTCAGTCTGAAGCTTCTTACTGACATATATAAATAGAGATATAGAGATAAATAGATATTTTTATGGAGATGTTTTATAAATGGCCTTTCTTTTGTGCATGGTAATTATTGCCAAACTCTCGTTATTTAGGAGCTGCAGAGTGGCTGGTTCTGCAGTCTTTAGAAAAAAACCAGCTGTCTCTGTTGCAAGGGGGACTTGGGGTGTGGGCTTGAATTTTGATTTTTATTATTCAGCTATAATTTGCATGGTTTGGATTTGGGTTTTGTCTTAGGTTTTTTTGTTTGTTTCCTTTTTTCCTTTCCTCATTGGTTCTCTGTCAGGGACACATTGGGCTCAAGCAGGAAGTTATTTCTCAGCCTTTGAGAAATGGATTGAAGCCATCAATGCCATACAACACTTCAGAAACACCTGACTTGCACAGCCCATGATGCTGATCAGTGTGAGGGCCTCAAAACACAGTTTCTTTAGTAAGCTATTGGGGTTTTCACAGTTAAGTGAGGTGCTCCTATTTCTCTAGCTTTGCTTGGCAAGATAGTAAGCTAGCAACAGCTGGGCTACAGGTATAGCCTCATGAGCAGAAAAAGGGGTCAGCAGAGACTAGGACACAAACAAGGGTTCAGAAGTAGATTCATAAACATAGCAGTAGCAAACGACCATCAAAAGTGCTACTGATGGAGGTAATTTTTTGTCTTAGGTTTTTTTGTTCCTTTGTTTTTAAATACTCTCTGTTTGTATGCCATGTCTGAATAATGCATCTCTACCAGCCAGCCAGCTCTCAATAACCTGGGCTCTAGGTTAAAAGTAAAAATGCAGCTCTGCTTTCCTAATGATCTTGTTCCTGCTGCCATGGAGAGGTCTGTATCCAGGAAAAGACCAGGGCCATTAGCTATTAGGAAAGCAAAACCAGCCTCTCACCCCTTCCCTCAAAACCAGGTTGAAACCCAATCCCAGGGTTATGTGCCTATAAAGCTGGCTCAGTTTCCTGGTGGGTGAACCAAGACCTTGTCTGTTTGCAGTTATTCTAGTCCACAGGTTTCTTTCTTGAGCACAATTTTATCATGGGAAGCATAACCAGGATATGATGGTTACCCTATTCAAACAAAAATGTGTATATTAAAAGCACCTCCTAATCTGAAAGTATAGTGTATCTGAGATTCCTCTGTTATAGACATTTAGTCTACAGATTTATGGCTACATTTGCTATGTTATGCTTGAATAAACATATAATTCATTGAAATACACAAAACTGATAAAAGTAATATGATCTCTTTAAGGAGAATAAACTGTTTGTAAATTTATAAAGAGTATAATCTGTTAGGCCTTATTTGAAGTATGTACTGTGGTTTGGTAAAAGTACAACATTAAAAGAGCCTTGCCAGAAGAGGTCTTTTTTTTTTCTGTGTGTGAATATACAGCTGCTTTTGAATATTAGAAATCTTCATTTAACAAAAAATAACCTCCACAGGCTGTGTGTATAAGTGCCTGAGGTGACATGCAGAGTACTCATCAGATGTCTGTGTACAGTGGCTCCAGGGAGGGAACACATGAAACTATTTTTCTGAATCATTTGGATCCAGTTTTCTTTGGTTGCACTGCTGACTGGCTGAAAACATCTAAAAGAGATTGATATAATGAATTAATAGAAAAAAAACAGGCTAGTGCTGCCACTGCACATTAAACTGGTGTTTATTTGATGGGGGGAAAATCAAGAGAAGCATTAAGCCCTTTCAGAGCAAGAAGTGGTGTGCCACAGGCTACAGTTTCGTGGCTCTTTCCCCATATACCTCATACATGTCCATCCTCTCTACGCATACTACGTGTGGAGTGTATCCATTCCTGCCCAAGCACCCAAGCATTTGAGTAATGACTAGTATTGCTCACGAGGTTGTTTCAAGGCGAGAGGCATGCTAGAGGCTGTTCTTCTTGCAGGCAGCCTCTGGCCTGGCCCAACAGGGTCAGCCCAGCAACAGCTTTGTGGTGCACAATGGATTAGGACTCCTGCTTCTCCTGCCAGCTCTTCCTCTGCACACAGCCTAAATGACTCTCATGGGTACTGAAGACATACCAGTGCTGCCCGCAAGACAGAAAACCATGCTCCTGTACTCAAGAAGTGCAGGGTGCCTGCACTGGTGCAATGGCCTGCTGCCTCTTTGAGCACAGCCTTTCTTTTTTTTTTTTTCATAGTGAAAGACTTCAGCTGGCTTCTTGCTTCAGGCAACTCTTACTCCACGCCACAATGTGAGCCCTTCCCTGCAATTCAGCAAGAGGAAAAAAGGCCTCCTGGGCATTTGAAGGGGGAATCTCATCTCTGAGAGCCCTCTGGTTTATCGATTGAATCTTGGGGGCCTTTGAGTGAGGAAGAAACACCCAGTTCAGATCAAAGGTTAATCTCATGCCATAACCTGGTTTTGTCGTGCCCAAAACCATGTCTAGGGACAACAATAACAAAGTAAGTACATAGTGTGGTATAATTTTGTTACTTCCTCAGAAGAGCCTCTTGACTGCCAACCATGCACAGTTGAAGGACTTTCTGGGACAAAGGTGGTTTTATACCTTTTAGTCATCTTTTTACTTGTCATGTCCTTGTGCAGAACAATTGGTGTCTCCTCAAAACTCCAGTCATTCTCAAACAGCAAATTTCTATGCTATTTAATGTACAAAACCAGACAGTAACTAAGCAAGAAGGGGAGTCTTTATCTCTGATTGCTAATGAAACCATCTTACCATGTCTTAAAGCACAGATGCAACAGAAATTTCTCAACTCTGATTCGTGCTCTGCACAGTCCCAATTAGATTTCTGTATGTGCCTGTAAAGATCGCTGCATTTTCCAATGATAAACTGAGGTCAAACTGCACAGTACAGATACCCAGATAAATCTGCAGCACTGTGTGAATTGACTTCTGACCAATACTCCCTGTCATCATCTAAGCAGATTTGCAGCTTGATCCCACATTGCGTGTTTATATAAGAATTATTTTTTTATCCATGACTTCCTCATCTACCAGTGTCTATCTATAGTCATGTCTCTTGTATGAGAGACAGACAGATGCTTTGCTTTTTGGATCTGAATGCTGTTATCTTGCTGTTTAAAGGCAGGCTGCCTTACCCCACCGGTTTCAGTCTGAATGCCCACAGCTTTTGCGGGAGAGGGGCAAGTCCCCTGCATAGTGGGAACTTCCCAGGGAGACCTGCTGGGGTGCTGGGTGGGTGCAAAGCAGGGACAGGTAGCACTTACAAGGGCCAGAAGGCTTCCTGAAGGAAGAGCAAGACAACAGGCCATAGTGATAGCAAAAAGAGATATTCTTTTTCCCTAACGCAGTGGAAGAGTCTTTGTCAGGTTTATTGAATCTCATGAGGACCTGGAAAATTGCTCAAACCAAGGGCAAGGATGAAAAAAAGGGACTGGCCTAGGAAGGCAATGCAAGGAAGGGAAAGATCTGTTTTATTTCTGTTCCAATTATAGATCCTGAACCCATGTAAACCAAGAAAAGCCAGAGATCATAGAATTATAGAATCATAGAATGGTATGAGTTGGAAGGACCCCAAGGATCATAGAGTTCCAACCCCCCTACCACAGACAGGGCCACCAACCTCCAGGCCTGGATCTACACAAGGTTGCCCAGGACCCCATTCAGCCTGGCCTTGAACACCTCCAGGGACAGGGCATCCACCACCTCTCTGGGCAGCCTGTTCCAACACCTCACCAATCTCCCTGTAAAAATCTTCCCCTTAATATCTAATCTAAACCTTCCTTCCTTTAGCTTTAATCCATTCCTCCTTGTCCTGACATTGCCTACCCTTTTAAAAAGCTGGTTCCCCTCCTGTTTGTATGCTCCCTTCAGGTACTGGAAGGCTGCCATGAGGTCTCCCCGCAGCCTTCTCTTCTCTAGGCTGAATAAGCACAGCTCCCCCAGCTTCTCTTTGTAGGGGAGGTGCTCCAGACCTCTAATCATCCTTGTGGCCCTCCTCTGAACCCTCTCTAACAGTTCTACATCTCTCTTGTATTGNGTCTGTAAATATGTCTGTGATTCTGTGATTCTTCCAGCCCAAGTGCAACACCTGACACTTCACAGTGTTGAACCTCTTTAGGTTCACCCAGGCCCACCTTTCCAGCCTGTCAAGATCCCTCTGGATGGCTTCCTTTCCTCTCCAAACCTCTCCATTCCTGTTTACTTTTAATTAATTCTGTGGCATTTCACGATGCATTCCTTCAGAAATCTCTTCCCAGGGAAAGGTTTTACCCCACATGTGATGAATGTGTCTTGTCTGAATGCCACAATGTCTGAATGTGGCAGTGATCCTTCAGTTGTTTCATCATGAGATATGGTAGGCAAGTTGGCATCACTGGCTCTTCTCCAATTCCAGATGCCTGCGTTTACAACGTTTATTTAGCTGGGTAAGAAATGAAGTGAAAGTACTACTTTTGTGCGTAAGGGGAACACTTTCTACTGTTTTGAAAGAGGGCTTACAGAACAGGGATTCAAACTGCAAGACTTATTTATTGTTAGATTTATTTTTTTTAAGAGAGGGAGAGAGCAGTTCTTTAGATAGTCAAGGGAAGGAGGAGTAGAAGAGAGCATGGTTTCTGGAAGCCTCCTCACATGCCCTAGTCTGGCTGCCAGCTTTGATCCCTAGACAGGCATTTCTCAGGTTAAGGTACATTCCTGGTTTGTTGCCAATTATTCTAGTGGTCCACCAAGACGAGCTGTAAGAAACTTCCTTGCAGTGCCATGGTTGGCCACCTACCCTGTACCAGCCACCAGTCTTCTTACCAAGCACTGTGTTGTGTGAGAGCTGTTCTGTGGTAGTCCCCTGTGCTCAGTGAGCTGTGAAAAAGTAGAACCTGTGCCTGGTGACATAGAAACATGGCTGTGAGGAGTAAAGTGCCCTGAGAGTTACCATCAAGGCATGAACTCACAGTTCCCACCATGGCAGGAGCACCACAGCAACTTTAAATGGGGCTGTCCCTGCAAGCGGGCAACCAAGTGGAAGCAACTAGACCAATACAATAGGAAGCAACTAGGCCAAAACAATCAATTCTGTGATTCTGTAATATCTTGCTGACACCTGCAGCCACCCAGAAGGAGGCTTTGCTGGTGCGCAGTGATTCAGTAATGGTGATTATCATGCAAAAGGAGCACGAGCAGGTATGCTCAGGACCTGTAGGGCATGTCCAGCCTGCAGACACAGTTGATGCTGATTTTAACTCAGCCATAGTGAGGGTGCCAGCTCTCCAGTACTGCTTTTCTGCATAGCAGGTATGCCTTGGAGAAGAGGATTGCGGTTTTAGCTGCTGGCTACCCACAACCCATCCAGCAGTGGACAAACTGAAGTGGCTACAAACACAGCTCTCTGCATCTGAGGGTGCAATCAGATTGTCTCCCAGAGCAGCTGTCATGGGTGAAGGTGTTTGACATGGTTCCAATTTGGTCAACACAGAGCTTATTAATAGTATAAGGTAAATCAAAGATTAAATTTTAGCAGCACTTAATGACTAATTTTAAAGATGTACAAGTAATTCACTAAAATACACTATGATAAAAACAGCTACTTCATTACAGATTTAAAGATTATAAGATTCACACTAACTTGCTACAACGTATCTTAGATCAAAGTATATAGATACAGATAGATATATATAAACATAAAGGTACACACAAAGAGAAATATTTTGGCCCAGTGATATATGCCTCCCACACTCATAAAGGCAAATGTGTATATTTAAATACACATGTAAGTAGGGAGGTGGATGAAAGTGAAAATCTTATACTGAAAATCTCCCTCTGAGTTTGGAGCAAATATTCACAATGCATCAGTGTTCCTCAGTGGTGACAGTTGAGACTCAAGAAGACAGCAGATGAATCTCGAGGGATTTGCGCCTGAGAGATGCCCCAGCTCTGGGGAGATGCTAGTCACAGCCCACTGTGATCCAGAAGAGCTCAAAGGGTCTCACTGAGAATTGCTATTTATAGGGTCCAAGGCAACTGACATTTGTCAGGTACTTTTCCACTTCAGCCCAGCCTAGATAGTAAAATTATCTGGTACTTTCCACCAGTTGCTCAGACTCAAGAGTTTGTTCTGAAATCTCCTCTTTTTAGGCCATGACCCATGTACAGGTGCACCAGGTTGTCAAGAGGTGATTGATTATCATTGTTCCCAAGCAATAAGGGAGCAAGAATGTCACGGTTCAAGCATAGACACATTAAGGGGGTGCCTTGACAGTCTGGTCTGCTGCCCAGGTACGTGGGCAGAAAAAGTGGAAGAAGTTGCACCAAGTACTGAGCAGCTCAAGAGAGGGGGGTTGCACCACCACAGCTGGCAAGGCCAGAGCCATTTTAGCCCGGGTTAACATTGGGCACTGCACCATCTGCACCACGCAGAAGGGATACAGGTTTCACAAGCCCCTAATGAAGCAAATTCTTTGAAAGGTGTTAGAGCTTTCAGATCTAACAAGGTGCTTTGTTACAGCCTAGAACAAATTTGTGGACCACTCTCCTTCCATCTCCCTAGTTTTCTCCCATTTGTCAAGTCTACAAGGACTCTTTCATGCTGACAGAAGAATTACTCTGATGCTTTGTAGTAAGTTGCCATAAATTGCACTGACTTTTTTTTTTTGCATCTTTTTTCCTCGCTTCTACTTCTTCCGCAATTGATTTTGGGACCAAGTGTGCAATCACAGTTTGCTCATAGTGTCACAGCAGGGACAAAATTACCTAAGGGAAAAAGGTTGGGTAAAAAAATTATGAATGAATTGAATGTACACTAGGAGCACCCATCATTTTCCTGTCATCAGGGCTGCATCAGGCAAGAGTGAGTCTCACCTGGGAAACATAAATCAGGTAACATCATTTGCCTTTGATCACAGGGGCATTCAAACCCTATCTTCTTTCCCACCTCCAATCTTGTCCTTAAAATTATTAAATGCTTACATCTGCATGTAGTTTTGTATGGTTTTGGCCCTCACCCTAAGAAAGGATTCTCTAAAGGTCCATTGCAGGTTCCTTCTCCGTATGCACCTGCACTACCTTTAGAGCCATTCAGTGCTGGGTGCACCAATGAGACAAGGGCAGGAATTTGAGGGAAAAAAAGAATGGGAAAATTGATGTGGCATTATTGTGGCTTGTCGCAAGTGTGATTAATGATAGTGGGCATGCAGTGGCAAGGGATTGAAGGGAAGGTAGTGCAGAGGACAGAAAAGTGGGCACTCATTGTGGGCAGCATGGCCAGCAGCTTATGGCCAGAGGGGAGATGGAAGAGGAGATGGAGGGGCAGGTAACCCCACATACCTCTGAAGATGTGAGCACTGTTTCATTTCTACAGGTAGCAAGGATGGGAGAATGGTAATGGCAACCATTTTCCTGTGTAAAGAGGTTTCTGTGGATAGCAGTATAAGGTATTACCCAGTTTCAGAAGGAGTGCTCACTGTGATACAGCAAGCAATAAGAAAGGTTGAAAGAGGACAGGAAGGATAAAACAGAAATGCCAACATTTCTGGAGTCAGTTTAGGAATTTTGAATGCCACTGGACACCACATCTCCTCCAAACAGTAGCATTTCTACTGCTAATGCTAGATGTTGTTACTAGAGACTCAGCGTCAATAAATGTTACCTGTTTGCTCTCTCCATTTCAATTCTTCTATTTGCTACAGAGGAGGCCTTTGAGATTTACAGCAATGGCATTTTGGACTTCTGTCAGGAATTGCATTTTGTTACTGGAAGCTGAAGATAAATTTGGGGATAAAATAACTAATTAAAGCTGGTGTGTAATTTAAATTAATTTATAAAAGCTTCAAGTAACAAATAATCATCAGAAATTAGTATGCTAACAGCAATTGACTATCTTTTGTGCAGTCAGTCTGACTATGATCTGGGGCAAAGCCCTTTTCTCTCCCACCTCCTGTAAGTGTCAGTAAGGAGGAAACAGGAAAATCCTAATGTATTAAGAATACTGGCCAACTTATGTTTTCAGTTGTTTTACCTCTGTGAATGCACGCCACAGAATTAAAAGCAGTGGATTCAAAGTGCCAGCACTGCCTCAAATCATACTCTTTGCTTCTAAACAAGCACCATGAATCATTTTCTTCCAGGATATTCCCTGCAGTACAACAAACACACAGCTCAGAGAGTTTGCGATCATAAGCCCCGGTGCAGGTGTGAGAGAAATGAGACACAGAGTTAGTTATTCTATGAACTCACATGACAGTTGCTGCCTCCATGATGAAGGCCATGGGGTGGCTGGCACCCAGGCATCTCCAACACCATCTGATGTGCATAAAGGATTTGCCATAGTGTCAGATTATTGGATCAACAAACTGTTTTCCTTAACCCTGTCTCACAAGCATTCAGTCTCTATATTACTGTGCAGCAGCTCCTAGAGAAGTTCCACAGTTTCAATCACAGAAGAAAATTAGTTGAGCTGACCATCTGCTCTGTGGATTTGCTAGTAGCTGTCACAGCCCACCATCTATAAGGCAAGGACCTCAGCAGAGTCAGAAGGCAGGAGGTCCCACAGGTGGAGATGACAGTCCCTCCAGTTTACTGTAAAACCAGAAAAGCTCCTTGAAAGAGAATGTCAAAAAGGAAAATTAAGAAAGAACCCAAAAAAAAGACCCAAGGAAGCCAGGCAAAAGCAGCACTTTTTTTTTTCCCAGCTGCAGTGTGAATTCTAACAAATGCAGAGCTCCTGTAGGAGCTGCTGAGAGCAAAGACTGAATTTTAGAGCATCCATGGACCTAAGGAAAACAAAAAGATTCCAGCAAGGCCTCTGTGGAGCTCATTGGAGAGGCCAGAGAAGGAAGGGAAACAGGAAAGCATAGGCCAAGCATAGGGACAGGCTCATTGCAGACAGTCTTTGTGGGAGTTTGGTTTTGTCCAATTTAAAAAAAAGCAGAGGAGAAAATTTATCATCCCGTCTTATTATAGTATTGGGAACACATTGGGGAGATACTGTGAGAAAGGCTAATTCTCAGGTTGGCATTGGATGTTCATCACTTAGTTGTCTTGAAAGGTGCTGTTGGAGGGCAAGATGGAGAAAGCAAGACCCTATTTACACTAGAGATATAAAAACAAGGATAGGAACATTGGATAGTGCAGCGCAATTACAAAATCCTGGAAACTCTAGATTACACTTTGTCCTCCCTCTCTGTTTCTTAGCTGTAATTCTTTTTCATTGTGCCTAAAGTAAAATTTTAGATAAACAGTTTGGTTTTGTTTATATATTTTTCCCGAGAACTAAATATTTTTGTATGTCTGTGTACATGTGCCTATTTCTATTAACACAAAAATTACTCAGAGCAAGGATATCTAAAGAGTGCCATCTACTGTTCATAAAAACAAGCTGCATGTGGAAGCCCCTAAAGTTAGGTGCTGGATGTGGCTTCTCCCTGGATGAAGCTGGTTTTATGATGCGAGGACTTCAGGTACCTCAGAGCATTTTAGTTCCTTCTTGGGACTAACCCAAATCTGGGAGTCTGGATGCAGGGACCAGCAGTCCCAGCAGCACCACAGCTCTTCTCTCAACAACACTGAAAAGGATTTATTTTTTTTTGGTCATGGGTTAGTCATGAGTTTATGATCTCGAGACAAGCTTCAACTGGCACTGATGTACCTTGTGTGACTATGTGACTACATCTACATGATGCAACAGCTTAGCCCTCTGATAGCATGGACGAGAGAGGGAAGGCATCGGCATTGCTGTTTGGTATACTGTTATAGAGTGAAAAGGCTATAAATTGCCTTTATGCCCCCATTATTCTTCCCTGATCACTCACGGCTCTTCCAGCTTGTCGTAGGACCATTACGCCTCTTCGCAAATTCTCTTGGTTGGGAAAACAGCTACTGAGGTTTCCAGAGTGTTTCACTAAAGCTGGTGTTCCCTGACTGCAAATAACAAATTGAAATGCATATAAATGCATCCCGTATGATACTTGTTTATACGTTAAAGCACAGCAGTCTGTCTTTCTGTGGGCTGAGCTTTTTAGAGAACAATTCAAGCTGGACAGTGAATGGCTTTTCAGCTGGCCCTAGGATACCTTAAGTAGTTGTTAAACACCTCCTGCTGCAACTGTGATGGTACAAGATCATGAGCTACTCATGTGACATACTCTGCATCTACATGTAAGTGGGCAGTTGATGTCCCACACCTTCAGTAGAGAAGGCAATCATTGTATCCTGCTGGAGGAAAATAATCCAAAGTGGGACCTTAAAATGTTTGATATCCCCCTAACTGGAAAGACTGGATCATTGTGTATTCCATCAGCATGTGTCCTCTGACGAAGACTTATTCTGTGGGCAAAATAGACCTCGTATATTTGTTCTTAGATTACCAATCATTGAAAAATAAGCTAACAGTCAGTGTATTGGAAATGTCACATGGTGTGACTGAATCATTATGACTCTAGCTTTATTAAATTACAGTTCCTAAAATATCATTGTTAAAACTCTGATACTCAGATGTTATCTTTCTTTCCGTGATTTTGTAGAACATAAATAACCACCTTATCTCAGACCTGCCAGCTGTACTGTAAGATGGACAGGACATTTATTCATGGTCAATAACTGGTCTGCTTAAGCCTCCATACATTGTGTGTGCATCAGGGCTCACGTCAGCCTCTCGGCTACTCTTACATGTATCAAACCCTAGAAAACCTAGAGATTATCCAGATGAAAGTTTATTTATTTGAGGAATAAACAAGACATTGTGTGTGGCCCTGAGCATCTTCTGTATAGCAACCATCTCCAAAGCTGCTTTTATGTGCAAGGAGTATCTGGTTGGGGAGCCAGAAAGAGTGTAGGAAGTAGTACCTAGTGGAAATATTAACCAGCACTAGCACTCACCAGCACAATTAGCTAGTAGATAGAGCAGGGCTGATTTTTTTCCAGATCCTGAATAAATCAGATGAGATGTGTAAACTGTCCCATCCACTTCAGCAGATGTTAATTCAGGAGTTAATAGTATTTCAGATACTGATGCTAACTACATTCCTTAGCAAAGAATGGCAGAAAGAAAACCTTTCTACACTTAGCATTTGGCATTCAAAATGTTTTCCAGGAAAAAGGCCTTCATTCAAAATAGCATCTCCTTGAGAAGGGTCCATTTCCAATAAATGTTTTGAGCTTTTGCTACTGAAAGTCCCTGGAGGAAAAAATGTAACAGAAGTCCAGTCGTCTGTATAGAATACAAAATCTTGCTAGATTCAGTCTCAGGCTAATTAAAACTTCTTCAGATGCTCAGCAGGACAGGTCTCCCTAGGCTTGCAGTAAAAAAGGCTGCTTCTCCATTACAAAGTGGAGCTTCTCCAACCTTAGGGACACCAGCAGAGCTGAGGAGTGCAGTAGTGAAGGCCCCAGAGATAGGCACAAAGACTACATGGGAAGTATGAGCACTTCTGCTGAGTGGCAGCTCTCCTGGGCTACCTGAGGAAAGCACAGGAGGGGTAGCAGCAGGTTGCAAGACCCTCCTTTGCATTTTCTCTTCATTTCTTGCTTCAGTTCCCAGCACATGTGTTTGGCTCCACTCCACGACAATGTACCATCACCCTGATGATTATATGCTGTAATGCCAAGGAGACATGGTCTATATCTTTTGAACAATGTAATGGGCTTCAAGTTGTTTGCTTATTACAGCTGCTGGCTGGCCAGCCACTGGAGCATGACAGGTTATGCTTTGGAGTAAATCAGCTACAGTCCTGTGAGGAGGATCAAAAAGACCAAATGTAAAGTCATGGTGTAAGGGGCATCCAAGCAGCTGAAATGATGGGCTTTGGTCAAATGGTTGCTACTAACTGAAGTGACATGCCGGCTAAAGAGATAAAGAGATAAAGAGGTAGTCAATCCATCAGATGATCAGATGTAGATGAGATAAGGACAGGAGGAAAGTGCAGTGAGACTTGAATGTTAGCCTAAACAGAAGGTGTTCCTAAAGTTTTTCCTGTAAAATAAAACACTTCAGCATTTCAGGAACGCTAAAAATCCCTTTCTAGCCTGCTTGGTCAGGGACTAGGTGGCACTGTGTACCCAAAAACTGAGACATTAGTCAGCAGTTTCTGTATTGCTACAGGCTGAAGTGAATAGTAGTGAAGACCTTGACAAAACAGGAGCAGCATGGGAGAACAGAACCTCTGATGGTGTGGCTGTATGTACAGAAGGCATGTATATGGAAAAAAAAAAGGATGAACGACCTGCTTTCCAAGTCAAATGTCCTCATCCTGTTTTCCAGACATGTGCTTGCAGTCCCCCTGCCACCTCCTATGCCTGGTATGTAACGCCGCTTGTTGGTGTTGGGTGATAGTGCAGACCCCCACAGGGCCTTCCCCCTGAACCTGCCCATAAATTGCTTTTCTGCTAGAAGCACGTGGAAGCACCAACACAGCTTGTTCCCATCTATGAGTTGCCCTCCTCCTGCTACACCTGCAGGGCTGCTGGGACAAACCTTGAGGCTGCATCTCATGGGGAGAGAAAATCTTTCACCAAAGTTTGTGATAAGGCATGATAAAATGCAGCAAACTATGTCCAACTCTAAACTCCAGGGGAATCTAAGACTTTTCTAGCAAGAAGATCTGTTTTTCCCTTCCTCATTAGAGCCGCCTGAGGAGGTGCCCTGAAGGCAGGCAATTCACTTTGTCATAAAGCTACAAGAGCTTTTTTGGAAAACTGATAGTTTACAGAAGCTCGGCATTTGTACACACAGAGGTATGTGGAAGTTCATGTTGGTGGGTTGTTTGAGTTCTGTTTTTTTCTGCTTGCATGCACAACACCCACAATTTGAAAAGGTGAAAACAGTTCCCCCAGGATTACCCCATGATGATTCATCCTGGCAGTTATCCCCTGCACACCAGGTGTTGATTTCTTGTTTATGGTACATTGGCACACAGAGGTGGGAAAGCAAGTGTCAGTTTAAGCAGTGAATTCTCTACAGGCTTGACTTTGAAATCCTACATCTGGTATGAGGTGGCTTCAACAGGAAGAAAAAAAGCTTGGATGGAGAGACAAATGCTGGTCCCCTCAGACAGTACCTTCTGAGGGGATAATTTCACATTTTGTATGTGTTTCCAGCAGCACAGAGCAGACCAGAGGCCACAAGCATTTATGAATGAAGTTGCCACAAGTCCCAAAGGCATTTGATGTCTGAGTTACAGACTGATACCTAGGTGGGGAAGCAGAAGAGGAACCTCATAAGGGAGCAAACTGTTGACTGAACCATCTACAAATGACAGATGAACCCTCAACCGCTTTCCTGCACACACAAGGATTGAGCTGCTGGATGCTTATTCCAACATGCACTTTTTGATTGCTTTCAGCTATCCTGAGGGAACAAAAGCTTTACCTACTTGTTTTGGGTCTGAAAGACATCTTTTCTGTTTCCTCATTGCATGGGTTGTCTCTCTCTGACTTCATCATACCAATAATCTCCAGAAAAATCAATGGTATAGCTGTCTCTCTCTTGAGTTGTCCTAATGGACCCTGAAGGTGAATACACAGATGTGTCTTTGGGTATACTCTGGTGCTCTGAAAGTAGCATCACTGATCTAAAACTGTATGCTGTCTCACAAAGACACAGAAATCATCACTGTCACTGCTTAACCTCTATCAATGCTTTTGTGCTAGGTCATAACAGAAAATTATATAGCATTCAAAACTAGAAAGCAGAGCAGGTATTAGGATGAAAGAGAAGGCCTGGATAAAAGACAGATAGAAGGCATGAGGGGTAGGTAGTAACCTTCAGGGGAGGAATATGGCAAAGAAAGCAAATAGCAAGCATGTCACCAAAATAGGGGATCCCGAGTCAAGTCAGAGAGTTAGGGATGGAAAATACAAGTTGGTCACAACACACATGATTTTTAGGGAAGGATGGCAGGCTTTCTTGTATGCTAATATTAATGTTTAACATCATTTTAGAAAAAGAGAAAGCAACTTGTATTACCTCTAAAACTGGGTTATTTGTATTTGAACACTGTATAGACACCTGCATTTGTTTTCAGAAGCCAAAAGGCTCTTTTCAGTTATAAAATAGTAGACACATCAGTTTGAACTTCTTCCATTGGGTAAAACATAAACAAGAAGTTAATCCAATGTGAGTTGCAATATAATGCTTTTCTGCCAATTGTCATTTTAGATATTTCTAGGGCTTTATGTTATGTTAAGCTTTGAAGGGGGCGAGTTCTTTTGCTCTGGAAAGCTAAATGAAAAGTAAATTACATGAAAAGTAAAAATGTTCGAAGCAGTTTATATAAATCAGTGCAAATGGGAAGACTCAAGCCTTTTGGGGACCTATGGGAAAATAAAATGCTCCCAGTGAGTGAGTAGGAGCAAATGTCAACCACATGATGGGAAAACTCAATCTCTCACATCACCAATGAAGGTTTCTGAAACCATAAAGCCACAAAAAATCACCTCTTCTTAGTTGGTTTTCTGCTACTTCTAGCTCTTCTCTTCCCTTTTCCTTCCTCTTCTCCTTTTTACCCTCAGGACAGTATGTGCAGAGCCGGCTATTAACATATGGAAACTGGTTAACAGCTGGCAGTCAAGTCATAGGGCACATCTACATGATGTTTTCCAGGGAGTTATGAAATTGCCCATCCTAAACTCCTGAGCTATCCCGACACAAGCTGTCCCCACCCTGGGCAACATTCCAGAATGACACTAAATATTTGCGCTTTTGAGTGTGCTTGTTCAAACCACTGATGCCTGTGCCCCTAAGTCCTCAAGTTCAAAGCATCACTCACAGTCAGGTCCAGCATATGCCCAAGCTCCTTTCCTTTGATTCCCTTTCTCTCTCTTTTTCTTTTTTTCCCCCTTCTATTTATCTCTACGCTGTCTAAAACACTGTTAGGAAATTTTAACAAAACGTATTAGGAAATATTAAAGAAATACCAAGTTCAGATTATCCTCCTCAGCCATTACCTTCCCTTGCAGAAGGGAATGATATCAAGTATTTGCAATGCTGCCTCAAACTGCACACCCCCGCCCCCACCCCCGCCCCATGCTCGCACCTCCAGCACAGGGAAATTTGAGTTTCAAATCTGTCTCACCAAGCAAGTCACCAATCACAAAATACACTTCTTATCCTTTCTCTCCAGTAATCAAAGAAATTTGGGTAAAAGTAAACAGCAAGCAACCAAATCCCCAAATACTCTGATGGCTAGGGAGAGGAGCAGAGGTTACATTTTATGTGCTTGGCTTGCACGGCATTACCATAGCTGCAGTCTCAGTTGAACTTTAAATGAACCACAGTTTACCCTAGCAAGGTTGGAAAGTGAAGCAACTCTGGTAGGTGAGAGCCATGGCAGGTAACATGTGAGACCAACCAGAGCATTATTTAGCGAAGTGATGAGGAAATGCGCCAACAGCTCCTTGCTTCTATATGTAATGGGATTTCTCAAGGGACTGGTTGAACTGGTTGCAATGGCTGCTTTACATAAGCAGAACAGTAAGAAATGGCTATGATAATGCCAAAAAATTGGTCTGAAAGTGTGACTTTATCCTACGTTTAACCATGTAAAATGAGCCCCTTTTCAGTAACTCTTCTGCTCCTAGAGCATGTTCAAACACATCTACTGCTTTTAACAGCAAAGGTAAGCTAGACAGTAACTTTCTTCTGCGGCTCCTCAGAGAAATTGCGAGCAATTACCCAAGTCCAGGTCCAACCAGGGTGTGTGCAAACCTAACACACAGAGCAAAGGTGTTTGGGCATAGCTGAGGGCTTATGTTGGTCTGGAGCATGGCTATTAACAACAAAAAGCATGATAAGAATGCAGTGTTCAGCATCCTTAGCTAAGTATACAGGACTGAGAGTTAGTAAAAACACATCCACATGGCAAAAGGTAAATACACATCAGCCTCCATAAAAGCATTGTAATATTTTAATAACTATGATAATTGAGTAATTTTAGAGTGTATCAAAGCTTTACAGTCATCCAGAACAGGTTGTATTACAGGTAGCATCACCACTGGCTAGGTGCCCTGGGGCTCAGGGGAGCATACACAGAAGTAGCAGCAATTCAAGATTAAACTCAAAGCCTGCATCTGTACGTTTTTTGGGGTTTTTTAAATCTTCAATGCAGTTATTCTGCAATACTTGTTTTCCAAAATTTCTAAATTATTTCACATTACGCAAGTTTAGACTGTATTTTTGAAAAACTCATGAGGTATTGTTTCAATCTCATTTTGTGTGCTGCATTAATGTAGCTGAAGAATGAATTATTGAGCAGTTATCATGGGTGAATGACCTTTCTGTGATTTACCACACAATAATTTAGAGACTGCAGCTCCTGTTAAATTCAATTATTTCCTCTGCAGCTTTTACCCAAGAATGGCTTTTAAAGGTGCTGTGCTTGTCTCATTCAAACTACTTTCCCTCTGCCCTGAAAGAATTAAGAGAAATCATGGGATGCAGGCTTAGTGCTAGTTGGGGATAGAAAAAAAAAAGTATTAAAAACATTAAAAGCAAGTAGCATAAACTACACATGAAGAGCTAATGAGCTGATGCAAAAGTACTTCCATTAGCTTTCACATATCCACCTGATCATCCCCAAATACCTTTAACTGTCTTCGGGGTGGGTTTTCTTTTTCTACTTGTACCACTAATACAGACAGTATTAGTTAGAAGTTTAATTAGAAGTATTTTTTTTATTACTGGACATATCAGCAACATAAATTTTCCTGCTGTTGTTCATTAAAAATGCACAGCTTAATCCCTGCTTATTGCTCCAAAAGATGTGAGCAGTCAATACAGAAACTTAAATATTGCTAGGAAAATACAAACTGGTGGTGTGGTTGTGTGTGGCTGGGTTCTGGTGGAGAAGCAGGGTGCAGGGATGGCTTCTGCAAGAAGCAGATAGAAGCTCTCTGTAGGCCCAAGAGAGGAAAAGGCTCAAGGCCAGAGTCATTGTTGACCAAGGCCGAGCCCATCAGCAACGGTCACAGCACCTCTGGGAGCCACATTTAGGAGAAAAAAACCCACAAGCAGCCACTTTTTGCCACAGGAGAAGGGAGTGAGAGTATGTAAGGAGCTGTGCAGATACCAAGGCCAGGGAAGACAGGGGGAGGGGGTGCCCCAGGTGCTGGAGAGAAAAATGGCTCAGCAGCTTGTGGAGAAACCCAGGGTGGAGCGAGTGTCTCCCCACAGCCCATGGAAAAGGCCAAGACCCCACCTGCAGCCCATGGAGAGGCCCCACACTGGAGCAGGTGGAGACATACAGAAGACGCTGTGACCCACATTGCAGCAAGCTTCTGGCAGGATCTACAGCCCATGGAGAGAGAGAGATATGTCCACAGCTGAGCAGGGTTGCTGGGGGGGCTTGTGAGTCCGTGGGGGACCAGGCTGGAGCAGTCTGGGCTTGAGAGACTGAGAAACATTCTATGATTCTATGACTGCACCCCATAGAAGTGACCCACACTGGGGCAGCTGCTGAAGAGCTGAAGCCTGTGGGAAAGGACTCACGTTGGAGAAGTTCATGGAGAACTGTCTCCCGTGGGTGGGACTCCATGCTGCAACAGGGGAAGAGTGTGAGGAATTCCCACCCCACACACACCCCTGGTCCCAGATTAAAAGGAAAACAGCTCATGAGGAACTGACTGAAACCCCCATTCCCACAATTCCTGCCCCTACCCCAAGTTTATTTAACTTTAAAATACAGTTAAATCTGCGAAGAAGGAAATCGTGTGGGGAGGTGTTTTAAGATCTGGATTATCCGACTCTGGTTTCACTCTGTGTGTGCATGTGTGTGTGTGTGTGTGTGTAGTGTAATATATTAGATACTTTTTTTCTTTTTAGTCTGTGTTGAGTCTGTTTTGCCCATGCTGCTAATTGCGGAATGATCTCTCCCTTATCTCGACTCCTAAGCCTCTCAATATACATTTTCTCCCCTGTCCAGCTGAAAAGAGGAGTGATAGGACAGCTTTGGTGGGCATCTGGCCTCCAGCCAGGGTCAAACCACCACACTTGGACAGGAGTAATGTTCACTACGTAAAGCAGGACCAATTCTGTCATTAAAAATGTAATTTAATATATACTATGTAGCACTATAGTATATGCTGTGTATTATATATATAATGCATATATTACGTATAATATGTAGACACATAGATATATACACATATATCATATATACATAAAACATGTAACGTGTATATACTATATTTAATATCTTTTACTATTTACTTAACAGTTGTCTATATTAGAAATGTTCAGAAATGTATAGAATCAAGTTTTTTTCATTGTGCTTCCTGCTAAAAACACCCCTTCTTTCACTGGAACGGGTTTTCTGAGTATTCAAGTGCTTTTCTCTTCTGGCTGAATTGACTTCCGGAAAGGTACAGCAACCGCATGCACTGTCATGACAGAAGCAGTGGGAGCCTTTGCACAAAGCTGGTCCCCTCAATGCTTTCCTGTAGGAATGGGTTATGAATGAAAGTGGAAAAACAAATTTTGAAGAGACCCTCTAAAGCAGAAAAGTAACTTGCTTTCTATCTTTCAGGAATTACAAGGATATTGTGTCTCAATTGTATCAACTGGCTGGGACTGCTGCTTCTTTGGTCTGTTCTGTAAAGATGATGTCCATGTAAATTGTTCCTTTGGGGCTGAAATGATGGGCTGGTGCAGAAGAAATCAGGTAGTTGTTACAGGTAAAACAATTTGAAGAAATTTCAGAAGAAGTTGTGAACAATGTGCATCCCCTCTGTCACTTATTTAAACTTCACATACAATGCATGAGAGCCCCCTGGGCAAATACCACGGTATTTAAACCATGATCTGACAGCTATTTGTCTAATGTGTGGTAGACTGAATAAGTTACATCAGCCCATGGTTGAAGATAAAGAGCTACTGAAAGCAAAGAAGCAGTGGTGCAGTATTTTTACAGAAAGGTTGCTAGTTTATTCAGGAGGTTCTCCTGGCACTCAGGCAACTTTGAGCATATCTGCAGCATGACTAATCTCCATCAATGACAGAATTGTGACCTGTGAGGTTCTTTCATCATCCTGCCTTCTGGTCCTAAATTGTACAGCCACTGTAACATCATGGAGTTGTTTGGCTGCATATTTGGGCCAAAATCACACTGGAACTCAAAGGCCTGTGCATGCTGTTTGCAGGACTAGGTATGCTAGCTTGCCTAGACACATCTCATCCTACCTGCACAGTCCAGCTGAGAGAGGCATTGCACCGTACATATACTCCCTAGCTAATGTATTAAACTGGGAAGCCAGGTAAGATGCTCTCTTTCTAGCTGTTGTCCTAACTACAGGAAGTTGAAGAGGACAGGGTGTGTAGTGGATAGAAATTGACCTAGAGATCTCAAACAGAAAGTCACCATAACTCTAACATGTGACTGAAGCAGAGTGTTTCTTTCTCCATTCTGTAAAAATGGCTTAAATATTTTGATTAAAACTAATGGTATGTGTTTCTGCAGATATACACACACACACACACATATATGTGTGTGTATACATGAGTGTGAACATGTACATAAATACATACATAAATACAAAATTTTGACAAAAATGGACAAATTCAGCCACTTACTTATAAGCAGTTGATCTCCTAACCAAAAGCAATGTGTTATCTTCACTAGAAGAAACCACTGTGTGGGGAACTGGTTTGGAAACCACAATATTCCCATTGCAGACCATCAAATCCAGCCTTTGTCCCAACAGAAGTTATAACGTAGGCAAGTCTTTCCCAGTTTAAAAAGATTACCCACAGACTTTTGGTTTTCTTAGCACAGTTTTATTTTAAAAATTATTAGGAATATCTTGAGCAAGTACTTTGCATCAGTGCTATTGCTTCATTTAAATGAGACTGCATTTAAGCTGCTGCCGATCCAATCTGTTTCTCATTATACAGTCAGCCATGTACTTAGCTTGGTTCTGTGCTAAGGTGGTTGTAGGCATTTTTGCTCTATATTCATCTATGAACTACAATTAAATATAATGTGCTGTGATGGAGCAACAATGAGTTGTCAACGCAAGAGACACCAGCAAATTGTCTCTGGTGTCTCACCCAGCCCTGGATTCCTCCTGGAGATGCTTCCTGTGGGTTTGGGAAAACTGTTTATTTTGGATGGTTGTACCCAAAACGAGATCACCATTTGGTCAACAGGGTATTTTGGAAAGCTTTCCGCTTGTGTCAGTGAAGCAAGGAAAGGTGGAAGTTTGTTGTAGAATGGCCATGGGTTGGATTTTCTGCTTGTCTCCTGCAGCACATGATGAGCTGGACACACCTGACACTGATGCAGCTTCATACTGAGGGCAAACATCTGCTGTGCAGAGTACTTGTACATGAAGGAGCAGTTCTTGCTACCTGTTGCCAGGCCAATGAATTAACCCAAGGAGAGGAAAGACTTCATTATTCCTTTTACTCTTTTTATCACAGAAGAAATTTAATAATGTACTTCCAAAATATCCTCATGCAATAAAAATTTGTTTAAAAAAATAAAATCTCATTTTACTCTGTATTTACCTAAGGTAGATCTAGGTACACTGAGTCGAGCTGCATGAAGATTATGCTCCAAGGGAATTAAACCACAAAGTCTCCTACATTCCTCTGTAGAATTGCATATTTCAAAACACAGATATGTTATTTGCAGCTGACTGACAGCTTGCTATTAGAAGAAAGACCAGGAAGTCCACCCATGTTTGCCTTTCACTACTGTTTTTCTTTGTAGTCTTCTGTCTGCTATTGTTTTGTGACATATGGATGGAAAAATACTTCCAAAATTTGGTAATGGATAAATACACATATGCACACATCTGTGTCTCTGTGTGGAAAATACCAGTCTTTTCCTGCATCTAGAATGGAAAACAATTCTCCTATGAATGTTTTCAACATTCGTTTTTTTTTAATATTACTGATAATTTGTTTTATACAGCATCCTAAGAAGCAATTATCATGTCAGGAGTGCAGCCTTTTTTTTTTTTTTAAATTTTTAACTTAATTTTACTCAAACCTATTATTGAGAATTAATTACTCTGGATAATCACATGGAAAAGCTAACATCCTAGATATCTGCAAAGCTGGTCTTTACAGCCAGCAACTTTCAGAACAGAGTTCTGTTCCCATTGAAGCCTCTGGTACCTTCTTCATCCAGTGGCTGTCCAGACACATACCCAAGCTACTTCCATCTCCTAGTGTTTGTATTTGTATTTGTACTTTAAATTAGGGCTGAAATTATAAGCAAAAGCAAAACTGTAAATTATTCCTCTGCACACTGTTCAACAGAGCACTGGCTCATGATTTTTTAACAAGGAACGCTTTCTGACAGCATTTTAAGTGTAGTGACTTTGATTCACTCCTATCTCCATGCCAACAGGAAGACTTTTAATCTATTATATTCACCAGAGCATTTCCCTTCCTGCATCAGTGTCTGGAAAGTGAAACAAGAAAGACTGCTGGTACCCAGATGTGCATCATGGAGGATCTCTACCTGGTTTAAGGTGTTGAAGTCAACAGCTAATGGTCTTCATGTTGCATGAATGCATTCTCTTTAAAATAATGATACTGAGGATGACAGATTTGGTTTGGTTTTGGTTTAAAAGATGTCAAAAAATTATATTTCAAAATAATTATTGTGCTAACAATAAAATCAATATATAAAACTTTTTGCAGAGTTTTAAAATTAAAAACTGTGTAGACTGTTGTGTTATATAAACTTAAGGAGCAATGATTCTGAAACATATAAACAAAAATTAAAATGATTAGTTTTGTTTTCTGTTCCCAAGTACAATTAAAATATTAATGTAGCATTTTCTAGAGCACCTGGAAAGAAAATTAAGGAATTGAGGACTCTGGATGCATGACATGATCAGCAAGAGCTTTTGTTGTACTCAAACTGGGTCATTTTCATTTCTTTCAGTACCTTCAGCACTCAGCATATCAAGGACTGGACTTACCTGAATTCTGTAACCAACTGGATGAATAAGCTAGATTCTTTAAAAACCATTTCCATGACAAGGATAGCTGAAATTGTTTATTTAACCTGGCATTTATTTAAATTTTTTAAGCATTAATTTGTTCTCTGCTCTATGAATGTGGGTGTTTTCTTCTTTAGGATTGGCTTCATAGGTAGTTACAACATACACAATCAGGGAAAGTGTTAGATCTAGTGACACCTCAAGAATGAGAATCATTATGCTAGAAAATCTGGAATACCTCCCCTCTCCCTGAGCTCTGTGAGGAGCTTCCTAGATCTAATAAAATAGATGTGTATACCAGACTGTCACCTGCAACAGTCACTACTCGCCACAAATGTCAGTCCAATCTTTTCTGCTTAGCCAGACTTGAACTCGAAACATGACACATCTGAAAAAGCTGACACACAGCTGGTCTTAAGACACTGCTAATGTCTCAGGTACTCCTGTGGGGCACAGAAGTTTGGAGATAGTCCAGGCTAATGCCTCTGGGTTGTTCTACCTGATTTAAAATGGTCATTTGACTTTCCATTAGCAACTGGAGACATAGCAGCACCACGTGGGCTGTGAAGTGAAAGCAGCAGCTGGGCAAAGCAGGGGAGAGGAAAGGAAAAGTTTGTTTGCAGACCTTTTGAAACATGACCTCACTGAAATGTTAACATCTATGTGGAAACAGACAAGAACAGATCAATCTACACTTGTGTCTTGAAGAAGTGTCTTGGTATTTCTGTATTACCTTTAATGTCTAATATTGCTCTTATTTCTGTTTGTAACTTTGCAAAGAGAGGGACTAAACCAAATCCATGATGCCTAACACAGACACTAAATCCTGCTGGGGCTTGGAGCTGCAATCAAATTGCTCTTCCTTGAGGCTGGTCCTGCTGCAATGTACTTCTCTGGACTTGAGCACTGGCTGGAGGAGCTCAGGTTTGCTTATCCTTTGCCAGCACAGTATTTGTCGCTGTAGTACAAGGCCAGCAATCACAGCCCGCCCTGCATTGCCTAGGCATGATAGAATCCCTGGAATCTGCCTTGCTTGGGATACTTGGATCATTACAAAATACTCCTGCCAAAACCAACCAAGCACTCCGGAACAGGTATCAGGTTTATCCTCATAGCTGATGGATCACATATAATTTTCTGTTACTAAATCACAGCAAATGCAGCCATCACTGTCAAAGATAAATCCAGGCAGTTACCTTACAAATGAATAAATCAGTTTCTTTCACTACCTTTTGTAGTATTTTCTAAGCATTACTTTAATTGATTTAAAGTAATCCCAAGCAGTAAATTTGTTCTTTCTGCTCTACAGTGAGTCTGATTAGAAAGCCGGTTCAAATTAAGAGGGTGCTTTCTTCACTCTCACCTCTTGCAATCCCAGTCCCTTAGGTTGTACTTGCTTCTGCTGTCCACTCCACCTCTGCTAAAGCCTAATAAACAGGTCATCACTGAGCAACAATATTACAACCTCAAAGGTGAACTCTCCTGCTTCTCAGCTTCCTCCTCAGGTAGGCTTCACACAGGTCCCTCTTGAACCCTGGAACCTCTTCTCCTTTAGGCTGCAACATCAAAGGTGGGTGAGTACTCAGTGAGCCTTCCTGCTTCTGGTCTATTTTCTCCTGCCACCACTCACCCTTATCCAGGCAGTCATCCTGCTTACTTCAGGCGCAATGGACCAAAGAGCTGCCCAGCAGCAGGAGAGAAAAAAGATTCGGCATCTGCTTCTCGCTACAGCCCAAGCCAACCACCCCACTTCCCCACTTCCCTGGACCTTGCTTCTGGCATTCCTAAATAGACATAATCTTTTCACCGTATTTTTGAGATCTGGGAAGGAATTTGAAGGAGTGCCAGTTTTAAGTGCCAGTTACAAGCAATGAGAAAAGAGGTTATTGCATATCCGTAAATTTAATCTAGCTTTCAGATGATATAGTGCTGAACTGAAAACAGGCCCAGTCACATCCTTACTGGCTTCTGCCATGGTACTTTAGTTTCTTTAATGATACCTCTTCAGGAATGCAAGCTGAATCACAGCTTACAATGGAGACACCCTATGAAAATTGGGGCATGCTACATTCAAAATCATTTGCTTGACTGTATTTTTAAAAGCTATCCATAGTGCCACTGCACTAGATGAGATTAAAAAAAAACCAAAACCAAAACAAAAAACAAACCAAGACTGACCCATGAATAATGAACAGAGTTGAAGGCTGGAAATCCCAGATTTGAATGACTGCCCTCTCAGGTTTTCTGTGCAACTTGTAGTAAACTCTTGTAGATGAATGTTTCAAAACTGATTGCCTAACTTTATCTATTCTAGCAAAGCTGGTCTGTTTACAGAACCACTGAGCGGTTGCTGCATCTAAGATGTCCAAAGGCTTGGTGGGGTTATATCTCTGAAAATCAGACTGTTGTTTTTCTTTTAGGTTACTAAATTGACATATAGCTGAGTACAATTATAAATTCAGCTTTTTAAACCTCATTCTTTGCTTCTTTTGATGAAATTTGCTGTGAGAAATCTTATATAAGCATATAGAGCCTGAATGAATATCAAGTGTAAGTCCAGGAACAGGGGGTTTTGTGTGTGTGTTTAACTGTAAAATGCAGCTATGGGTATTAACCTGATTCACCAAAGGCATCAATAAGCATGTCCATTACATTTTTGTATAACGCTTCTTTTCCATTTGACGTATTCCAAGATCAAAGAATTTTTGATCAATTGAAACCTGAGCCTAGACTTCACACCAATGATATTTTATCTTTTTTGTGTTCCAATGATTGTCTTTTAGTCTTTGAAGTTGATCTGAACATTTTTTGTCATGTTCCAAGTGGTATCATTCATGATTCTTAAAGGTAAAGCTCATGGAGAAAAAACACACAGAAGACAGAGGTAAAGGAAGTTTGGGAGGATAAGAGGAAGCAAAAAGAAAAAAGACTGAAGTAACTGGGAAAGAGAAATACAAGTGAGCAAATGTGCAAAAAGCAATTATACTAAATTCCCTAAGAAAAAGAAATGATCAGAGAGGAAGTGTTTGGGAATAAAACATATCCAGAAAATTAGGGAGAATTGTTTGGCCACAGCAGTTTTGCTGTTTGGGTTTCTTTCATAAAAAATATTATTTGGCCTTTTAAAAAGTTTAGGACCAAAAACTGGGGGGGAGCGGGGCAATACTGGAGGACACGAAAAAGAAAGATTATGAAAGAAAGAAAAAATAAAATGGAGGGAAGGGGAAAAGAAAATGTATATGGCAACTTTCATTGCCTTTTAGTGATAGAAACGAAAGAGCTGAGGAAGTTACAAAGACAGACATCAGCCTTTATTTTAAAAAGGGCATGATTGCTACACAATTTAACTATAATGGCTTTTTGACTCAGGTTTTCATAGCTAAAATCCTCACTGCTGAATACCTATGAAGATTACAGGTTTTAAAAATAATTGCAGCAAAATCTGTGATTACTGTGTAACAATAACCTAGCAACTTTTTCATGTCTTTTAAAATGCAGAAGCAATATTAATATTTATTTATATTAATGTAGTAATATTAGTATCTAATTTGAACACTGATATTTAATATAATATTAATACAGAAACTTAGTATTTTTCTGAGTTAAGATTGTAATTTTGAACTGCTTCTGTTTCAAACAAAATTCCTTCTCTGGACATATGTAACATCTGTGCAGATGCCACTATTTTCTTGTCTGACTGTTAAACACTGGAGGCAGAGTTCATAATCAAGATAAGAAGGCTTGAAGCTGTTACTAAGAAGCAAAAGTAGCTGTAGCTTTACAGGCCGACAGTATCTATCCTGTTCTGAAGAGGAATTGCTTTTCCCATTCCTGGCTTTGATCCCATTTCCTAGGGCTAGAATTGGGTGGGAGAGCTAAAGGGCTTGAGCAAGGGTGGTGGGATTTACATCATTTTAGCAGCATGAAGGTAAGGCGTCTTGTCCAAGTTATTCCTCTATACTGTCTACATTCAACTTTTGCTGGCAGTTGTTTCCCTTAAACTAACCACTGGCTACAATGGGGTCAGAAAACATGGCCAGCTTACTGACAAACACAGAACAAAGAACAGTCTCAATTCACAAAGGAGCTGAGTCTCCCCTGAAACCAGTTTCTATATCTAGTAATCCCCTCACAGCTCATGATGTTTAAGTTCATCAATATTTGCCTTGCATCAACATTTAAACATAGAGGTAGCGAGCAGATCCAGCTGTTACATTCAGTATTAAAACGCCAGTGATTTTAAATATCAGCTCCCTCTCCATCTCCATCCAGCTGGGAGCATGCTATGGTTCAGGCCAGGAGGCAATTATGTGTTACTTCAACATGTACCACTCTCTGCACTGACCCCATCTACCAATATATTACTTGATAATGAACACAGTACATTTCTCTTCCAACTTCCCGTAATTTTCCAATGTTTTTCAGCATTTCTCTATTTTTTTCCCCCAAGAAAATCCTGTAGAGCTAGTAAGGAAACAAGTGAGAGGGAGGGAATCAACTCATGCAGGCTTTTGAAGAGGAATTTATCTGTTTCAACTTGCAAATAAAACCTCAGGTAGTATTTTTAACAGATCATCCATGCCTGGCTTCTGTTTAAAGCAAGAGGGGCTTGGGATCTCTGTGCTTTGGGAAATCTCCCTGTCTACTTGCCATCATCTATAGATGTAAGCAAATAGGCTACTTAGGCTGTCAGGGCCTCTTGCAGTTTCACTTACCAAAACTGTACCTCATGGATGCACTGTGAAGAGAAATGCACAACATTAGCACTGAAAGGTACTTAGATTTTTGCTTGTGAGGGTCTTATAAAATAAATACAAGTGTTAACATGCCTAGTTATTTGTGACTGGTGTGGCATTCCTGTTGTTGGTCTGTTTTGGTACATCCGTGGCCTTGATCTGACCAGCTGACTGCTTTCTGTTAGACAACATTTTTGTAGATTTCTGGTATTTTATGCTTTATAGAAATTCAAATCACACCTGCTACAGGCACTATGCATTTGAATCCTTCATTGATCAGTTGTTCTCTGGCACATATCTAAGAGAAGTCAAGTCTTTTCAATCCATCATGAGCTGCTCTAAGAATTTGCTTCTCAGAAGGTTGCACTTTACACTAGCAACACGCAGAGCTGAAGGCAAGAGGCAACACCTATAAGGAGCACACTTCAACCAAAGACTATGCCCAACATAAATCCTCCTTCAACTTAAGGCTGTTACCCCTTGGCCTGTCACTACAGTCCCTGTTAAACAGTCCCTCTCCATCCTTCCTGTAGGCTCCTTTTAGGTACTGGCAGGCTGCAATGTCTCCCTGAAGCTGCCTCTTCTCCAGACTGAACAAGCCCAACTCTCTTAGCCTGGTTTCACAGGAGAGGTGCCCCAGGCCTCTGATCATCTTTGTGGACCTCCTCTGGACTCTCTCCAACAGGTCCACATCCTACTTATGTTAGGGACCCCAGAGCTGGATGCAGCACTCCAGGTGGGGTGACACCAGAGCACAGCAGAGGGCCAGAATCACCTCACTTGGCCTGATGGTCACTCTTGATGCAGCCCAGGACATGTTTGGCTATCTGGTCTGCAAACACACATTGCTAAGTTATGTTGAGCCCCCTCCTCAGGGCTGCTCTCAATCCATGCTTCACCCAGTCTGTAGTTGTGCTTGGGAAGATCACAAACCTTGTCCCTGGAGATCACACAAGTGTTATGACTAGCCTCCCCAGTGTGAAGCAGCTGAGCTACTAGCATCTCTAGTTCAGTTAATTTGTAATGCATCATAAAAATGGCTGTCCAAACAATAGGAAAAAATCTGTAGGGGTCTTTAATTTCTACTTCAAATTAAATTCTCAAAATCTTAACAAGAAGGAATGAGGCTTAGATGGGACAGTTACAGTAATAACAATTGGTTTCACAGACCTCCTTAAATCTATAAAAATTGAAAGGTCATTACAAAATGGGAATCACTTGACTTCAATTGATTTTATAAGAGATGTGAGTATTGCTTTGAAAAAAACATGTAAAAACTTATGTATGAATCACTGTTAGAGATTTAGATATTTTTAGTGTTTATTTAATCAGAAGTAAACTGAGAACGGATCACAGGTCTGAAGTAATGGGGGCTTTAATGATGGTGACTGAGTCATTTAAAGAGCAAATGAAAATTTCTGGCTCATTAGAGATCAGTTTAACAAATATTAACTTGTAGTTCCTCCTCACAGTGTTAGTCTCTGACTAAAAATGGTTTATTTTTTGAAACTCAGAGCAATACTTCAGAAAAATAAGGTGTGAGAATGTACATTCACATCAGAACCTAAAAATACCTCTACGTGTGTTTTCTTCATTTGGACAACAGTAGTTTTTCTGGAAATTTCTGAAGTAGGGTGTACTCTACTGTTAAGCAAAGAAAGTATTTTCTGCTACTGAAAATAAATCTCAGTTGCATTTCCGATATTAAATAACAGTATTCAGGATGTTCCCCATGAAATAGGAGGTTCCTGAAGCTTATAGCAAAAAGCAGCAGTATTTAGCATCTTGAGCAAGTATAATTGTGCCAGCTGATCAGCTGTTCTGGTTTTGACTGGTATAAAGTTAATTTTCTTCATAGTCACTGGTATGGGGCTGTGGTTTGGATTTGTGCTGGACACAGTGTTGATAACAAAGGGATGTTTTCATGACTGCTGAGCAGGGCTTACACAGAGCCAAGGCCTTTGCTGCTGCTGCTCACCCCACCCCACCAGCGAGTAGGCTGGGCATGCACAAGGAGTTAGAAGGGGACACAGCCAGGACAGCTGACCCCAACTGACCAAAGGGATATTCCATAGCATATGACATCATGCTCAGCATATAAAGCTGGGGAAAGAAGAAGGGATGTTCAGAGTGATGGTTTTTGTCTTCCCAAGTCACTGTTATGCACGATAGAGACTTGCTTTCTTGGAGATGGCTGAACACTTGCCTGCCCAGGGGAAGTGGTAAATGGATTCCTTGCTTTGCTTTGCTTGCATGTGCAGCTTTTGTTTTATTTATTGAACTGTCATTATCTCAACTTGTGTGTTTTCTCACTTTTACTCTTCCAATTCTTTCTCTGATCCCACCAGAGGGGAGTGAACAAGCATCTGCATGGTGCTTAGTTGCTGGCTGGGGCTAAACCATGAGACCAGCTTGTGTATGTAGAGCCTCTTTTACCTCTTTTGTGGTGGAGCTTGGCTAGAGTGACATATCAGCTATTGTCAGACATTGACCAATGAGGTTGATGTTAAGTACTAGGTAATGCCAAGGCTGTCCATACAGAAAACTAAATTTCACTTAGAATTTTGTTCAGTTACATGTCCTAACATGTGGTTAGTCTTCCAGTTTAGACAATCTATTGGACACAGGCTTTCATCTGCTTTTTTAAACATGGCAAGTTCAAAAAAAACAATGCAGCAAGTCCAGCACATATTGTCTAGGCCAGCGTGGTAATCATTAGTACCAGCTGTAGCATGTCATCTTGCACATTGTGGAAAGAAAAGATGCAATAGGCATCATATTTACTGGTAAGAATGCATAAAAAATAAGATGTATCCAGTCTAGCACCTACTCTGTGTTCAGCCTACAACATTACAGGTTGTGAATTAACTATTCAGTGTGTACTGTGAGGGTGTACAATGCATCTGTGCAATTTACTGACCTTAACGCCATTAGAATTATTTTCAAATGTTTTCATATGTTGTTCTTTAAGGATTAGTTGCCTTGGGAATCACTTGTATTATTTAACATTATTTTCCCTCCTGGCATAGCATGATCTTGACAGATAGCCTTAAATGGTGTAGAGGTGGGGACAGTGTACTTTTTGACCATCAGTCTGATACTCTGATTTAACAAAATTGCCATTATATTAAACATAAGTAATCCTTCCCAACCATACAGCCAAGCCTGTGTCAAAGGATCAAAGTTCATGCTATTTTCTGTCTTCAGCAGAAAAAAAATAACACTAGCAGGAATTAAAAACTGGTCTTCATGGTACCGAGCAGTGCATACATTGGCATAGCACTTAAACTGGATATGGCATCTGGGCCCAAACACTACATGTAGCTCCTGACAAATCATTTAGTTTCACTGTCTTGGTGTATTATATAATTAGAGTCCCTGTGGTTCAATCAGGTACATGCATTGATAATATTAACAGCTGGGAATACCTTGTTTCCAGAAATCAGTATATGAAAGAAAGAAAATTAACATGTTTTCAGCTTTTTGGGTGTTTTTGTGTGTTTCTCTCTACAGGATGCAGACATGGTTTCGTAATGTCTTTAAGTAGATGGCATTATAAACTGTCTCAGATTTTAATCAAGTTTAGTGCTATTACAATTTCTATGACAAAATTTCAAGGTACAGAGGCATTGTTTCCTGTAAATATTGTTCAAGTGTACTTATAATGACTTTCTGGAGCACTAGGTTTTTCATATACTAATATTACTATTATTCATTTTATGTGGCCTTTTGTTTAGTGGAAGAGATAAAAGTATGTTATCCAGCAAAGTAGGCTAATTTGCAATAATATGTGGGAGACTCACTGTAAATTGCTGAACAAAAAAGCAAACCATAATAACAAATAACTAAAAGCATCAGTCACAAATAACACAATGTACTTAGTTTATTTTAGCCACAGCAATTTTAATTCCTCTATAATTAAGTTGTAAATTAGCTTCCTTTTTAAGCAAAAAAATGTACATCAGTTGTTAGTATCTGGATTTAATATTTGGCTATGAAAAAACACCACAGAATTAGGGTAAAACTGATTACTTGCTCTACTGAGTGTAGTTCCACCATTTTTTCCTTGCAATGGTGTGAAGGTAGTTGTTGCAAACAGAATAGGTCTCCTAGCTATAAAAAATTAATTAGATTTACTCAGACTTCTGAGATAGAAACACTAAGGCACTTTGGCAGCACTCTAATTATGCAAAGTACTAAAAACCTATCAGATCTAGACAGAAATCACACTAACTTTGTTTTTGGACATTTACTATTCTTCATACTACCTCATAATAGCAAATTAAATCAAGGTTTTGGCTGTACTAGACCTTAAGCATCTAGAGACCAAGTATCATAATCTAAAGTACTGGGTTTCAGCTATACTACTTTTTAATCTTTAGTTTAGCAACACCCTGGTTTCTGCTACCATATTGTAGTAGTTCATACGCAGTTCAGACCATCATTGAAGTACTGCTTTGCAAGACCCCACAAGAGACAAGAAACGAAGCAATGCCACCGAGAACTGCTTCCCTCATAAACGTCTGTCCCATGCCTCTCAGTGCTTAAGAGGCATTTGCACAATGCCTTTATTTCCATGCTCTAATGTTGGTCAGCCCTGGTGGGTAGGCAGTCGGACTAGATGGGCGTTGTAGGTCCCTTCCAGCTGAACTGTTCTGTGGTCTTCCCTGCATTCAAAAAGGAGTTAACAATGATATTATTTGCCTGAAATGCCAGGGGCTCTCAGCTCCAATCCCCCACCTCTCCCACCCCCCCACACTTGTAAGTTTACAAATCAAAAAAGTTACAAGGAGAAACAGGATTTTATTTTATGTCATGTTGTTTCATGTTTCCAATTCTGTTTCAGAGCCAATTCTCACAAGCAGTAGCACAATGCACGTGTGTGGCCAGGAGCAGGCTGATGCACTCTTCAGTTGAGCTTGAGAAACATCCCTTGTGGTCTGGCAAAGGAAAGCCACAGAGCCATGGGAATGACCAGCAGGCATACAGGCCATGCAGCCCTTGCCTCTGAAAGCTCAGAAACCTCTACTGCTCAGCCAGTGCTGCAGGAAAAGTGCTCTTGTGCCTGCCCCGTGTAGGTGCAGCAAGCCGGGAGCCCTTCTAAACCAGGGTCTGTTTTGCCCAAGCAAGAACCCCTGGGGAAAGCGAGCCCTGTCAAGGGGCTGTGCTCAGTGCTACCGAGGAAAAGAGGACAGTCCTGGGGGGGCCTCCCTTGGGGCCCGCCCCGGGAGTCCAGAAAGCTTCCTCCCCCTGGCGTGCGGGGCACGAGTGCACCTTCGTGGGGCACGAGCAGCGGGCCCCGAGCCCAAACGGCCCAAAGGAGCCCTGGCAAGGGACCAGCGCGCTCAGTGCCACAGAGGCGGGCAAAAAACCCCGGGGCACAGCTACTAGCCCACCGTGGGGCGAAAAAAGCCCTCCTCCCCCCCCAGCAGCAGGGCACGAGAGGCCACTTTCGTGGGGCACGAGCAGCAGGCTGTAACCAAGCCCAAATGGTCCGGAGGAGCCTTGGCAAGGGCCTCAGCGCTGCAGAGAAAGGCAAAAAACCGCTGGGGACCAGTGCCAATCCCCCCGGGGGAAAATTCCTTCCTNGCTACTAGCCCACCGTGGGGCGAAAAAAGCCCTCCTCCCCCCCCAGCAGCAGGGCACGAGAGGCCACTTTCGTGGGGCACGAGCAGCAGGCTGTAACCAAGCCCAAATGGTCCGGAGGAGCCTTGGCAAGGGCCTCAGCGCTGCAGAGAAAGGCAAAAAACCGCTGGGGACCAGTGCCAATCCCCCCGGGGGAAAATTCCTTCCTGACCCCAGCAGCAGAGCTGGCGATCAGCTACTCCCTGGGCATGTGAGCAAGGCCGGCTCCGTCCTCCCATCGGCTGGTCACGCCTCCCAGGAGATGCCCAAGCCCTATTGTCTCTCAGCCCAGGGCCTTATCTCGGGGCTTCCTGGAGTGGCCAAGTGCCCCGGCCCCATCAGCTTGGGGGCAAAGATCCTTCCAGCACCTGGAATGCTGCTGGCAGGTGCTCCAAAGTTCTAGGATCCCTGTCAACATCTCTGCATCCCTGTGATTATGGTTGCTACCCCCAGCTCTGCAGGGGATGAGGATGGCTTGCTCTACCGGACTCCTCAAGAGGGCATTCCCTTTCTCTAGCCATGGCCTTCCATCTGGAAAGCATTTCTGTCCATTAGAGGAGCTTTGAAAGCAGCCCTGCCAGGAGAGGAAATCTCTTCTGAGTTTATTACAGAGCGTGTTTAGAAATTTTCTGGTGTTTATTAACATCAGTGTGTAGTTCGGGTGTTTACCTTTCGTATTACTACTACTGATCTTAAATGCAACACTTCACTGATTGCTGCTTAATTTCATGTTGTTGACAGATCAATAAAGTGCTTGGATCCCTATTTGGTTTGAGTCACATGGACTGAGCAGGTTTTCCCTGAAACACTCAGGAAAAACAAATAACTGACTCAGTTGTGTAGATGCGTTTAAAAAAACAGAGCTAAATATCACTGAAGGAAAGGGTACTGTATAGAGGGTAGAGGTTGACAACAAATCACCCCAGTAGGTTTCTTCACAACCTTGAAATGCAGGACTGTTGATCTCTCTCCCATAAGGTATATTTCTTGAGTCTTTCAGGATAAAAGGGAAAGCCACTGAGTTTGTTATTGGACATGTTGCTGTAGGCTGCAGAAGACAGCCCCAGCTGGGTCCTATCTGAAATGAGGACATTTTTGTGCCTGTCTGAACAAACTGTTCTTTAAGGCAAAACACCATTATTCACATCAAAAACAACAGTAGAAATGCTGCTGCCTCTGCCCACTCCTGGTACAAAACAAGAATAATCACCTCTTAGAAACAACCAGGAAAAAATAGTACACACACGTACAAGTAAGTACACATGTATCTGTATCTATATCTATACCTAGCTCCTGGGTTAGTGCAAATGATCCCCTCTGTGATTGTCCACTGGTTTTATCAGTCAAGCTGGTGAGAAGTTGGGATACAAGTATTTCCTCTGCCAAAAAATGCTACAGCAAGTCCTAAACCATAAACTTTACACATATAAACTCTGAAGTATCATGGAACCAAAGGAAATGTATTTAAATGCTGACAATCTTGTGATTTATGACCAATCTCTCATTATGTTCCTTATCAAACCATTCTGCTTGAAAGAATTCTGTGTATAGTGGCTAAACCAAACACTGATCAAAGATAAACTAATTCCCCTACACAAGATAATGTGTCCTGTGGAGCATCTAAAAGGGATTAAACCAAGGAAAGTGACCCTTGGAAGGTCTGAAGTTTCATCCTGAGTAAACAAGCAGGAAGGACGAACTCTTGCTTTAAATCTGCTGAGTGTGAAAAGCTGAGCTGTGACTTGCGGAAGTGCTCCTGTGAGGCTTCTCATTCTCCTCCCTTTAGGTAGAAATACTGTGAGAATCAATTTTAGAAGTTAAGCCCAAACAAGAAGTGTTTCAATATGAAAAAATATTCACTGACTTGCTTCAATGCTGTCTGTGAACAGCTGCCTCTATATATATCATCACAAAATATCAAACTGCTGTGGAAAACTAACAAATGAAGCTTGTGCTTCTCTTCATTAGGAGCTGGTTAGCTGATACTCAAAATAATGAGAACCATAAGCAAAGTTGTCTTTCAGTATGTAAAAACTCCTACAAATTTTTAGTTCTAACAAGTTAAACTAATTCTGAGAGAAACCTTCAGCCCAATGAAGATCATGATGGAAAAAGATAAAGCAGTGTCCCAGTGATATGCCACAATACACAGCAGAAGTAGAGAGAGACCATTTCTGACTGAAAGCATTTAATCTAGAAATGGTGGAAAAGGGTGGGGCAGGGGGGAGGGGGGATGGATACCATCATCATCTTTTCCTTATGACTTTCTAGCCCAGACAAATATTCTCAGTTCTGGAATTTTAAAAACCTTATAGCTGGGAACAAGGTGGATATTTGGTCATCTTCCATCCTAAGAGGCATAACTCATCTTGGCTCTGGATAGGCTATGGTGCTCCATTTCCAGTCTTGAGATACTACTTTGCCTAAGGTCTTACCTCGAGATTAGAATTATTAGAAGTGTCAGGCAGCTGGACTAAATGATCACTGTATGTCCCTTCCAACTCTTCTCTCTTCCTGGAATTTACTGTGCTGCAAACCTCTGAAGCAGTCAACTGCTTCTGGCAGACAAAACAGACTGCCAGGTGGCAGAGAACAAAATCAGGAGTCTTGAGGAGAGCTACTATCCTGTGCCTTTCTTGGTGAAACAGTCAACAAGTGCTTGACAGTATGAACAACATCCTGTGACTGTAAAAGGAGGGTAAGATTAACCAAAGGTTACCAGATTTGTGCAGCATTCTTCGACTGCCCTTTTATTCAACATACTGATTTAATACCACCTGTCTTCCACATGCAGAGGCTGGTCATCTTTGTGAAGAACGATATGATCTCTGCAAAATGTTTTTTACTTTCCAGTGTTCATAGCACAAGAAGCAGTAGAGTACTGGAGTAACAACTGGCACTGATAGACTCTTTCAAGTACCTTTGAATTTAGAAACACAGGTGATCTCTCAGTTATTTTATACAAACTATGTCATGACAGACAGTGATCCTAAGCCTGATTTACTAGCAATGACGAACAACCCTGAAACTCAAATTTTCCACTCAACAGAAAAGCTGTAGAAATCAATGGCCTCTTTGCTATACATTCAAGTACTGTACACAATCATATATCCCTTTCCCAAACACTTTTGATTTCCTGTATCTTAGCTTGCAGCTCCCCAAGAAGGAATAGTAAGGGCAAAACCACACCTGATGCCTTTTACTAGTTGAAGCAATAAAGCTTCTCAGAGCTGGGGAGCAAACTGTGCTCATTTCAAAAGCAGGAATAAAGCCTTAAAATGAGGAACCATCACTCAGCAGCCTGGTCAAACATTCTTGACCAAAATACCAAGGAAAAGTGGATCTGCCAGAAAAAGCAAGATGTTCAATACAGCCATGGAACCTTTCAAAATACAGTACTGCAATCAGTATCATACAGGAACAGCTAGGCATTATTAGTAGTGACCGTATTGCTTCCCTAAGCTGACACTATCAAAGTGACCAAAAACTGGCAGATTTTATGCCACTCGTTAAGACCAACAAACCAGCACATAAATAGGTGATACCACTTATGCACTTAATCTCAGTTTTGCTCTGTTTTGAAACTCTCTGACATTTGGCATGGAAATTGAAAGACACAAGAGGAGAATATTTTGTTGTTCCTGAGAGGTAATGCATACGAATAATAAAAATTACAGCCAGTGTGTATTCCTTATGTCAGTTTTCAAAACTGCTTTCTTTTAGCACTCTTGACAATCCTTGCGGATTTTGACAAATGTATNTACAGTGATATTTTAGTAATCTCAAACTATTAGCAAGTTTGAGGTCGCACCTCCCAGCAGAATGGCATAACAGCTCCCCACTCTTTTTCACTTCAGCAAAACACAGTAAGGCTCGCGCTAGTACAAACAAAGCCTAGCGCTAGGTGGGAAGAACATTATCCTACTAAGTCAGGCAAATGTATAGATCCCCTCAGAGAAAGAAAAGTACAAGGACAATGCTCTCACTCTGATAAAAAAGGAAAACAGAACTCTGATTCTAGCACTCTTAGACAAAATTTCCTTTCAGGTGAAATTAAATGATTTGTGTCAAACAAACTGAAGCTTTAGGAGAGGTGGGGGGCCAGAAAGGAGGAGGAAAGAAGGACATAGAGAGTTCTTTCCACTGGAAAACAACTGTGAACATTTGCATCTGCCATATCTGTAACAATTATCCACACAGACTTTTTCCTGTCAAAGAAAATGACTAATAAGAACTTCATCAGAAAGAGGTAATTCAAAGCATTCTGCCTTGAATTGGTTAATGCAGACTCAAATACAAAACCCTTGCAAGACCTAGAGAGAAAGCAGTTTGGTGGCAAAGCTTTATCTGGTTTCACAGGGAATAAAGAACAGTTTTCATTAGCTTATAGCAGTAATATATGCTAGCAGGCCCACCTTCACATTATCAAATCCCTGACTCCATCAGGCTATATCTATCCAGCAAGTTGTTGCAGAAAAACAAAACAACCTCTCTAACTGAGTTTAAGAAAAAACACTCAAATGTGTTTGCATGTTTATTGGGAGATTTATCAGGCTCGGGAGGACAGTTGCAGTCCCGTACTCACTAGTACTGCCAAGTGTGATGGGAATGCTCTAGTCACACATCTCTAACTTACATGCACGGCAAAGTCTGTGCCATCAGCTTAGCACTGTCTGATCTTGAGTGACTTTTTTTCAGACTGGCAGCTTGCTGAATCTTCTCCTCCTCTTCTACACCTAGCTTGCATATCCCGGTAATTTACTTCAAATTTAGCAGATCCCACTTAAATTCATTTTAGTTTCACAGGTGATATGTTAAAGGTTAGAGGTTTTGGCAGAAAGTAAACCCCCCTGCGTTCCAGCTTGTCCTCTGATATCAGAGGGGCTGGGGGCGGCTGGGCTTAGATTCTAAGTGATTCCTAGTTTAGCACTGTAAGTCCAGTTGCATTCAATATAACGAACTATCAGGATTATAGATGCACAAATAGCATGAGGAATCTTCAGTCTAGTCACGTTCAATGAACTAGCATGGCCAAACTTAAGGACTTTGGTCATGTTCAATGAGAACTCTCACAGCTAGATTAATGAAGGGTGCAATTTATTGAGGCAACAGATGTACAGGTCTTTTGGATCGCTGGTGATACACTGCCTACAAAAGCAAATAATATAGCAACATAAAACTACACACAGAACAACACAAAACTACTAGAATAATCTATAGAGATTTAATCTCACCCGGGTGTCCCTATGGCAGGGGAGGGGTAAGAGAGGCTTGCCTACTGACTGGTCCCCAAAGTCAGCAATGGTTCCTGATGGCATCTTCTGCCTATACCCCTCTCTTCTTAAGCCATTTTTATGTGATTTTAACCTATCAGGTGGAGCTTGAGTCACTCTAGTTCTACATACCCTTTGTTATGAATGGTGTAAATTTTCCTCGCTTCATATTTATAGACTAGCAGAAATTCAGAACACAGGCTCAGTGAGGGGTGGTTGCACCTCGGAGGCAGGTAGCTTTTGGGATGGAAGTGTGCTTTGGCATTATAATGATATCATAATGAGCAAATTACACCCAAAGGACATGCTTTTGACAGAAAAATGAGGAACTGCTGTCTCAGGGTAGCAGCTATGCAGCTTAATCAGCTCCACAGTGCCACCAACTTCCTGTATTACCAGAGAGGCTGGCCTTCACTCTTCTCCACTCTCTGTGCAGTTTCTCTTAGAGTCAGCACATCATGCTCCCCTGACGCTGCCAATCTCTAAGGTTGCCAAGGGAACTTCTGTGGAATGGATTCCTTGCATATTGTCTGCACTCCATCCTGAAGTTTCTTTAATGCTGTACCTTTTCTTAAACTGTGAATAAGAGTTTAATTTCCAAGTCACCTCCAGCAATTACTCTGCCACAGGCCTTTCCCACAGAGTACCATTTTCCCAGAACTTTGAAAGCACAATTTTATTAATTAGAGCTGTATACACCTGGTGATTTTGTGTATGCAGATGTATTTTGAAGGCCAAATTATCCATTAGTAACTTATTTTTGCACCTATATATTATTGGCTCAAACAAATTGTATTAATATTTTCTTAGTCCTTGCAGCATCCAAATATTTTCCCTTCATCACTGACTGCTTGCATACTTACTTATACATAAGAAGCACTGAACTAAGTCATCTAGATGAAGTTAATAGTGTTCTCAGACCTTAAGTCAGATGCACAAATTAGAATTCCACTTCATATATAAATCTGTTGAACACATTGAGAATTGAAAACACTAGTTAGCTATATTTTGTAATATAACTTTAAAACTCTGCTATAATTCATCAAATAAATTTATTGGTTAAGTGAAAAGCACATTGATCAGTGTAAAAATAACTCCTGTACTTTAACAGAAGTTGTAGTGCAAAATTTTGTTATCTCGAATAGTTTTGGAAGAGGTCTTTGAGTGAGAATTTCAGAGGTCATTCCCATTTTCTGAGACCACTGAGTGTAACTGACGTTCAAAACACTACCACATCACTGGTTAAAATGGAATCTCTGTAGCCCAGTCTTTCCACTAAGAGAAAGGGCAGAAAGGAGTCTCAAAATGACTCTCTGCTGTCATCTGTCCCCTCATCATATATTCTCTATGAACAGTAGCAACAATCTTGGATCCTCAGAGAAATTTGCATTCAGGCTAGCTACTGTCATACAGGAATTTTCTTTATCTAGTTCTTCAAAACTATTATTTACACACTAGAGTCAAATGCAGTAGTGTGGTTTGTTTTTCTTTTAGGTCAGCATCTGTGGAGGTTCAGCCCCAAACAGTGGATGAGCACCACATGCTGGTTTCACTCCTGCAGGAGAAACACACAGAGCCACCTTGGGTTGGGCTAAGGACAGTTTACTGACAAAATCAGCATTAAAAGGGGAACAATAAGAGCCCGCAACAAATTTCACTTACACCCTTTGATAACACGGAGTACCTTACTGACCCAACAATAACAGAGAGCTGCATGACACAAGGACCAACAGCTGCACTTGAACTGCCCTAGAGGTACCCATGAACACCCCTCCCCAACCAGCCCCTTCTATGGTGGAGTGATGTCAGGTGGTGTGGAAAACAGCCCAGGCTAACTCATCTTATCTGTACTGGCTGCTTGGAGAGGTTAACTCTGGCCTGGACAGAATCAGGACAGCATCATATTCAAAGAAATATTTGTTTACATTTGAGTTGGCTATAGTTTATACAAGACATTATCATGTGGTGTCTTTGACCACATTCACTACTTTTACATTTTACAGAGTCAGTAAATTCCAAAAATCAGATTTGTCATGTTGTTTGGTTAAACAACTTCGTAATTCTCTGTTTCGGTTTTATTTTCTTTTGTCAGCCTGATCACTGGTGCACTGGCAGAACAACAGAACTTGTATTTGGTAAGAACGTGGCAAATAAGTCGGTTATCACCCACCCATAGCATGTCATCCTCTCCATACTGAGAGGGTGATAAAAATACTGTTTTCAGGCAATTGCTGTAGATATAACTAGCAGGGAAAGTATCCCTCTTCAGCCAGCCAGCCTGTAGTAATAAGCTAGAAGCCACTGCACCTCTGTCTTTGAATGACTCAGGCTTTTCCTCTTGCCAATGTGAGCTTCCTACTCACATTGACGGCAAACAATGTCATGTTAATTTTCTTGCTTGGTGTCTGCTGATTCACTGCTGATGCCACGAACACAAAACCTCTAAGTTACTTTCAAAACAGACCCCTCTCAGAAGCACTCCCAACTCACTTCAGTAAAACCAGAGTGGATTTCTCTCATGAAGTCTGTCCTTGAAATTCTGACTGCCTCAATCTCTTAGGCAAGGTTCTCTCCTTTCATGCGGAATACATAAATTCCGTTGGACAATTCAAAATGCATTAGCCATCCTGCTATGAGTAATCTGGCAGCATTTATATTTATATATTCCCTTTTCTCCCTGTGACTACTTATCCTGAGATTCTTTCAATGGATGTATGAATGAGCTATGTTATGCCCACTTAACACACATCTTTTAACACACCATGCAGAATGAGCCATGCCAAAACAACATCCAGGCTGACTAACAGAAACTCTCCTCTAGTACAACTCATGTATGTTAGCAAGCCAGAAATTTAGTCCTGCCTAGGAATGGTATTTTCAAAATATGTCTATGTGGGCAAAGTTAATATAAGCATTTTGATGCCATGCAGCTGACTGAGACAGTGTCACTGCATGCTACACATTAAACCAGTTCCTCAGACAGTGCTTCTTGGGTGCTTAGCCAGCACTGCTTCATTAGGAGAGCTGTCTTGATGACTATGCCTGTGTCCACTTTAGTAGGCTGTACCGTAGTAAGGCATTACTATATAGGGAAATAACTTTTCAAGTACTTAGGTGACTAAAGTTCATTAGCTTTGAGGCCAGTTTTCAAAAAAGGTGTATAGCTGGTGGAACCAGGATGCAAGTGAGGCATTTTGCAGGGCAAAGAAATCTTCTCTTTCTTCCTATTGCTTCTTCATTTCTCTTTCCTCTCTCCTGTGAAGTTACTGCATTTTCTGAGTTAATCTATATTCTCTGTATAGTAATGTGAAGGACAAGAACTTTTTACAACTATATTTGACTTGCTTTAAATGTCTTCTGGTATAATTTGTATCAGAATCTGAATTAATTTCAGCAGGGAAAGTGAGCCTGGTTTGTGAGAGTACAATGCAGAGAACCTTGACACAGCACAATACTGAGGATATGCATACCTTGTTCTTTTCCTTTGCAGCACAGCTCCAACAGTATAATTGGACAGTTCTCAGAAATAAAGACAACAGGACTGACTCCAAAACATTACTTTTCTGAAACCTGTCTTAATTTTGGTATGAGTTGCATCATTGGTTTCATACCACAACAAAAAATCAACTTGCAATCCACATAAAAGTGATACAAATATGCTGTTTATATTTTATCATCATAAATTAAATTTTAAAATACACTAGGTATTTTCCTTAAACGTGTTCATAGATTGCAGATACATATTCATATATAGCTCCTTATCCCTACAACAGTGAAGACCAAATACCTTCACACATCTGTCAAACAGCTTACAGCTGAATGAAACTTCCTTTCAGTTTCTACCCTGTTCTCCCTGCAATGTTGTTTGGCAAGTTGTTTTCTTATTAATCTGAAATGCACAATTATGTAAGTATTTCTACCCCTGTTCTTGTAACAGATGCATGCTAATCTCCGTTGAAGTTTTCAATGCAATGTTCACTTTGAGGTAATGATTTGATACGAGTAATTCAAAGGATAGGGTCTTGGTTTAACACTTGCTCAACTGTACCATTCATTCAGACTCCAGGACCGGGTATGGTGCAGCTCAGTATGCCCATGACACGCTGGAAATCCACATTCTTCATAAATGCAAAAGTTATTACTTAGCTATGGATGGAGAAAAGTCTTACCACGTCTAACGGCATTATCCTGAGACACACCGGGCAGTTTTTCCGGCAGTGGACTAACTTTGGGGTGGTGGTGGGCTGTCGGAACAATGACTCCAGGGGCCTGGTGGCAGAGATGGCGGCCAGCTGCCCGCCGCCTGCGCCACCGACCTCCCACCGCCGCTGGGCTCATGCCGGCGGGCAGCATCCGAGAAGGAGCCGAGTCCCCCTCCCCGCTAACTCCTGGTGGGAGCCGTAACCTGACCCCTCGGTAGTCCCAGTGTGGCTGACATCGACCTGCCCCAGCTCTTCTCCTAGGGAGACCAGGGAGTTAACGGCCGAGTAGCCGGCTGGTCTCAGGTACTCATCCGAAGAGGCCCTGCCGGCGGTGCGGGCAGGTGAAGGCTCCGCGGTGCTGCATCCTCCCAACCCCCCCTCCCGCAGCAACCCTCGCCCGCCTTCCGGGGGAGGGGGGCGATGAGGACGGGGAAAGGAAGCGAGCGCCCACTTCCAACGTGGGGAGTCACAGGCCCAAACTCCCCGCAGGCCGCGGGGCCTCCCAGCGCCGTTGGCCGAGGCGGGGCGGCCAGCAAGGGGCGGTGCCTCTACACTCTCCGAGCCGCGCTTGAGGAGAGGCGGTGGCAGATCCGGGCCTGGCGGAGGCGGAAGGGGCGGGCGGATGCGGCCTGACTCTGCGGGACGCGCGATGCTGGTGAGTGTGCGGAGGCCGCGGTGTTGTGTCGCAGCGAGGCCGGGCCGGGCTGGGCTCGGCCTGGGAGGAGGCGGCAGCCCTGCTGGGCCGAGGCCGCGCGGGCCTGGTGGAGCAGGGCTCGGCACTGAGTCACGCCGCGGGGAGCAGGGGAAGGGGAGGCCGGGCCCGGCCTGGCCTGTCTGTCCGCCCGCTCGCCTTTCTTCTCCCGGGCGCGCACCTGGCTCAGGAGCGAGGGAGGCGGCAGGAGCTGTTGTCCGGCTCTCTCGCAGATCCGGCTCCAGAAGCCGCGGGCCGGGTCGGAGGCGGGAGGCCGCTAACTGCGCACTCAAAATGCATCGCCCCCATTGGGGCGCGGGAACCCGCCCCGCCGGCTGCCTCGGCCCCGCTGGCTAGCCTGCCCACTTCTTCGCACCCTACCCGGCCCTTCCTTCCGCCTGCTTACCCTCTCCCGTGACCGAGGTCCTTTCATGGCGGGGGTTGCCTTTCCCCTGCCTTTCCCTGGTGCCCCGCGAGCTCTAAGACCTCGGGCCTGACCTCCCGTGCCCCCGGCTTTGCCTCCCTGCCCCAGAACTTCCCACCACAGCCATCCTGGGCCCTGCACCACCCAGGGCTCACTCATCTCCCTATGAGCTTTTGGCCATAGCCTCACTGGGCACTGTTTTAGTGTGTTCACCTGCTTTCTGTCCTCCCTGCCCTTCTCTGTGCTGCCTTCTTTCACTCTCTTGTATCCCAGCCATCCTCAGACCTTGGTGACACTCAGGTCTGTCTGGAAGCTGCTTGGTTGTACGTAGACAAATTCTTTCTGTCCTCATCGTAGCTGCTGGGGAAGATTTGCACGCCTTGTCGCCTCCAGGTTTTTCTCGCTGTCAAGAACCGTGCATCAGGCTTTCTCTTGTTGCTACCTACTCTTGTGTCCTTAACAGAGAAGGTGCCCCTTGTAACCTTTTATCTGTACATTTGTATATTTATTGCTTCCATCTAGGTGACTAGTCCTGCAGTTTTTTGCATTGCAGATAATTACCTCACTTGTTTCACAGTAACTTTGACGCTGAAAGCTAACCATGTCTTTACAGGGATCCTTCTCCCATTCTTCTCGTTTCTTAAAGTTATAGAATGATAATGATGCTGATGGAATATTACCTTTCCCATGGTATATGTATTTATATATAATCATATGCCTCTGACCTAATACCCTGATGCTAGTCTGAGAAAATCTGTCTTAGAAATCCTTTTGACAGGACTAGGAGGACTGATCCTTGGGGACCAGAAATACCTAGTGACTATATCATTTAAATTAGGCTGAATATTGTTTGTATAACATATCAACTATGTATCAGTTTACATTATGGACTGTGTTTGGAATGTATCATCTTTGGGGAAGTAGTAAGATACTTCATAGGTACCATGGTGCATCCTTTTTTTACTCCAGAGATGTTCATTGTGAATTGTTGTAATGTGTATTTGTGGTTAGATGTCTGTATTGCATTGACACTTTGTATATGCTGGGGACTCTACTAGGAAGAAATCTTTTCCCTCTGCTTTGCAACTTCTCTTGTTTTTCAGTATTTGTTGCTCAACTTCTTATTTTATGTGTGTCTTCGTTGCTTTGGTTCTTAAAGATTGGTTACATTTTACAGTCACCACCTTATATTTGAGGTGCAATTGAAACACTGGAGGTAGTTGTCCCATGGAGGCACGGGGAACACCATTGGTCTGGAGAGCAGTTTACACACCTAACTAGAATCCAGGTTCAGTGCCTAGCATTAACACCTCCTTATTCTCTCAGCTGAATACATGCAGATCCTAGTAACTTGACAACAGCTCAGATCAACTGAACTAGGCTTCTGATCTGAATTGCCACTGTGGAGGAAACTTTTCATCGCCAGGGATTATGTAGAGAACAGTTTCTTGTTTTAGGTACCTAAATTAGTCTCATGCACCCCACTTCTTGGCTGACAGAATTGTGCTGGTTTTACTAAATGATTCTTTTTCTACCTTAGTCCTTTTTACACTGGTTTGAACTTGCCTTATAACTTGGACCTGTTACGTAGGCTGTTGGTATAAGAAAATTACATTGCTTTAAATCATCTAAGTTAATTTAAGCAAAATTGATGCCTGAACTTATTTGGATACTGATTTAGGGGTGGCTTTTTAAAATTTAGCTTAGTCTTAATATAAGGTCTTACGTTCTAGCTTTATTGTTTTGAAAACAATACTGAGTCCTTTGAGAAAGCTACCTCAACTATTGAGCTTGAAAAGTGTTTTCTTACAGCTTATATGTTAAGGTTACTGAGTATTGCTTTTCATCTGTTGCATTTCTCCAGCAGTGACAGGTTTTGTATAGTCAGCATTATTTCAGTAGGTCCCAGCTTAATGATGAGTCACATCCTGGGTGTCAGTGGTTGTATGACTTGGATATACCTGCAGTCTTCTCTCTTGGCATTGAAGTTTGTTTCATGTTATTTTTAAATTCCTAGTGGATGAGACAGCTCTCAAAAATGCCCCTCTTGCACTTATACCACTCTAAATATAAAAAACTTGTCAATGTGAAGTGAGGGGGTTGTCCTAGCAAGGACTTGTCAGCGTGTTACAGGTGGATGCTGATGTCGCATATACTACACTTATCAACCACAATTTTCTAACTCGCCCAGGGCAGAATCAGATTGAAGTGTAAAGAGGCTGGATCAGTGCTGTTGTTTTATTCCCATGCTGTCCATCAGGATCTGTTTGTGTACATCGGGAGGAAAATGGGTAGCTGTTGCCCACTTGGATGGGCATTGCATGAGGATGTGCACAGGGCAGGTCCAGTAGCCTGCAGTTTCATACAGCCTGTCTGCTGCATGGAGCTGGAAGAAAGAAGAGTGTGGAAAATTTGGCCCTGGAAGTTCTGCATGTCCTTTAGGAATGCATGAGTGTGCTTTAAATGGACTACTGGGATGTTAGTCTTGTCTTTTTGGCAAGAGCAAACCAATAAAAACTTTAATTACTGTGTTTTTCAAAATAGTCTCCATGTAAAGAAGGGGTGGTTAGAACAAATATTTAGAGGCTTAGGTAAAAGTTAGAACCTATGCAGCATAAGAACTTAAAATACCTTTTTTAATTTGTCACAGAGATCAGTGAGTGAGTTTCCTTTGCTTATTACAGGAGAACATTCAGTAAGGAAAAGGCAAGAAAACGTAATGGTTGGAAGATTGTAAGGAGCTGTTGAGCTTGTCTACATAAATAACCTGATATTTTATGTTGTAGCTTTTTCAGTGGAAGTACTACAGATGTAGTACAATAGTACAGACTATTGATGTTTCTACAGTGCTGCAGTACAGACCTGTTACGGACAAGACTAAGTGACTTGGTGATAAAATTGTTCTAAGTTGATGTACCCTGCTGTAGTACTGTAACTTGTACTTTAACCGAACTACAGAGATGGAATGCTGTCAGATTTAAATGCTTGGATTATCCAGCATGAGTAGTTATGTGAGGTAAAATTGAGGAATAGTGGCAGTGCAGCTGCTGGGAAAAGCACTAGTTTAGGGCATAATGTGTGTCCCAGTGGGTAATTTTCTGACAGTCGTCTTTTTACCTGCAGAAGCTCTGATGCCACAACAATCAACTGCTTCATGTTGCTACCTCATCTCTTATAAATCATACAGGTCAAAATTAAATAGGTCTTTTTAGATAAACCAAACACACACTATGTTCTACTTAGTTAATTAACATTTTTCAAATTCCTCATCATCTGTGAACCTTTAAAAATATTGAATGAAGGCTTCTGTGAAAATAGGAAAATATTAATTCTGTTTTGCACTACAGGAAACTACTAGAGTCATATGTAAATTTTTGCCAGAATTGGAATTTCTTGTACTTTATCCTCAGGATAGCCCTACCTTCTTCACCAGTTGTAGCCCGAACTTCTAAATAGAAGCATACCCTTCAGGTCGAGGGAGGTGATTCTCGCCCTGTGTTCTGGTATTGTGAGGCCCCATGTAGAGTACTGCATCCAGGTCTGGGGTCCTGGATCTGCACAAGGCAGGCTTAGGCCTCTTGGAATGAGCCCAGAGGAGGGATATAAAAGTTATCAGAGGGCTGAAGCACCTCTCTTCTGAAGACAGGCTGAGAAAATTTGGGTTGTTCAGCCCACAGAAGAGGAGGCTCTGGGGGGACCTCACAGCAGCTTTCCGGTGGACCTACAGGAGAGCTAGAGAAGGATTCTTACAAGAGCCTGGAAGCATAGAACAAAGGAAAATGGTTTCAAACTGAAAGAGGGTATGTTTGGAAGAAAATCTTCACTGTGAGGATGGGGAGGGACTGCAACAAGTTGCCCAGAGGAGTTAACGTTCCATCCCTGGCAGTGTTCAAAGCAAGGTTGGATGGGGCTTTGGGCACCCTGGGCTAGAGGAGGATGTCCCCGCCCATGGCAGTGGCGTTGAAACTACATGGTCTTTGAGGTCCCTTCCAACCCAAACCATTCTGTGATTCTTGAATAAACAGTGTAACTTTTTGTTTTTCCAGAAACACAGGAAAAATTAATGTTGCCTCCTTTTGTTCTGGTTCTGGAGTCAGAAGGCTCTCTGCTCTACCTTGGTCTACCAGGTACAAGGCATTACTTGACGTCAGTACTAAGAATAAAGGATCACAGTTTTCTCTGAGGCCTTTGTAGTTGTGTGCTAGATTTGAGTGTCAGTTCAATACTTTGACTTGTGTTTTTCTTTAAATTAGAAGTACATAAAGGTGATACACAATGGTCCTTGTCTTTGGATTTGCTCTGGTTAATGATGCTCTATGTCTCAAACTTGGTGTTACTTTGAAGGAGAAATTGAAACTTTTTATTCACAGATGATGGTGAGGATCATGGTGAGATAAAGTTTTTGCAGTGTGAGGAGCTTCTCATTCTGTTCTGGTAGCATACTGATGTTTTGAGGACATGCATGTGCTTATCCTCTCCCATTTTCATGGAGATACTGGTGACATTGTTACTGAGAGCTAGATGTACTTGATTCATTATATAGAGTAGATAAGTGTTTTAAATTTAAAAAGTAGTGAGCTACAAGAATTTGGGTTACTAGGAATATAATTTCAGCCACAGCTGAGCCCAGAAATTTCTTCTTTGTATTTTTAATTTGCATCTGATGTAACTTGGTTTTGTTGTTCTGTTGGACAATATCTTAATATGGATTAGAGTTTAGAAGTTGGGCTACTGGTGTGACCTCAGTACACCCTGTTTTGATCTGCAGTTTGAACTTAATATGTAAATTTGCAAACACTTCTAGCCATCACAGCAGTGGAAACTGTCATCTGGAAGTTTTATCTAAAGTTTGGAGGACTGAATTGATTTGGGGAGCAGGTGCAGAAAGAGGGTTATAGGAAATAGCTCTTGTTTTGTTAGCTGTTCCCATCTTGCTTTTCATGGTAATAATGTCATGGGCTTGCTTCTGGGTAGTCAAAGGAGAAACTTCACTGTACAGTTGAAAATACTTCTTTTAAATTTCTGCATTTTCTTAAAAAAGCAGACTCCTCTCTTTCCATGCTTTTCACACAGATAACAAAACTCTTCTGAAGAGATCTCTGAAGGTGTGCATTTGCTAGAGTGCTATCGCTAATAGGAGTAGTATAAAATCAAAATGTATATGCTTGAGTAATTAGATTGTTTATGCTAGCTTCTAATGCAGGCTTAGTTTTCAAACTTAATGATGGAAGCTAAATCAACAAGAAGCAGGATTTAAGTGTTGCTGTTAGGGATGTGTTTCATTCAACTCCTAAAAAATTGACTTAATCTGTTTCACTTCTGTACCAGGCAAGCCTTTGCAGTCTTTAGAGGTCAAAACTGAATTGCTGAAAGTGTGACTGAATTTATGTGAAACTGTAAGGCAAAAATTCTTTGGTATGGGTTAGGGCTGTTATAGTTTTCATAGTTGAACCAGAAAAATCACATAGTAATCCATTTCTAAACTTCAGTGAGAAAGTTCTCATTCTTTTTCTTGCTGGCTGTGGCAAGTATGCCTTGTCAATATTTAGGCATTTTGAATGAAATATACAGAAGCTGTACTGTTCATTGCTAACAGGGTTTTCAGTGTTATACCATAGCAGGAATCTAGATCACTAGGAGATACATCTTTGCAACTAGGTAGACATGATTTTTTTTTAAAAAGTGTGTGGGGAGGGTATGCAGCTTTTGCAGGGTAGTGATTTTGTCACATGCAGGAAATTAATGTAGCTGCAGCACACCTTGATTTTGTAGGCTGTTCTTACTATTTGAGGGTTGCGATCCTTGACACTTCTGAATGAAACGTTCACATGAAGGTAGATAAAGGAGGAAGCTCTTCAGTATTTAAGCCATGCTTCTGTGGTATATTTGAATGTCAGACTATTTGCATTATGAGTTGGTGTGACTGTAATCTTTATAAATTGAAGTAGCAAACTGCATTGCCTTGATCAGTTGAGGTCTTGTAAAAGTAACAAGATGGAAGATGCTGTAAAATTAGCAAGCTGTTGGGAATAGATTCCAGCCAGTATTGTTTTACAGTTGTTAATGTCAGTACTATTTAAGTTACTGGTTAGAATGACTAGCTTGCAAGAGTATAGAAAAACTTGGAATGGAAATGTTATTACAGGTGAAAATTCCTGTTTGTGTCTAACAAGTTGGTATGAAAGTGTATGTTGTGGTGCACTACAGGCTGTTATAATGGAGGGGTATTTGTGTCAGGGTCCGTAGGTTTGCCCTGCATGTTCTGGCAGAGATAATGTCATGTTGGAAGTGGACAGTAAGACTGTACCAAGATTTTCTTGGTGGAGATCCATAGGATCAGCGTTTTAGCTTAAGTTGGTTTTAGTTAAATTTTTGATGGCTTTTAGGAAAGTAGTTAGATATAAGAATTGTTCTCACGGGATCAATAGGATTTCTAAACTGACCCAAGATAACCCAAGGTAATTCAATTTCCAGAGACTTCTGTGTTTGTCCTTTCTAAATTGCATTTGATACAGTTCCCCACTGCTGCATCCTTTTTTTTCCCCCCTTTCCTTCTATGAAAAACGGTGTATTCTATCTTCTACTTGGCATGTTGGATATCTACCATTATGTCTTCATAGCTTGTCCTACGTCATTTTCCTTTTCTGTATTTTCCTGGCTAATTCAAGAACCCCCATCTTCATGCACATTGTCCTTCAAGGCTTATGTGTATTTGGGTTTTGTTGGGGTTTTTTTGTGGTTGTGAGTTTTTTTTGTAATGCAGGTTATATCTGTATATCATGTAAGCCAGAGAGTAAGTGGGAATACTCAAGGCTTTTCACATTGTCACACTTCTTCCTCTTCAGTGCACTTTTATCTTGACTTAATTCTCTTTGTACACAGTGTTGCTCTTTTCCAGTCTGCAGATTTCCTTTTTCCAAGGTGTAAGAATCTGTGTTTTAAGAAGCTGTGAATCTTACCACTGCAGACTCAAAATAAGTGTAGGGTCTGCATCCTGTTTTTAGCACAGTAAAATCTGAGGCTTCAGGTTAGAAAGGATGTGTTCAGGTTAAGAGTAGTTCAAAAACTTTGTACACAAGGATTACTTGAACTGCAAAAAAGTGATCTCTCCTACAGATGACCAAACAAAATCTCAAATGTATTACTTGTATAGTAGTGTTAAGGGTATATTCCTTTACATTATTTGCAGAGCTGATACAGTAAGACTACCATGAACCTTTTATTGTTGGCAAGATTGTTAATATTGACCAAAGCTTATTCCAGCTGCAAGTGCAGAAAGGAGAATTTTTTTCCATACATATTGGCAAACCTTGGCTACTCTAGACCTTGTCTGTTTATTAAGCAGCATGCATATGAGTAGGTTTTGTGTTTTGTGTTAGCTATTGCATTACTGTAGGGAGATCTCTGTCAAAGGGTGGAGGAGCTGCTTGCTCAAGGAAGACAATGGTCTCAGACCAAGAAGCAAAAGAAAAATGTTAAAGAACTAATAAAAAAATAGAGATGTGTAAAAGCAGCAAATTCAAACTTACTCGGTGCTCTTCTGAGGAATAGTCACTTACAGTTTGGAAAGTCTTTTGAACTACAGTTCCAAATTAAAACCATGTCAGTTAAAAAGGCATTTAGCGAACAATCTTGCAAATGTTAAGTAAATAAGAAAGTTGTAAAAAGTGGAACTCCAAGTTACTTCCATATATTCTGTTTAAATTTAAAGATAAATGTGAATTTCAGTCTCTTTCTAGCTGTGAAGAATACATCCAGGCTTTTTTTTTTCTTTCCCATGGCTGGCAATTGTGCCACTTAAAATGCTTTAGATATCACTGATCCCAGCTGTAACACAGGGAGGGATGTATGTGGGAAGAACACTGAAGCCCTAAATGAAGGCCTTGCCAGGAAGGTAAAGTAGCAACTGCTCAAACTGTACACCAAATTTACACGACTTGGTACAAAACTGCTGACAAATTGAGCCTACTTGCTTCTACTCTAAATACTCTAAAATTTTTTGTTTTGTTTTGTTTTTTAAATGCTATGCAGAATGTTTTTTCTGCCTAAAGACAACTTTTGGGAGGAGTGTATGCATGTGTGTATCTGCCTTTTTCTCATAATGAGATGAACTACATTTCATTCTCTTGAAAATAACGAGCTAAAGCTTTTCACATGACATGTAACTCTGTATTTTGTAATAATACAGAGGAACTGAACATTGTAATTTGCATAATTTCTTTCTTAACTGTCTTAGAATCTTTTCTCCCTTTTCCCATATCAAATATTTCTCTTCTGTTATTGATATGATTCCTGGAATAACAATTTTTTACACTAGTTGTGGTTTCATTTTGCTGGGGCACAGCGGAAATGTCTGCTCTAGACAGATTCTCCAGATTTTGATTAATTTGCTCTTTTGTAGCATGTAAAGTGCTAAGGACACTAAGCATGCTCCTAGTCTTGCTTTAAGGATTGGGTCACTTTACACACATAAACTGTCTGTCTAGTGTATCGTGTATATATTTAGTGGCCTAAAATACTTTTGGACAGAAATGTCTGTGCTGTAAAATGTTACGTGCAGGATTATGGCTTAACTAAGATATGTTACACTGTAGTCTTGAGCTCATAATGGAAACCTCAACTGCGGTCAGGTAAGCAGTAAATAATTAATTTGCAGGTACATGGATATTAAAAGTGTCTTTGGAATCATAAATTGTGAGTACAAGTGATGATAGGGACAAAATGGGATTACTTCTCTTGTTTATGTCTTACAGGATAGAAAGAGACGTGCTAGAAAGGAGGTCGTGTCCTTTAGTATTCAAGAGAATTTTTCTTAACCTGGAAAAAATGTACCAAGTAATAGCTTCTTAATTGTAAAGGCAAATAAGTAATATATGAAAGCAAAGAGAAGCTTCTCACCACCCCAGTGTTTATATCTAGTTAATCCTGTAGATTATATTATAAGGGATAACTAGGAGTGGAGACAGGTGTATTGTTCTTAGTTCTGTACTTTGCATTTACATGTATTTTCAAAAGGTGTGTGCCTGCTACTAAGTGTTGTTAGTTCAGTGGTGCAGGCTTTAAGTGTGGTTTGTAGGATAGGTCCTTTGCAGTGTCGTATCTGTGAAAGTGTCAATGAGAGGATATGTGAATAATAACCTCTTTGGTTATGAGAGGAGTTTGTTATATTGTTGGTATGTTTTGTTATCAAGCCTAATGCTAAGACTTGCCAAATATTTTGATAGGCAATACATTTTTTTTAATAATGATTTTGAAATTTATGTGAGCTAGAGGATAAACCAGCATCTGAATATCTTGAGTTACTTTAAAACAGTATAAGACCAAGCAAACAGCTTGTGTTAGATCAAAGACAGTATTTAAAGTGTTTCTGGTTTAGTTTTTTTAAAATACTTTCTGTGTAGTTGTGTTGTATGAGGCTGGCTCAGCCAGTTATCTCATATCTTGGCTAAATAACCTTAATAGTTGCCTTGGCTGTAGTGTGGGGGTGATAGAGACTTTGAGGGAGTAAAACTGCTTGGGAATTTTTTTGAGTGTAGCTGTTTGCTGAATACAGGAGCATTTGTTGAATTTTTGCATCAGTCTTGCTGAAATACAGCAACAGGAGAGCAGGATAGAGTCAGTTAGAGGACTCAAGCTGGAAAAGTGGAGGAGGGGGAAGAGTTTGACAAGAGGAATTTCATCTTGCATTTTGAAGTGTGTGGCTGTATTGAAAAGATAAACAGTAAGTTTAAATCCAAGATCAAATATTTATTACACTTAATCCTTTCAGCACAGTGGGCTGATATTTTGCTTGTAGTTGCCATTTCAGTGAAAATGGTCACTGCAACAACTTTTACAAAATATGTCAAACTGCACCCAGTGTCCAAATGAGCTTGTACTGTATTTTTGTTACTTTGAAACTTGCATTCAGTTTTAGAAAATGGAGTTGAGGCAGTGTACAGAGGTGAAATTCTGATTAATATGCAATTGTAAACTTTGAATGTTCTCATGTTTGAAATCAGACAAGGGATAAAATATGTGGAATGACTAAGTCTAGGTCTTGTGCATCTCTGTTGTGCCTTTATAAAAATGCTATCTGTGCTCTTGGGTCAATTGGAAAACCTTGCTATGAACCTCTAACTTCTGACTGGGCCAAGAAGCTGACAACTTCAAATTCTGTTTGTCATTATTTATACAAATACTGAACTAAGCTCTCTTGAAATAGGTAGTTCAGAAACAGTCATTGTGGGAGAAAAATGGGTCATGCATGCATGTATTGGCTGTGGAGGTGTAACATTGTATCAGGACATAAAAATGAGGAATGGCATGAAATGAAGTAGTCACTCCAGGTATTTACAATTTGAGGTGCTGTAAATCCAGTGGGGTTTTTAATTGTTTTTTAGATAAAAATAGTTAATTCTGATTTTCTTTTAGGTCTCATTTGGATATATAAGGAAATACTGTTATTGAACAATAAGTAAAACCAAAAAGCAGTGTGTTTCCTTGCACAAGGTGTGTCATGTACTCCTCCNTCCTTCTGTCCCTCAAGGCTCTTCTAAAGTTTTGGCAGAAATATTACAACTGGCATGGGCAGAAATGATGGTTTTGGTTGCTAGTGTTTTAATTGCAGTACTTAAATGCAAGACTGAAAGATAGGATGGCACTGAATGCCCATGCTGCTGCATTGAACTATATATATGTCAGGGAAACTGCAGGAGTAATTTATTCTTTTCATGTAAATGTAACTGGTCCTGAAGATGATAAAATGAAGTCTGGGTTCTCTGGTCCAGAACTACAGAGTGGATTTTTGCAACTTGGGCAGGTGGTCCTCTCCATGAGGCAGGTCACCAGCAAGTTTGAGCTGCTTGGGCAGGAAAGTACAGTGATGGTCAGTCCAAGGCTGACTTGTGCACAGTGCTACCAATGGTACCTCAGAAGATGGGAGATGCCACTGATATAAAGGTTATGACTTAATGTTGAGGTTTTAATTAATTTGTAGCAATTCATGGTTCCTGGGAGGGCACCTTGCTCTCGGCAGTTGTGCATAGCAACTGGGCACTGAGAAATTATAGACTTCTGAGCTCCCTGTGTCTCCCTTTTTTCAAGTTTTAACAATTGGGACCTTGGGTGTAACTACTGTAGACAAGATTTGACCTTCCAGAATGGTTTGACTAGGAGAGGTTCTTCTGTGTGGATTACAAAAATAACTTTGAAAACTATACTTCGACTTTGAACATGAAATAGAATTTAATATTTTCACTAGGTGGATGTGTATAACAACTGTATAACAAAGTCTTGTTTTACTCTCCTTTCTATGCAGGCAACACCACAACTTAGTTTAACTACTGAGTAAAAATTATTGCTTTCATAAACATACTTTTGCTGTTAAGGTATTCTTACGTAGTGAAACTTTGCTCTTGTTAAGATAATACATTAATAAATAACTTTCTGTCTTCCTGCACATGAATAAATCTGCAAAACAATTATTAGTAGTTTATAGCATCATTCATCTATTACATTATTTCCCAAGTGTTAACTAGTAACTAACTAGAAGCAGTGTATTATTTGAGGCGAAGAAGTTAGTGACATGATCTATCATTCAGTATTTGTGGCTAATTGCGAAATTCAAATTGGAAGCCAGCCAAGGGACAGTGAGGTAATATTGTCAAATTCAGTGGAATCTGTTGCTTATTAAGAAAAGGTACTTCTCTGTGGTGGACTGTATAAGAAAATAAAAATTCTTTCTCATGGCTTTGTTTTTAATGGTGACATCCTAACTTAATTACTGAGGATTACTTTAGAGGTACGGGAGGGAAAAAACAGTACAGTATGAATGAGGAATACCTTGAGTTTAAAAAATACTGAGAAAAAGTAGCATTTGTAGATGCACCAGGGTGCACAAAAATACGAGATGCTTAAATAGAAAAGAAAGTTAAATCTTTCCATCATCATAAAGGGTTAAACTGGGCAGCTGGTTACCACAGCCTTGCGGTGGAAGGTGGAAGAGTGGCTGCCTCTTGCTGACACCTGGAGAGATGTTGGAGTAAGAGCCCTGGGTGTTGTTCCTCCCTTCTGGCTGTCCTGGAAGGGTTCTGTGTTCTGCTGGCTAGCAAGGGGTTGGTCTTTCGCTGTGAACTTTCATACACAAATGAAGTGTTTGGTAATATTTATGCCAAAATATTTTTATTAAAATGCACCCCCATTATAGGCTGCTTGCTTTTTGCAGATTAGTAAGAGAATAAAGCTCAATTACTTTTTACACATGCTGCAGTAGTAGTAGAGTCTTCTCTTGTTTACGCAGAGAATTCAAATAGTACCCAGTGTAAGGCATCAAAAAATTTCTTCTCTCCTGAATTGTAGATATCAAATTAATTTCCTTTGTATTGCAGTGCTAACATAGGATCATAGTCCAAGATAGTGGGTGTGTAACATGCACAGAGTGTTTCCCGAATTAGAGGCAAATAGCCACTTGTGGACCTTTGTTCTTGCTGGCTTTCATTGCTCAGTCGTGAAAGACTGTCATTGTTAGTACTGCAGCAGGTTAGATTTCCAGAAATTGAAGTAAATACAAACAAGGTATTCCTGTGTGTCTTTAATATTTGCTGTAATTACATAAACAGAATGTTAAGGTTGACTTTTAAGTGTATATTTTATAACATATATTGATTGAATTCTTGTTTTTCCACCTAATTTTATAAGTAAATGATGCTCATTTACAGAAGCAGTTTATGTCTGATTGAAATGAGACAGTAATTGTTGCTCAAATTGACATAACGAAAGTACTTCCCTGTTTTTACTTAGAGCATGAAATTTAAATGCTTATGGGTGATGGATAGTAAAGGACTATGAGAAGTTATAACTTCTGTGTTGCTACAATAAAGTAGTCATTGACTTAAACTAAAGAGATGTCTCTATCTTAGCTGGGCTTTTTAGGGTCAAAGAGAAAAGGCAGAAGGCCTGCAGATAATTGGGCAGGGGTCAGGGTGGGTATAGCAGAATACTTAATCTTTAAAACAGTGTGTTACCTGGAATGGAACATGCGGTAGCGTAGATAGGTGCTTTGTTACAGCCATATGACATACTGTACATCCTGAAAGAATTATTTTTCTGCTGCTCAGAGGTCAACAACAAATAATAGGATTTATCAGGTCTCAACCTATACTGTTCTTGAAATTATGGAAGTATACCTATAAGGCTCATCCACCAAGCTCCATTATTGGACAGGTTTATTGTAAAGCTATATTCTTGTCTATGGAAGCATGACAAAAAGTCATAATGTTTCATTCCGTTTTGAGTATTTCAGTGAACGGGCTGTAGAGTACAAAATCACAGGATGGTTTGGTATGAAGCAGGCTTAAAGATCATCTAGTTCCAACCACCCTGCCAGGGGCAGGGACACCCTCCACTAGATTAGGTTGCCCCCATCCAACCTGGCCTTGACACTTCCAGGGACGGGGCAGCCACAGCTTCTGTGGGCAATCTGCTCCTGTGCCTCACCACCCTCTTTGTAAAAAAACTTCTTTCGATTTAAAACTATTCACCCTTCTCTTGTCCTGGTAAAAAGCTTCTCACTGTCTTTCCCATAAGCCCTATTTAAATATTGAAAGGCTGCAGCTGTTCCTGACATGTCTCTGTGTGGGTGAATTTTTCAATTGTGTTTCCTCCTTTGTCATTTTCAGGTATCTTAATTTTATTGTTGTGATGGAATAGATGTTAAAATTGTAAAGTATTTTTAAGGACTTGTGTAAAAATGAATCTTTCCTGCTTGATACTCTCAGCAGTCCTTACAGGAGACTGTTGTCCTACTATGTCATTTCATGAGGCTGATGAATTGATAGCAGTCTTTTTCACTATCTGCCAAACTTTGTGTGCCTTAAGTGCTCATTGGAGTAGTGCATTTTCTTACTTATTCTTTCATTCACAATTCATGAAATCTTTACTTTGTATACTCCATAAGTGTTCTTTTTTCCACTGCTATTAGCTGCATATTATCCTGCTGGTAGATGACTTGGCAGGAAGTGTGTTCATTTACTGAGGGGAAAAAAAAAATCATATAAGCACTTACCAGATAAAATTCTCTGCTCCCAAAATACCCTGGATTTTTAGGTTACCTGTAAGAGAATTTCAAGTCTGGAAAGCTGTTGATGACCCAAGAAAAATAGGTGGGGTTTTTTCCATATCTTCTGGTTAATTTGGGATTTCCATCAGGATGCTTGTTAATGAGTTAATACACAACAATGAGCTGTTTGCAGATACTGGAGTTGTAGTGCTGCTTGGGAAGATAGTAGTCTCTGCTGCTTGGGAAGATCTTTTTACTCTAACCTACAGGATTTGAATAGATACGGGCACTACTAGTCACATTTTGTAGTGGATTGCTGAATTGCAATTCTTGGAATTCCTTCAGTTCTTTAATTCCTTGGTTCTAGTATTTCGTATCTCATCATGGATGTCTCATCTGTGTACATGAAAATGTTCCAAATACATAATTTTGTATCTTTTTCTCTGGACTGAATGAATTTGGATTGTCATATAACATGTGTGTTTTCCTCTACTTTTGCAGATTATCTTCCTGGGAAACATCGCTCTTTGTGTATAAAGAATATCTCACTGAGTTGCTGCAACTGGGTTTAGAATGTTACTTGACTTGTGATTCTGATGGAGGAATAACCAGATTAGGCTGCTGCACTGGAAGACTTTACAGGAAATACAAAATGTCATCAAATAGGAGTCAGAACCCACATGGACTTAAACAGATCGGTCTTGACCAGATATGGGATGACCTAAGAGCTGGAATTCAACAGGTTTACACCAGACAAAGTATGGCAAAATCCAGATACATGGAACTCTACACGTATCCTAATGCCTAAACTAGTTAGTACTTTCACTGTTAGTAGATTAGAAATAACTTTTAACTTTTCTAAACACAAAACTGCTTCATAACTGACTTAGTGGCTTTTAAGAATATATTTTTTATTTTGAAGATTAGCCTTTTCTGATTAACTTTACTGGCAAATAAGCAGGAACATTCTGTTGTCTGAAAATGTCCTCATAATTATGGCTACCACTGAATTTCAGGTTTGATTATTATCTTTGACAGAACAGATGTTTAGAGTGATTTTATTAATAGGTCTAATTTTAAGTCCACAATATGCTAAAAGAAAACAGACATTCTTTTCCCTTTATATGTTACTCTCTGGCATTATGCTGCAGGTCTTCCTGGTAATAATGTCTGGGTACCTGGAAATTTTTTTCTGTCAACCTTAGAGTAGTGCTTTACTCTTGAGTTGGTCTTATAATTTTCTGCCTGGAGTGAGAGTGCATCTAGTAGATATCTCTTGAATTCCTATCTTGCATCAGAGAGCTATTGAAATTTTCGAGCATCTCCCCATTCTGAGATTGTTGTAAAATGCTAAAGGGGGGATGGTTGTATTCATCCTTGTACCATGTGTGCTGAAGTACTATTTGGAAAACTGCAGGAGACTTGTTTCTGTGAGGCAACATGTAAGGATCTTTTGTAACTAATTTGAAGGTGTGATGTGACTCTTGGTGTGTTACAGTTTCAGTGTTTGACTTCAGGAATTTGGAAAGTGATAAATCCTCCTTTTATGTTCCAGTTAGACAGTGGCACCTAAAATGGATTTGATGAAAGACCACCTCTGTTTTGCATCACTCATGTAACCTTGTATTACTCGGTAGAGTAATGCTTCTGGTTAAGAAAGTGGTGGTACAGCAAACTGTGTATAGACATATAGGAGAAATGATGACTCAGTATCCTACCCTACTGTAGGTAGTTCTGCTATTTTTATCAACTTTTCGAAGTTTTTTTTAATAAACATTGTTCTGATAGGTAAATTTATGTCTAAAGTTTTGGCACTGGTTTGGAATTGTGTATCAAATTTTAGTCTGTGTTTATTTTTTTTGAAAGGACAGAGCTTTTATAAAAAGCTGGAAGGCTATAAAGCAATTAATGCTGTAGTTCTCTTGATTTTCTAGGAGATAGAAAAGTTTGTTTTCTGTAAAGGTGATCTCAGGGTTGATGTGTAAGCTTATTTGTGTCTGCAGAATCCATGCTCCTAAAGGGTCTAAGGAAAACTCTGAGCTGATAAAGAAGTACCATATCTGTTTCTAGGATACTCCTTTAATAGTGATGGGAAGATGAAATAACATGTAGTTTAAGGTCAGAACTTACCCTAAGATGTTAAGTGATGGATTTCTTGCAGCATTGTGTTCAGGACCGTTCTTCAGTGAACGAAACAAGTCTGTGAAAGTTGAATGTCTGATGTAGTACCTCTGAGAGTTTTTTCTTCTGAGAATATTTACTTCTTTAATATATACTCATGTTTTGAGTCTATCAAGCAGGGCAGCTGAAGACTAAATACTTCTTATAATAGTAATGTTTAAACACCTTTTTAAATCTCCTTCTGATACTCTCGAATATTTTGGGATGAAACTGTAAGAGGGGTATGTTGTCTAACTTCTTGTTGCTGCTTCAAGTTGTGGAGTCTAAAACTAAGGATGATTTTTGTTACTGCATAAGTGAATTAGTGAATAATTTTGGTGGTTGACTTTCATTTGTGGGTTAACTTAATGGGTTATTAACTCAGTTGCCATTGGTTAGGCAAAGACTGTTTAATCTATGAAAATAACAATGTATTTAGCGTTCTATACCAAGTGCACATATTCAAAAGTTGTGCTTCCCTTTCAGATAGAGTATCTGTAATGCATTTGCTCAGCTTCTATGTATAGCAAGTCTAGGGAATTGACAGACTTTTATTTTGGGAGGCTCAGATTATCAAACAGCATAGTTTGGAAAGCAAAACAGATGCAGATGAGTTTCAGCTGCTGCTGGTTTTGGTCTGAAGATCCGCCCTACTTACAAGGTTGCTGCATGTGACAGCAGTTTGGAAATCTTGTGTAGTGGACAGTTTAGTCATTTCCTCGTCGTCTTGTTTCCACACGCCCCTCCCCTTTTTTTATGTCATGGTGTTGCTCCTGCGGTGGATCCCATTTCATCCCTCGTATAAGATGCGGAGGAAAACCTTGCATGCAAGCAAAACTGCTTTTACTGTATTGTTTCTCTTGCAATGCTTGTCCTAGGGGCTTTCACTGGAATTCCTGTATTTTAGTAGGATTTTAGATCAGTGCATACATATAAATGCTGTGAGAATCTTTTATTTCCTGATCACATGAATCTGTGTTGTTACCAGGCAGCGTGGGGAGTTTTTTTCTCCTGAACATATGATTACACTGCTTCTGTACAGAAAAGATACTGGGGTCTTAGGGCATGCACTTTTTAAACCTCAGAAACTGCTTTGCTTTCTCTGGAGAGTCTCTTGATGTAAGCTGTCCTTTCACTTTTAATGTAACATTGTTTAAGGTCACTTTGGATACATCCAAGCAGTCCCTGCTGTCTGCTAGCATTAATTCTGCTTATATTCAATACGGTGTTTTGTACTGTTTCTCATGTACAAGTTAGTGTGGAATTTCAAGGTAGAAGTCGATGTATTTGTTTATGTGCTCAGAGGGCACATAATATATTTTTTCTTGTGTGGAAAGTTAGGTATGATTGCCTGGTTTTGTGTGTATTTATAATAGTTGCTGTTTCAGTTTGAAAGAAATGCAGAATATGTTTATATTAGCGCAATCAGTTCCTTTTTAATGTTTTTCTCTACAATGATCACTTGCTGTTCTCCTTGCTTTTTATAGTAACCAAGAATATTCTCTATGAAACCAACTTCTCTTAATGCAAAGAGCTTCAAAGCCTGGCATAAAGACTGTATGCTTTGTATATGCATTTGGCTTTGAAAATTTGTTTTTCTTGTTGCTTCTCTGTGATTCTTTTGAGTCTATGCAGTGAAGAAAGAAACAAAGTTATCTACTAGTCTTCAGATGGCTTTTGCTACAAGTTTCTCAGATCTCAGACTTGAAGAGACTTGTCTGAGCTCAGTTATGCCTGGATTTTCATAGCAGCTGCATGGCTGGTGCTGTAATAGCTCCTTCAGTCTCTGGCTCAGGTCTTCCCTGACGAAAATGAAGATGGTTTAACAGTGCAGTGATGTCTGATATAAAGACTTAAATGTGTAATTGATCTCAGTATAAATTGTATTGAAACACAACTAGAGAATGCGTGGGGTTGAGTGCAGGGTGTTTGATGTTTGTTTGTCACTCTTTAACTGCTCTGTAACCTTTCTTTACTGGCTGACAAACTGAATATACTTAAAATAGGCTTTTTGATACCTCCCTGAAAGAATTAAGGTTTCTGGTTTTGGTTGGGTTGGTTTTTTTTGTTTGTTCCTCACAAAGCTGAAGCGGGTATCTAAAGCACTTGTTCTGAAAAGTGATTGATTTTTGACAACTTCATAATTTCAAAAACTTGTGCAAAATTCTTTATCAGTTTGACTTATGAAATGGTAAAGTCACATAGGCATGTCCACCTCTCTTAGCAGCTTTACTTATGCATGAGGTGGGTTTGTGATGTTTGTACAGCCTAATCTTCAGGACTCCCAGGAGTTCAAATGTCTTTAAACAACTTTAAGAAAATATATAGAATTGTTCTCTAGTAAATATAGTAAACTGTATCGCTTGTGTTAGAAGTGATTTTAGAAGAATACAAAACTTCCATAATCTTTCCTAGCAATTTTTCTTTCTGTATTTTCAGCAACTTTCTGTATGTTTTTCTTGTATGTCTTTGGTACAATCTAGGATAATAAAAATCTTTTACAGAAGTGGAACTAATCTCAACTTTTTCTTGATACAGCAAATTTAAGCCTAAAAATTATAATAAAGAGGCCTGAGGTAATGAGAGAGAAATTCTGGTTAGAGAGCTGTTCAGGTTTCGGTTTTTGTTGCATTCTTCCTCCTTTGTTGTTGTTTTTCTGTTTTCTCTGCTTTTGCTAGATTGTATTAATTCTGCTTCCCTTTCAGTTCCTTTTAATTTCACCTATACGTTCCTTAAGGAGAACTTTGTTAATTTCTTCATAGCAATATGGAAGAACTGTGGGGACCGAGCTGTGCTGCTGAAAGGGGAATCAGTTTGTTACCCATGTTTGGGACCCATGCAACAGTGTGTAATTTGCACCTGTCAGTGTAGAATCTGTTGCATGTTGGATGACAAAACTGATAATTGTCTCGCATACTTTCCATTTGCACTTATTTCTGGAAGAAAAAAATGCTGTATGGAGTATTTTGATACTCTTATGGGGTGGAGGGTGGATGAGAGGTGACTGTGGTGCCCTCAACCTTGTGTTTTAACTGATGATATACTTGCTCAAAAAGTGTGCAGTACAACTGAAAGAGTTTCACTTCTCTGTGCAAACACAGAAGTTCTGATCTGCTCAACAAAGGCTCTGGAAACAAGGACAACAGTTGGTCATAGAAGCAGTTGCTTCCTTAGTCCAAATCATTGGTTGCCTACATGAACTCCCATGCTACTAGAAAAAATAAGCTGCTGGCTTGTATGTCAGGATCACTTCCTTCAGTGGAGGTGATCTCCTACAAGGCCATACATTTGATATTGGTGTAGTAGCATGAGATTTTTAATTTTATTTTTTTTCCTTTGCACTGTCCAACTCTAGAAACTGAGTCAAGGTTGTCAAAAGCAGTGTAAATGACTGTAAAACCGATGACTTTTTTGTATTTCTTGTATACCATTTTAAAGAGTTTCAATGAATAGATGATAAAGTTCTAAAAAAGGTTGGGGTTTTTGTCATAAACTGCACAATGCTGAATTAATTTATGAACTTCCTTGCAGTGGTATACCTCAAAATTTAATTTAGATAAGTAAATGTAATTTCTCCTTCACTGTAAGGAAGGTGTAGAAGTTAGAGGAAATTGATCTCCATCAGTTCCTCCTGTAAATGTTTTGTCTGGTTTTGTGGTGTGTTTTGGCTGGGCCAAATCTGAAGTTCAGAAGCCAGAAACTCGTGAAACTGTGCAGTTTTACTGTAGTGCAAACTATTACATTGATGAATTAACTTCCCTGCATGTTGTAGTATGCAAATTGCTATGCGGATTGGAGCAAACACCCACAGAAATGTTACTTAATAGCTGTTTGGATATGTATGTGGTTTCCAGCATAGGAAACAGTTGAGGGCATTAGTTTGCCTCCTGCAACCAGGAATTCTTTTCATAGCGTTCCCCTTGTGATTCTCAAATGGACTGTCATGTACTTACTTGTGAGCAGTGCAAGTCTGATTTTGAGTATGTCAGTCTTTCTGTCAGTGGATGGCTTTAGCAGATGGGGACACAGTTNCGTCTTAAAAATGCTGTGTTGGACACTTTGACTAGTAAGACTCAAGCCAGAATAAAAAGTGTTAGATTGGCATTACTGATGTATTTTTATCCCCTCTCTGAGCTGATTACTGTGAGGCACAGACAAAAGGTCTTGGTCCCTCTCTGTGTTTACTTCACAAGGAGTCCTGGTTTTAATAATAAAATGTAAGGGGTTAGAAAAAGGCTTATAGCTTCTAACCTTGGTCTTTTATTTTTCTTAAAAGTGTTGGGATTATTCTTGGAGAAGAGCAGAAAGAATATTTTCATGAGACAGTATTCACAAAAACTGCAAGAATTAACTGTTGTCTGGACAACCCTCATATTTTTAGGCTTGCTCAAAGTCACTTGGAAGTGACAAAGTTAGTAGAAGGAGGAGGCAAGACTACCAATTGGATATTTATGAATTATCCCTTAATTCCTCCTGTTGTGATGGAGAGACTTCCCATACATAATTCAGGGGACCTTATATTGATTATTTTAAAGTTAAGGTGTGAAGTAAGCCCAGCTTTTCTTCTTTGTAAAAAGAAAGTAAGTTTTGTATCTAGAGGAAAAAAGTGCTATGTATTGTGGCATTCCTCACCTGAACAGATAATTCTGAAATCAAAGAATAGATCATAAAATCAGCAACAGTGCCAGGAGAGTTGAAGAAACAAATTACTAGGAGCTGGAAGAAATCATTGATGTTCAGGAAGTAAAATGATAGAGATAAGAAACTGATAAAACTTCAGTTGGCAAGGAAAACGAAGGTTTCATGTTATTGGCTGGTATCATGGGAAATCTAATTATCTGGCACCTTAAGGTAACAGGTAAGAAATAAATGTATGCTGTATGTTTTCAAAAAAGGGTTAATGTTATGTAAAGAGCCTAAGCCCTTTTGGACAGAATTTGATGACTTTCAGAACAAGTACATGAGTATAGACTGTGAGCAGACTTACCTTTCAGTTTGACACTAAGAGTGTGAGCCTTTTCCCTAGGGGCGTGCAGGATCGTGTGATCCTTAAAACTAGTTTAAGTATATGATTTTTCTGTGAAACTTTTTTTTCAGTAATTGCAAGGGAGTTAACTGGATATTTTAAGAGATTTTTGTGCTCAAGCATTACTGTTTAAATACTAGAAGTAAGTCTGTTCATAATGACTCTAATGTATCATATATTTGGGGTTTATAATTCCCTTGGATTTAATAGTGCTGATTTCTTCCATTATGCTGTATTGACCTTTCTGAAGG